>VWZP01004159.1:937152-1028688 GCA_013396995.1 Dicaeum eximium | reverse complement strand
GGTTTGTGGGGATGATAAAGGGTCTGTGGGGCTGGCAGAGGGTCTGTAGGGCTGGCAGAGGGTTTGTAGGGCTGTTTGTGCTGCCCAGGAGCCACAGCTGAACCTGGAGGTGTCTCTGTTATGGGATTACTGTGATTTGGTGCCGTGCCTTTGTCCCCAGTGCGCGTGGCACGAGCCACTGTGCAGAAATCAGGGGTTTCTGGGTTTCTGGTGATTGATTTTTGACTAGTTTTAGTCCCAGCCCAGCAGAGCTGCAGCCATGGGAGGTGCTCCCTCCTGGGAGGAACCTCAGCCACCCTTTGTCTCTGCCTATTTCTGCTGGCTTTTGCCAAGAGGGTAAAATCCACTTCTGGGGCAGAGCAGAGGTGAGAAGGGCAGGCAGGAAAACATCCTGGGCTTAAGCCAGGCCCAGAGCCTTGGGTGAGCCTGCTGAGCTCTGCCTGGGCTCTGGCCTGGCTCCAGCTGGGGGTGAAACTCTTCAGGCAAAAATCTGGTTCAGGGCATTGTCTTCTGTTGTGGCTTTTTCCACCTGCTTTGGAAAAGTGATTAAACACTTGAGGTAATCGACATTTTAAATTTTTTTGTTTGTTTGGTTGGTTTTTTTGGGGGTTCTGGGTTTTTTTGTTCTTTTTCTTTTTCTTTTTCTTTTTCTTTTTCTTTTTCTTTTTCTTTTTCTTTTTCTTTTTCTTTTTCTTTTTCTTTTCTTGACATGGCTAAGCTGCTGAAGCTGTGATGCAAACATCCCTGAGCTGCTCTTGCCATGCTGGGGCTCTGTGTCTGTGCCACTGAGTTTGTTCTGCTGGGTGTGGGATGATGCCCTCCAATTTTGGTGTGTATCCCCTCACTGAAGGGTTTGCACTTCCCTGCTGGCACAGACAGGAGGAATCCTGCCTTTAGTGCAGGCTTTGCACTGGGAATGACCTCGTTAAATCCAAGAATTAATTACACTGCTCATCGTCCTAATAAGCCTTTGGAGGATCAGCTGCTTGTGTGAAAATCAACGTGATCTTTGTCATTTCAGTCAAATTCTCTCTGAAGTGGAAATAATTCTGAGCCTTGCTTTTTCCTTGGAGATCATTGCAGTGCTAAAAGCAAGGCCTCTGGTTAGGTGAAATGGCAAATATTTAATGTATAGATTTAGTTCATAGCATAGTGAGTACCTGTCTATTTTCTAGAGATTCTATAAGCTAAGGCATAGTGGTATTCTTTGATGTGCAAATTCATCAAATATTTCAGCATTGGATGGAGAACCAAATTTCCATTGAGGTAAAATCACTGCTGAAGTATTTGAATCCCAACCCTGACAGCATTAGTCCAGCTCCCAAATGATCTAAAGACTCCACATGTAGGTAGGAAACATTTTGTTGAACTTGGGTCCAGTTTTTTATATCTGATTTTTTACTTAAAGGAGCAAATTTTATGTATATTTCAAATGCAATTGAAACTTGGTTAAGAAGAGGTAAAATCTCGTTTTTTATGGCAAGCACATAATCTCATTTGTTAGGACAAAGCATTGATGCTTTGAGTCTTTAGTTTTGTGTTGCTGACCATCTCTAGTATGTTCTTGGTATGCTCTGGGGTATGATTTTTTAATAATTGAAAGTTCAGAATAATTTTAGGTAGTTGTGAATAATCTTCTGCAGAACAAATAAAATGGCAAACCGTGCCTGGAGTTTGTTGGAGAATCAGTTTAACCAAACAGGACCTCAGGACTGGACCAGAGCCTGTTGGTCAGCAGATCTGACCTGTTTACAAAATAATTTATGGAGTAAATTTTAATGTAAAATTATAAATATAATTATAAATTATAAATTGGGGAAATTGTGGAGTGTGTAGAAAAGATCATTTTTTGCTGTGACTTGTCTGTGCAGTAAAAAGGAGGTGTGAAAGCCCCCAGGTGGGTGGTGGGGACACAGGTGCTGCCACCAGCCCCTCCCTCAGTGCTGGGCTCACCAACCACATTTGTAGGGAAAATCAGGTTGTGTCCCACGTCCTGCCATCAGTTCTGTGTCCATGCCCTGCCTGGTGGTGGCTCTCCTTGCCCTGCCCTGTCTGAGCTGTGTCCATTGTTATTTTTAATTGTTGATGTGCCTTTTTGTTACTGGAGATTTGTTAGCATGAGACTTTTCTGTCAAATCAGGTAAAATCATTGGTATTTCTTCAGCATAATTAAAAGATGAGATTTATGGGGGTTTGGGTTTTTTTTTTTGTTGTCAGATGAATGCCTGATCCCAGGGTGGGTGAGGCTGGAAGGGACCTCAGAGG
Source organism: Dicaeum eximium (assembly GCA_013396995.1). Classification (NCBI taxonomy): domain Eukaryota; kingdom Metazoa; phylum Chordata; class Aves; order Passeriformes; family Dicaeidae; genus Dicaeum; species Dicaeum eximium. The sequence continues at coordinate 1,026,423 of VWZP01004159.1, read as the reverse complement.
GTCACTGGTGCCACCTCCCTGCTCCAGCACAGGGCACAGCAGCGTGTGCAGAATGTTCTGGAATTCCCCAGGGAGGAGAGTCCATCCCCTGTGTGGGTCTGCTCAGGACACTGCTGGCTCAGGGACAGCTCCTTGTCCCCCAGAACCCCCAGATCTTCCTCCCCAGAGCTGCTCCCCCAGCCTGTGCTGTCCTTGGGGTGGTTCCTCCCCAGCTGCAGCGCCCTGCATCGCCCTGGCTGCATTTTGGGCAGGTCTTTGCCGACCTCCCCACCCTGCCCAGCCCTTTGGGAGGGCAGCAGAGCCCTCAGGGGTGGGGGCTGCTCCTCAGCCAGTCCCTGATGGGTGAGTTACACAGCCCTGGGCCAGCGCTGAGCCCTGGGGGACACCACAGGGACACAGCTCCAGCCTGGCCCTGTGCTCTGGCACCAGCCAGTTCTCCATCCTCCACACTGCCCACTTGTCCAGCCCACACGGCCTGGCTTTGCTCAGGACGAGGAGGGACAGACAAAGCTCTGCTCTGCCTTAGAAGATGCTGCAGCTGGACATTTTAGACAGAAAGACCAGGTGTGTTTGAGTGGTGAGTCCCAGTCCCTGCTTGCCCTGGCAGGCCCTGCTGGGATGTGCAGTACACACAGCCGGGTGCCGTTCTCTCAGTTCTGTGCCCTGTTCTCTGTCATCTCTGTGCCCTGTTCTCTCACATCTCTGTGCCCTGTTCTCTCACATCTCTGTGCCCTGTTCTCTGTCATCTCTGTGCCCTGTTCTGTCACATCTCTGTGCCCTGTTCTCTGTCACATCTCTGTGCCCTGTTCTCTGTCATCTCTGTGCCCTGTTCTCTCACATCTCTGTGCCCTGTTCTCTGTCACATCTCTGTGCCTTGTTCTGTCACATCTCTGTGCCCTGTTCTCTCACAGCTGTGCCCTGTTCTCTGTCATCTCTGTGCCCTGTTCTCTCACATCTCTGTGCCCTGTTCTCTCTCATCTCTGTGCCCTGTTCTGTCACATCTCTGTGCCCTGTTCTCTGTCACATCTCTGTGCCCTGTTCTCTGTCATCTCTGTGCCCTGTTCTCTCACATCTCTGTGCCCTGTTCTCTCTCATCTCTGTGCCCTGTTCTCTCTCAGTTCTGTGCCCTGTTCTCTCTCACAGCTGTGCCCTGTTCTCTCTCTCTCATCTCTGTGCCCTGTTCTCTCTCTCTCAGTTCTGTGCCCTGTTCCCTCACCCACGTGGGCACTCAGGGCACTCCCAGCCCACCTAAATCAGGCACTGACTGATGGCACTTTGACCTCGCTCTGCCCCAGCTGCTCTGTGCAGCCAGGACGAGGTTTGTCGTGGCATTAATAACCAAAATCAGCGTGTGGGGACAATGATGTGCCATGTGCCGGGGAGCAGCACCCTCCTGTGGGCCAGGACTGAATTCCTGGAGTGCAGGAATGGCCACCTTTGGTGCTACTTGTACTTTACAATACGTGTAGTTACAGCACCTGCTATTGCATACTCAGCCTTGCAAAATTGCTGCCATGAGGTAAATCAAGCTGTGCCAGGGCAGGCTCAGGCTGGATTTTGGGAAAGGTTCTTCTCCCAGAGGGTGCTGGCACTGCCCAGGCTCCCCAGGGAATGGGCACGGCCCCGAGGCTGCCAGAGCTCCAGGAGGGTTTGGACAGAGCTCCAGGGGTGCCCAGAGTGGGATTTTGGGGCTGGGCAGGGCCAGGAGCAGGATTTTGATGGTCCTTGTGGGTTCCTTCCCTTTGATTCTGTGATTCTGTCCCAGGTTCTGTGGCTTGCTCAGGTCATGGCCAGGAAAAGCCAGAAAAACCTGCGAGCACCTGTGAGGGCGGTTCTGGGCAGCTCCTGTGACATTCTGCCTGCAAAGGTGTCCTTGAGTTACGGAAAATGCTTTCCTAGCCCAGCCTGGCTCAGCTTTGACCTGAGGGTGCCTTTTACCTCAGGGGACCTCCGTGCACAGGCTGCAATTTTTGTGTTGGTGCCAACAGAGGAGAAGCAGCCCTGAGTTATGGGGAATGCCTGCAGGGCTTCCTCCTGAAAAGCAGAGAACAACCACTGCCTCCAGCAAAACGAGTCTGGTTCGGGCTGAGATAACCAGGCTCAGCCAGCAGCACTTTTACCTGTGCTGCTTCAGGCTCTGCCTTCCTGGGATTAACTAATCCTTGCCATCACGCTCCTGTGCTCGGTGGGACCCCCAGCCTCATCTCCTGGGTCTGGGGGCTGCTTGGGAAAGGTGTCCCAGGGCTCCAGCCCGTCCAGAGCCCTCCCACACAAACTTCTGAGTCCTTTGCTACAGCTTCTGCAGCACTTCCTCGTGAAGAAGCTTCATCACCCCTTTTCCCAAAGCTGCCACCACACCCTGTGACAGCATCCCCATGTTTGAGTGGTGGGCAACAGCTTCTCCTTCTGTTTAAAATCTGATGGAAGATCCAATCTTGTCACATGGCAGGAGATTAAATTAGGTAGTAGGAGAAAATTCTTCACTGAGTTGGAAGATCTCATTCCAAACCCCTTCTGCTATCCCAGGTTGCTCCAAGCCCTGTCCAACCTGGCTTTGGACACTCCCAGGGATGGGGCAGCTTTTCTGGGCACCCTGTGCCAGGTCCTCACCCCCCTGAGGGTGCCAAATAGCCTGGGCTGGGTGCCAGTATGAAATAGAAATGTGTCTCCACCCTTTTACTGCACTGCAATCATCTGGAGTCAATTTAATCAGATTGCAGAGCCATTACAGCCTTTTCAGTGATTAGCTGGATAATCTGGAGAAGGGTCATAAAACCGGGAATGTGTCATGCAGGGGAGAAAAACGTAAGGACAGCAACGAGGGGCAGCAAAAGCTGGTAAGGAATTCTTTTCCTCCTTGTTATATAAAGACAGAGAGCTCCCCGAAACCTCTATAGCTGATATGCTTGGCTCTTTTTTTCCACCTTCCAGGAGTGAAAATGCTCTTTATTGTTGTTTATTTGTAGCTCTCCTGGTCCCCCCACGTGCAGTGCCAGGGGCAGGGACACTTTTGGCCTCTCAGTATTTGTGTTATCCTTGCCCTGCTGGGGCCCCTGAACGTTCAGCTGCCCTGCCAGAGAACAGGAACCTGAAAAAACTGCTCTGTTTCTCCTGCAGGAATGTAAATAATCCCTTTCCAAGAAACAACTGCAGAGGTTCTGTTCAGCTTTTTTGTCCTCAGGTGCTTCTGTTGCGCTTTGCCATCTCAGCAGTGGCACCACTCCTGGGCTCGTCTCCTTTTCCTCGTTTTCCCCTTAAAACTGATGATGTTTTGTAGTAAATACATTTCAAGTGAAGCTGAACCAGCAGCCATCCAAAAATACTGTCAGACCCCCTCTCTGAAGGTAAGGAAAAGCATCTCTTTACCTGGCACCTTCACCTGGCTCACTTCCTTTTTTTTTTTTTTTTAATAAATAAAAATTGTGATCTAAGTCATGGGGAGCAGTGGGTGCAGCCATGTCCTAAGCCAGGCTGGCCCATGACCTGAGAGACTTCCAGAAGCCAAACAGTCACAAATGTATTTACAAACCTTGAAGTAAATCAAGCCTTGTGCAGTGCAGTTAAATCTGTCCCAGGAAAACTGGAGGTGCCAAACAAAAGGGGTGCATTGACACAGCAGCACAGACTTCAATTTGCTGCATTCGTGTGTTGCAAAGTGCCTGGGACACAGACCCAGAAAATTCCATGGTTTTTGCTAACTTTAAGCTAGAAAATAGCAAACTTCACTCCTGCATTTCCTTGTACCTGCAGCTTGTTGGCACTGCTCTGTTCCTTACCTGGCTGCAGTGGCCGTGGGATAGATGGATGTTTAATTGCTCACACACCATGCCAGGAATAAAAACTTTGGATTTCATGCTCTGGGAAGCAGAGGGGGCCGTGTCAGGGCAGGCAGGGGCCTGTCTCCACTTGCATTGTCCAAAGCCACCTGTGCAGCCCAGCCTTGCCCAGGGTGGAGCTGAACCTGGAGAGAGTTTATAGTGGCAATAAAGAGCAAGCCTTGAAGATGCTTTTGGAAACAAACTGTTTCAGCTGTGCTGACCTTGCCTGGGGAAGGCAGCACAGCCTTGGGTGCCTCAAGGTCACCTCAAGTTCCCTGGTGGGTTTTTTTTGTGACTCTTTTCCCACAGCAAACGTCAAACTTTTGTGTTTTCTGCCCTTGCCTCACCTCATCCAGAAACAGGAATTGCAGGGATGTCCACAGTGTCACCAAGGGTGTCCTTACAGCCCCTCTGCTGGGATGGAGGACATGGAGTGGCCTCTCCTCAGTGTCCACAGCTGGAATTTGCAGCACAGAGAACCAGGAGCTGGAGAACTGCAAAAAGTAGGAATATTTTAAAGTAAAGTATGGAATACATTTAAATAGGTTTATTATTGGAGTATGCAAAAGCAACTGGGAGTTTGAACAGAAGAAAGGGGAGAAAAAGGTTCTAGGGGAGGATGGCAGGGAAGGAGGAAGCCTTGGAGAGGGAAGGAGCAGGGCTCTGTCAGGGCTTCCCAAACTCTATCAAGTGTAAAGGAAATTTTAACAAATGAAAGAGCTCCAGAATATAGGAATTAAGATGGAATTTGGAAGGAAAAGCAGCAGCAAGCTGGAGGCTGAAGGTAACCTAAATCCTGCCACATGAGGAAGAAATGCTTTGCCCCATTTTTGTGCTGGACAGGGCAGAGATCCAGAGCTGGATCTTCCTAAATAAGATCAAACCCAAAGATGGATTGTGCTCAGCTGTGTTCTATCCCAGGGAACAGTCAGACTTGAAAGTCCAGCCTGGCCAGCCCTTCAATGGCTGACTCATCACTTCTTCAGCAAATTCCAAAAAGGATTCCTAGAGAAAATGAAAATTTGGGTCATTTGCTAGGGAAGAAGATGGAAAAAGAAAACGAGTGAGGAGAGACCACATCATCCAGGCCAAGAACAAAATGAGCTGTAACTAGGAACAATGACAAAGTGTCTGAAAGGAAAGATGGAATCTGTTACTGAGAGCAGGGGAAGGGAAAGGGAAACTCTCAACGATGCACCTGAAAATACATGAGCTGTGGAGGAATGGCAGAGAACAAAAAGAATTGATATACACAGATGAAAAAGATTGAGCAGCTGCCTCCCTGCCATGCGCTCTCATTTTTTCCTGCTGCCAGGGAACACTGATGTTCCTTATTTATTTACTCCTGATTACTGAGATCCAGACTTTCCCTGATGAGATAAATGCAGCTCAGGATGCTGCTTTTCCCCTTTGCTTCCCCAGCATCTACATCCAAACCGTGTGGAAATTCCACCTGTCCATCCCCACCCCAGCTCTCTGAGCCTGTGGGCTCTCAGCCCCCTCTCCAAGGTTTGTCCAGCTGCACGGGATGTGGCACATCCAGCAAAATCTGGACTGGGTCAGTGGAAAAGAAGGAGGCAGAGCAGGGGGAGAAGGGGTGTATGCTGGGAGGTCTGGTGGAGGTTGTTGGCACAGCTCCCAAGGGCAGAGCAGTTCCAGCTGGTATTTATGGGGCTGCTCTTTCCACTCAGGGTGATGAACAGTCCTTTTGTCCTGGCTGCTGGTGCAATTGCTCACCTTCACCTACCCAATAATACAACCCTGCTCTTTTCCCAGCTGTGTTTCTGCACAGCAAGCCCCTTGTGATGTGTGCTGGTCTCTAAAAGGCTCTGCAAAGTGTGAATTGTGCAGATTGGACACACCCGAAGTTCTGCTGTCTCCCTGAAATAACCTGTGTGAATAAAGCTGTGTCACCACAGCTTTGCTCTCTGCTTTACAGAGCCTCTGTGGAGCAAGAACTACCAGGAAAGAAAAGTCATTCTGGAACGAGCTTTGCTTCTTGGTTTTTAGCACAAAAGCTTGTCCAGAACAGATGAAAAAGAATAAAAAAGAATAAGTGAAACCCTAGGCAGAGAAGCCCAGTGGGACCTGAGCTCACTCAGTTCAGAGGATGCAGAGCAGGGAGGGTTCTTTCCATCCTTCTCCTTGTTTAGCAAACACTTCTCCAGATCCCGGCAATCCTCTTATCTGCCAGGAGCACTTCTCTAAGCCCCTTCAATCATTCCTGGTGTCCAGAAGAAGTTGTCAGCCAAAATACTCTCTCAGAATGGTGTTTGTTGTGCAAACACAGCTCTGCTTGGCAGCTGCACCGTTTCCAGCGGCTGGACAGAGATAAAAGAGACATGGCTTGGCTCAGGAGCTCAGATCCAAGGGAGGTGGCACCTGGGCCAGGTTTTCCTCTGCCCAGGGGGTGCTTCGAGCTGGAGACAGGTCTGCCCCAGGGGAGAAGCTCCAGGTGGTGAGGAAACGCCCAAACTGCAGCCAGAGGTAAGATTTGGTGATGTGTGCAGGGCAGGGGAATGGGATTTCTTCTCATCCCAGTTCAGTTCCAAACCACAGGCACTCTGGGTCTCCCCTCAGGAGTGTTTCCTCTCTGTCTGTTGTTCGGTTGTCACAAAAAGGTGTTTTGTTGCAGCTGCATTTTGGCTGAAGAAGCTTGGAGTAGCTCTGGAGGTGTCTCTGTTACTTAGCCAGCCTGAAAAAACAGAGTGCTCTTGTTCTGCAGATGGGAGCCCCTGTTCGATGCAAGCCACTAATGCAACTTAAAACCATGTCATGTTGAAGGAAAAATTAATTTGCAAATTATCTCACTTACCCACATCTTGGTTCCTAAAAGTATCCCTTGGAATATCTTAACATTTCTGAAATAAGTTTTTGCCTAAGTAGCAGTGTCTTGATGGCAGAAGGAGTTTTAGTTTCAGTGAAATTCAGTGAAATTTCACTGAAATTCAGTGAAGTTCCTGTTTCAAAACAGGAGGGATGGGGAAGGAGCAGGGGGGGCTCTGTAGCTCTGCCCCTGAGGGGGGTTGTGGGTTTGAGGGCTGTGGTTAATCAGGTCCATAAGTGACAACAAACAAATCAACCTTGGGAAAATGCTTTTATTTGAGTTATCTGAGGTTATTTCCCTTTATTTATTGATTTATCTGCCCATACCACGAGCCCTGGAGCTAAGCACAGCCCCCTGTGCTGGTGCTTGCAGCCCCTCATGCCTGCCTGCTCTCCTGCCTTAGCTCCCCTGTGGCCATGGAGGACACGTCCAGCCAGGAGCCAGCCCCCAGCAAAGCCACCCTGGGCTCCCTCAGGCCACACGACACTCCTGCCACGTTCATCAGCCTGGAGGAGCACGAGCACACAGCCTCCAGCACCAGGGAGCTGATCCTGGAGAAAGGCAGAGCTGCCTGCAGGTGCAGCCCGCAGAGCCTGGGCTCGCGGCTGCGCCGGCTGCTCCCGGTGTTGGTGTGGTTGCCCCAGTACAGCCCCAGCACCCAGCTGCTCGGGGACGTGGTCTCAGGGCTCCTGGTGGCCATCGTGGCCGTCCCTCAGTCCATCTCCTACTCCCTGCTGGCCAACCAGGACCCCATCTACGGCCTCTACACCAACTTCTTCTGCAACATCATCTACGCGGCGCTGGCCACGTCGCGCCACGCCAGCGTGGGCTCCTTCGGGGTGCTGTGCCTCATGGTGGGGCAGTCGGTGACACGCCACCTGCAGCTGGCAGGCTACGAGGACAGCGGCACCGCCCCCGGGGACAACTCCAGCTCTCCCAGGAACGGGACAGAGGCCTGTGACAGGAGCTGCTACGCCATCACCGTGGCCCTTTCCTTGAGCTTTCTGGTCGGTCTTTACCAGGTACGAATGTTCGCTCCGGTGCTCTTTCCTCCTAGGAATTTCTCTGAGCTTGAGATCTTCAAGTGTTGGTTCAGAGTTAAGAGTCCCAAGGAACATTTCTAGACCCTGACACTCTTGGATATTTGTGAATGCAGTGATTTTAAGAGGGCAAACACAGGTGAATGGGGGTTGTTTTCCTCCACGGGATAACCAGGTCCTTGGATGTGTCTGAAACATCCTCAGGATCAGACACAGCAAGAGACGAGAAGGATCTGTGAACCACCTTCCCACCACCCCAGTCCTGCAGCTGGACAGCTTAGAGCAGGTTTGGGGCTGACAGGGACCACCCTCAAGGACCTTGCCACGCTCCCTGGCAGTGTCCCCACTGCCTAGGCTGAGCTGTCACTGAGCAATTCCAGGCTTTTCCCCTGGGACAACTAAAATTCAGAGCATCACTGGTGAGTGATATCCAGAGCTGCTCTGATGGGGCTGCTTGTGAGGAGGCAGCAGCAGAAGCCTCGTAGGCTATTTTTGTGTGGCATCCCCAGCCACAGAGAAGTGTTAAAGGTAGGTGTCTCTAGTTTTCCATACCCCAGATTAACTCCTGGAGGCAAATTCCTCCCATGGAATGCTCAGCACATCCACGGAGTAGCCAGAGCGGCTAAAGTGGCAGCAAAGTGACATAAATTGCCAGGCACCCCTTCCAGTCCTGCTCACCCATGCTAAAGCTGTGGCTGCTTTGCTTTTCAGATCCTGCTGGGGGTTTTACAGATGGGCTTTGTGGCTGTCTACCTGTCAGAGCCTCTCCTGGGTGGCTTCGTGACTGGCTCCAGCCTCACCATCATCACCTCTCAGATGAAATATCTGCTGGGCCTGAAAATCCCTCGTCACGAGGGGGTGGGCTCCTTCATCCTCACCTGGGTGGACCTTTTCAGGCACATCTCCAACACCAACATCTGCGACCTGCTCACCAGCCTGGTGGCTTTGGCCATCATAGTGCCGGTCAAGGAGCTAAACGAGCGCTACAAGGAGAGGATGAAGGCCCCGTTCCCCATCGAGCTGCTGGTGGTCATCGTGGCCACCATCATCTCCCACTACTTTGGCTTCGAGCAGCGCTACAAGGCCGCCGTGTGCGGGGACATCCCCACGGGCTTCAGGAAGCCAACTGTCCCAGACATCAGCCTGTTTCCCAGCCTGGCTCTGGATGCTCTGCCCATCGCTGTCATTGGCTTTGCCACGACAGTGTCCCTGGCGGAAATCTTCGGCAAAAAGTACGGCTACGCCGTCAGCGCCAACCAGGAGATGATCGCCATTGGCATGTGCAACCTCATCCCCTCCTTCTTCTACTGCTTTGCCAGCTCTGCTGCCCTCACCAAGACTCTGCTGAAGGAGTCCACGGGGAGCCAGACCCAGGTGTCTGGGCTGGTCACCTCCCTGGTGCTGCTGCTGGTGCTGCTGTGGATCTCCCCGCTCTTCTACTCGCTCCAGATCTCCATCCTGGGGGTGGTCACCATCGTCAACCTGCGGGGTGGCCTCAGGAAGTTCCGTGACACCCCCAGGATGTGGCAGCTCAGCAAGCTGGACACGGTGGTGTGGTGGGCAACCATGCTGTGCTCCACGCTGGTCACCACGGAGATCGGGCTGCTGGTGGGCGTGTGCTTCGCCCTGCTCTGCATCATCTTCCGCACGCAGAGACCGCGGGCCACGCTCCTGGGCAAGGTCAGCGACACGGAGATCTACGAGGACCAGGCCGCCTACAAACAGCTCAGCAGCATCGCCAACGTCAAAATCTTCCGCTTCGAGTGCTCCCTCTACTACGCCAACAAGGATTACTTCAAGGCTGCGCTGTACAAGAAAACCGGGCTCAATCCCGTCCTGCTGGCTGCCAGGCATCCCGGCCCGGGGGCCCAGGCAAACACAGACCCAGGCAGCTCCAGGGGCTGTTGGGCCACCGGGTTTGGCTGCCTGAAACAGGCCAGGAGAAGGGCTGAGAAGCCTGCAGCAGATGCCTGTCCCCCCTGCACAGATATGCACACCCTAATCCTGGACTGTGGGGCCATGCAGTTCATAGACACCGTGGGTCTCTCTGTGCTCAAGGAGACACAGCACGACTATCAGGAGGTCGGGGTCCAGGTGCTCCTGGCCAACTGCAACCCCTCCATCCGCCAGCAGCTCCGGCAGGGAGGCTGGGCAGGCGGCACCGGGGGCCAGCTGGCCTTCCACAGCATCCACGATGCCGTGCAGTTTGCTGAGCGCCGGCACCAGGGGGAAAGCAAGGACAAACGGGCTCCTCTCCCGGACCCCGAAGACGAGAATTTCCAGGTGTCTTTGTAGCCCTGTGTGCGAGGAAAGGTTTCTAACGGGGAGCAGGTTGAGTGTTGGTGCCATCGAGCGAGCAGGAGGGGCTGGGACGCTCTGCCAGCGGCTGGGATGGGGCAGGAGGGTGGGGAAGGGGTTTGGGGAGGGCTGAGCACGGGAGGATGCTCGGGATGGGGTTTGGGGGGGGCTCGGGATGCGCCCCGAGGTGCGGAGGGCGGCGGAGCTGCGCCTGCCCCGCGCGGGCGCTGGGGGGCGCGAGTGAGCTGTGTGCGGGGCCGGGAATTGTCGGGAATTCGGGAAGGGACCCCAAAATTCATCCCAGCCCCACCCCTGCCAGAGCAGGGACCCCAAAACTCATCCTACTCCATCCCCTACCACGGCAGGAACCCCAAAACTCATCCCACTCCACCCCTGCCAGGGCAGAAACCCCAAAATTCATCCCAGCCCCACCCCTGCCAGGGCAGGGACTGTGAGCATCATCCCATTCCCACCCCCAAAAGAAATCCTGCTGGAGGGAACTTGGAAGCCCAGGGAGGGGAGACGGCTGTAAATAAAGTGTGTGGAAAAGGAATCCTGTGGCTGTGCTCAGGAAAATGCCTTTTTGTGCTTAAAATTTGATTTTAAATGGATTTTTAAATTATTTTAAATTATGTGCCCGGCTGCTTGCAGTCCTTGGGGCAAGGCTGTGCCAGGGGGGCTGAGCTGACCAAAGATCTCCTTGCAGGGAGGGATGGGTATTTGTGCTCCAGGTGCTCCAGGTGTGGGTGGGATGCAGCTCCCAGGAGCTCTTTGCAAGGACCCTCTCAGGCCACCCCAGCACAAGGACACTCCCCAGGGAGTTACATCAGCCAGAGAACAAAGGGGAATGGGGCACTTCAGGGGCTCAACAGCCAGGCAGTAAAAATCTCCTGTTACCTGACCACCCTTCCCCGTTTGTTACCTGACCACCCTTCCCCTTTTGAACAGCATTGCCAACATTTTCTTTACAAGACCGTTTATGGAGAAAATTTAACTGTTTTAGTTAGAATTTAGAGGCATTTATGGTCTCAGTGGGGTCATAAAGGCACAGCAGGAAATAAACCCAGTGCTGGTAACGCCTTGGCTCAGCCTGGTGCAATCCAGAGCAGAGACCCTGCAGTGAGACACAGATCTTCATGGGGGAATTGGCAGAGCTGGGGCAGTGCCTCAGGGACACCCAGCAGTTTTCAGGGCTGGTGACCTCCTCCTCTGTCCTCTCCAGCTCCTGGGATCTTGCTGGCAGCCCTTGCCCTGCTCGCTCAGCTCTCCCAGCTCCAGCATCCCTTCCAAACAACCCCAGGGCCCAGCACAGCTCCTGTCCCCACACTCTGCCAAGGCACGCAAGGAGAATTGCAATTTTTGTATCACTTTCTGTGAGAGGTTCAGGGCTGTAAAGTGACAGAGGAGGGACAGATGACACGGCCCAAGGTCGGTTTATAACCAGAGCTGTGGAAGGTCAAGTGAGACCTGAGGAGGAGGCAGGTGAGAGCAGGAAGGGGCAGTTCCTGGCGGTGGAAGGGCTCCTGCTGAGGCCACCAGCCCGAGTCCCCCTGTTTGCCAAAGTTCCAGCTGGGCACTGGCCCCAGGACCTGCCACTCTGCCCCAAAGAGCCAAAGGCTGCACCCCAGGGTCCCTCCTGGAGCTTCCCCCGGGGCTGAGGAAAGGCCAGGCAGCTGAAAGCAAATGTTATCCCCCCTGGTAAGCAGCTCACTGTTCTCCTCCTCCTCCTGCCTCTGCCCCCTGCCTGCCTGGGCTCTATAAATACTCCAGCAGTGTGATAAAGAGGATTTGCTGCTGAGGCTTTGTCAGCCACAGTCAGAGCTGACTGTGCAACTGTTAATTATGGCTCAGCAGCAGCTGGACAGGTTTAAATCCTTTTGATGCTTCGAAATGTTCCCTCTGGGGACGTTTAGGGAGGAAAGGTTGTGGCTGGTGCTGATTGCTTCCCCTCTGGAAAGGACTGGAGACAGTGATTGCTGCATGGAGGGATGTTCTCCTCTCTCCCAGTGCCTGTTCCTGGAAAAACACCCCCTGGAATGGCAAGAAGTTGCTTCTGCAGCTCTCTGACTGCTCTAAAGCAATTCATGTGCTGCCAGGATGTGCTTATCTACTCATGTGCACTTCCCCCAGCAGACAAAACTGAGCTGGAGAGAGAAAGCGGGGAGCTGCAGGTGATGGCACTGGATCTTCTGGGATAAAAGTCAAGGTTAGGGACAGCTAATGCATCACTGGAGATGCCCTGGTGACAGAGGAGCCACCAGAGAGTGGCTTGGGAGGAGCTGTCAGCCCCTGCAGAGGGACAGAAAAAGAGGAAGGACAGAATGAGATGATCTGAGGAGGAAAATTACTCTGGGCAGAATTCTTGCAGTGTCCAGGATCCTCAGGGGCAGCAGTGGCTGTGGTGTCTGTGATCTCCTACAAGACAGGAGTCAGCCCAGGGATGGGAAATCTTCCTGTAATTGCCGCTTTGCCTCTGAACTGGCTCTGCCCTTTGGCCCGTTTTCATCCTGGATGGAGCCAATTTGTCCCACTTTGTGTCACTTCTCTGCCTTTCAGTCAGGAAGTCCATCAGGGAGAGGAGGCAGATCAAGGCCCCTGTTCCCTGTGGGCCCAGCCCAGGCTCTTCAGTGACAAATCCTGCTGTCCCCTGCCCAGGAGCTGACAGCCACCTCCCTGCCTGGTGATGCTCCCTCCTCATTCCAAGCCTGAGCTCTGCTTCCTGATGTGCCTGTGGCCACTGAGAGACTCATCACTGAGGCTGAAAAAGCCCTCCAGGATTGTGCTTGGAAGGAGCAGGGAGCAGAAGGTTAAACGTGGCACAAGAGGTGAGTTAAATTTGGGTGGGGAACTCCTGGGGTTTGTTTCCTGGAGAGGCAAATACTGAATTGGAAGGGCAAATACTGAATTCTCTTCTGCATTTGTTCGACCCAAGGCTGGTTGTGCAAATCCCAGCTGTGCCTTTGAGTCCAGCCAGAGAGAGGAAAAGCCCTGTGTCCATCTTATCAAAGCCTGGCCTAAACCTGTGCGTAGCACAGCTGAGGGATGGGCAGCTCTGGCTTAACTCCAGTCCTGCAGATCCCTGGATGTCAGCTTGGAAACATAAAAGGAATGTGAGGAAAGACCATTCTGGGAAGTGGAGCCCTGGCAGGACTGAGCTCAGGACTCACTGCCCTGGCACAGATTGGTTTTACCTCTGCAGGTTGGCAGGAAGGGTTTGCAAACCACCTGCAGGCTCTTCTCATCTCTTTGAACGGCTCTGAATAAAGAATTCTCCTTCTTTTTCCTTTCATATTTGAAGGTTTTTGATAGGGAATTGACAATCAGAAATGATGTTGCCTCACTAAGCAGGTAAAGGACTCGGGAAATTGGTTTTGCATCTCCTAGAAGCCCCAAACACCACAAGCACTGCTCACAGAGCTGCAGCAGCCCCGGGGAGCTCAGAGGACAAAGCCACAGCAGCAGCCTGAGGTTTCCAGCGGGGAGCAAAGGCTCCCCAAAGGCCAAGGGTGGGAAGGGAGAAGTCTGTCTGCAGGTTTATTTTGGTTTGTGCTCAGTCCAAGAGGAATGGCCTACGTGCTGCCATGGAAACGGCAGCCTCGGCCTGCTCGGTTCGCAGCCACCCCCAGGGAACAATCCTTGGCCTGCTGGGGAAAATCGAGTTCTGTGCCCAGTTCTGGCCCCTCAGCTTGGGAAGGACCTTGAGGGGCTGGAGAGTGTCCGGAGGCAGCTGGGAACACAAACCCTGTGAGGAACCCCTGAGGGAGCTGGGGGTGCTCAGCCTGGAGAAAAGGAGACTCAGGGGTGCCCTCAGCACCCTCTGCAATCCCTGAAAGGTGCCTGTGCCCAGCTGGGCTGGGGCTCTGTCTGCAGCAGCTCTGACAGAACCAGAGCTCACAGCCCTAAACTGCTCCAAGGGAAATACAGGCTGGGTGTTGGGGAGAAGTTTTTCACAGAGAGAGTGATCGAGTTCTGGAATGTTCTGCCCGGGGAGGTGGTGCAGTCACATCCCTGGATGAGTTTAACAAAGCCTGGATGTGGCACTGGGTGCCAGGGTTTAGCTGAGCTCTTGGGGCTGGGCTGGACTCGATGATCTTGAAGGTGTCTTCCAGCCCAGGGATTCTGTGAATTCTGTGAATTCTCTGAAATCACCCCAAAGCATCCGGGTGCCGCTGGCTGGCCGAGGGGAGCCACGCTCAGACAGGACAGGACATTTGTCACCCCCAGTGAGGGGACACACAAATGCCAGCACACAGAACTGGGGATGTCCTGTCTGGAGAAGGGCTGATGTGCAAAACCAGTGTGAATCCAAGGGGGCTGAGGCCAGCAGGGAAGACACTTCCAGGGAGAGTTTGCAAGGGTTAACCTGACAGCAAACATCTCATTCAGCCCAGCAAAGAGCAGAAAATTACTCGGCTTTAATCTACTTTGTCTCCAGAAATATTCCATAAAAGAGGGGGGAAATAAATTCAGGGGGGCTTGTGGAGCATCCTGAGAGCAGAAAAAGAGGTAAAATTAATCCTATCAATAATCCATGATGAATGATTCACTCAGCTCTCTTATTCACAGCCGCCTCAGTTATCTGTATTCACATGGAATTACACTCACATGGAATTACACACAGCCTCATCTGCATGGAAATGAGGCAGCCCGGGAGGGCTCCACATCCCGGGAATTCATCCCTGCGCTCTGGCAGGGGTAGGGAAGGAGCTCTGCAGTGTCTCCAGCAGGGCAGAAGGACAAACACCCAACACCCCTCAGCACTGGGGGCATGGCAGGAGCCAGGAGAAGGATTTCTGCTTCCCAGGCAGGTCGTCTTCTTCTTCCATAACTTCCTTGCTGGAGCAGAGAAGCAAATGGAAATTTTTCATTAAAATAGGATTTTAGAAAAACACAGTTAAAATGGTGGAAGGTTCTGTCACACTTCTGTGGCCTACAGAGAGAGAGACTGAGCTGGCCCAGGCTCAGAGAACTCTCCCAAGAGGAGTCTCATCCTTAAATTTCTGAGGGGTTGTTTAGTGGTTTCCAGCCCACGGATTGTAAATGTGGAATTCGCCTCCAGCTCTGATTCTCCAGATGATGCTGACATGTTTGCCCCTTGCTTTGATTCCACCTTTGGTGCTGAGATAACAAACTTCTCCAAGGGTCATTCTGAGAGGGTCTTTCAATGCCTGCAAAATAATCCTGTGTCCCTCCAATGAAAGCTGAGCTAACAATGTCTGTGTTATGAACAGTGATAGTTAATGAACCCAAATGTTCTGCTTTAAAGCTAAAAGCCAAAAGCCAGACCTGCCTTAAACTGGGTTTTAGATTTGTGTCTGCAGGTAGTGCTATAAATAACCTGTGGGGAGTAGATCAGAGTGCTCTGCAAACAGGGAGAGCTCCTACCACAGATGGCAGAGTTGGATTAGTTAAAAACCTGTCCGTTTAGGAATCACCAGGGTGACCCTCTTCTTTCTGACCATTTCAGTTTTGAGATGGTCCCCACCTTGGCTGGGCTGAGCACTGCTACCAGGAGTCTGGGAATGTGGATTCCTGGCAATCCAGAGTGTTCTGGGTGTGAATAATGTGAAGAGAGGAGGTGGTGACAACAGAGAGACAAAATTCTGTGTAAGGACAAGCATCAACCCAGCTGATGCTGTAAATCAGCTGCAGACCAGAATTGTTCTCCTGCCTCTCCTCTGGTGTCCCTCAGAAAATCCAAGCACAGGGAAATCCCAGGAATTCAGCTGCTGCATCCCAACTTTCCAGCTTAGCTCTGGGTACCAATTGCTGCTGTATCCCAGGATTAGTGGGGGAATCTCTGAGAGGGAGCATTTAAAATGGAACAGAAGGAAAGTTCTTTCCCAGGGGAGTGGGAGGCTGCGTGATCCAGCAGTGGGTAAAACCCTCAGAAAATCAATGTATGCAGGCTCCCTTTTGGATAAAATCCCTCCCACGTGGGCAAAGGAGACCACGGCGTGTTCAGAGGGAGCACAGCCAGAGCTGCTCTCTGGGGCTGCGTTTCTGTCCCTCTCTGCTGCTGGAGGTGCAGCAGGGAGCCAGGGCAGGGATGGAGCTACACCTGCAGCAGCAGCAACACAGCCAATTCCTCTGCAGAGTGACTGTGATTCAGTCCTGATGAATCACTCAGCCACTCTCCTTCTCAACCACATCTTGGGATTCATCATTGTTAGAGCAGGAAGAAAAGGAGGAGGGAAGGAAAAACAGAAAAAGGGAAAAAAAAAACCCAAACCAAACCCCAGTGCTTTATCTCCCTCTCGAATCCTTTCCAATTTTTCTGTTTAAAAATTTAATTCCATTTTTTTAGGCATCCCATGCAGGTGGAATGAACTTTTGCTAATCCTGGAGAGGAAGCTGCACGAAGAGGAGGTGGGATGGACTTTGGCCACAGCTGGGGACAGCACTGGGGCTCAGCAAGGCTCAGGTTCAGAACAGCCAGAGATGGAAGGGGCTTGGGCTCTGCCTTCTCCAGGCACCAAATCCCTTCCCCTGAGCATCCTTAGCCCTGCCCCAGAGCACTGCTGGCCCTCACCTCAAGGAGAGCACAGAAACCCATTTAACCTCAGTTCTCCCCCTCCTACAAACTCGGGTTGAGTTTGGCTCAGGGCTCCACACTCTGGTTTTTTCCCTTTTGTGCCATTTTTTCCCTTTAGGAGGTGCTGCTGGAGATCCTGGCTGGGAACACCTTGGAAGGCAGGTGAGGAGCTGCTCTGAGCATTCAGATCTTGCCAGAAAGAACTACAATTGTTTGCTCCACGAGGAGACATCAAGCCACATATATTTATATATAAATTCAGCATTAAAGCTAGAGGCTACACGAGTGAGTAGCTACCACTAGTGTCTACTATTAGCAAATACCAGTAATGTCCAGAGAACTCACATCAGCACCATGGAGAGGAAAATGCAGGCAAACCAAAATTGTTTCAGGAACTCTTTAACAGCTCCACCCAGACCAGGTTCATTCACTTTGATTTTGGTCCTTCCAGTCTGAGAAAATCCACACTGTGACGAGGTGTTTCTTCATGGCTTGGATGTGTTTTACTTTTGTTAATGTTATTCTTTCTCTGTCTTTCAGTTTCTATAGTGATGGACAAACGCAGCACACACGAGGCCTGGCAGCCTGGGTGGTGTTTGCCTGCACTGCCTGAAAACAACACCAAATTTTGAGAAATCCATTGAAAAATCTTTGCCAAAACCCCCCAGATCTTAAAAAAAAAAAAAAGAGTCCTATCAAACAAGTTGATAATGTGTTTAATATACATTTACTTTTTTGTGTATTTTATCAGCAAGCAGCAGATATTGCGGTTCTGTGGGTGCTCTGGATTTTCCTGCATCCACACACAATCGGTGATTTTTTCACCCCTTTTCCAGGGGCAAGGACCTCAGCAGTGATTAAAGGGCATGGAAATGCTTCAAACCAAATTATTTCTCTGAATCTGAGTGTGCTCTGGATCTCCCTGTGGATCCAGTGATCCATGCAGATCTGCTCTGAGAAATCCCAGCCTTGCAGTGACTGTACAAGGGCACTGGAGCTTGAAACCCCCAATCTGCAGCTCCAGAAGTGAGAGATGAAGGTGACCACAGCTGGAGATGGAGCTGCTCACACCCTGGGTTTATGCTGGGTTTGTTTCAATGGGCACTTTAAAAGTTCAGCTGATGAGCTGGTTGTGGTGTCCTGCTCTGCCACGACCGAGCTTTATTAAGGGTGTCAGGGCCAGATTTCATCTGCCAAAGCTCCAGTAATGTCAGAGGAGCTGGACTGATGCTGCAACTGAGAAAGCCTTCGCAGTGTGCTTGGAAATATCGCCAAGTTTTTTGTTTGTTTTGAGAAATCCATTGAAAGATCTTTGCCAAAACCCCTCGGATCTTTAAAACACGGTTCCTATCGAGCAAGTAACAGCAAGATGGGGTTGCTCCACTTCCCTTCCGCACACGAGCAATCAAACCAAACCACCGATCCCTGAACTTGCTCCGAAAGCGCGGGAGAAGCATCAGCCGGAATTCACGGGGATAAAGGGGGAGGTGCCCTGCCCGGAGCTCTCGCACCGCTCCTGGGGCACACGGAGCGAGCACGGGCTTGTTTTCTCGGGGGGGCGGCCCCGGCTTTCCCCGGGCGGGGCGGGGACGGGGCCGGGCATCCCCCGCTCTCCGTGCGGGGCGGGCCGGGGGCGGGCGCTGCCCGCGGAGCCTCGGGCGGGACACGGCGCATCCGCACCTGGGGGGGAGAAACACACCGCATCCGCACCTGGGCGGGACACACCGCATCGGCACCTGGACACATCGCACCCGCACCTGGGCGGGACGGACACACCGCATCGGCACCTGGACACATCGCATCGGTACCCGGGCGGGACGGACACACCGCACCCGCACCTGGACACGCCGCATCCCCGCTCGGGCAGCGCCGAGAGCCGTCTTGCCCCGCCAGGATGAGCGGCCGCGCCGGGGGAGCCGCGCCGGGCGCTGCGGGGCTCTGCCCCGGCCACGGTGAGCAGCGGGCGGCGGAGGGAGCGGGGGCCGGTGCGGAGGGTGGCAAAGCCGCTCCGGGGGGAGATCTTCGAGCCGTGCTCGCCCTGGGAGCGCCTCTCGGCAGCGGCGGGGGTGATGCGGGTGCGGATGCGGGTGCGGTGCCCGGTGTCCCCCGGGTGCGGTGCTCGATGTCCCCCGGGTGCGGTGCCCGGCGGTGCCCGGTGTCCCCCGGGTTCGCGGCAGAGCCCGGGGCGCTCGGAGGGAGCGGAGCGAAGGCTGCTCCGTGTGCGGCCGCACAGGTGAAGGTGGCAGCGAGCAGCACCGGGCACCGCCGGCTCCCGTGGCCGGCAACGCGCCGGAATGGGCAGCACCGAGCGCAGCAGGACCGCGGCTGGGGCTGGCAGAGAGCAGGAGCCCCTGGCACCGGGGAAGTCACCGGGAGGGCTCTGCACGAGTGGGAAACTTTGCTTTAGTGAGGATGAATGGCTGTTCCCGGAGGAGTTCAAAGGACGGGCAGGTTGTGGCGCTTGGGGACATGGTTCAGTGGTGGCCTTGGCAGCGCTGGGGGAGTGGTTGGACTCGAGGATCTCAGAGGGGTTTTCCAGCCCTAACAATTGTGTGATTCTGTGCTGAAGGAAGGTGTTTTCCAGGACTGGGCAGCTGTGCTGTGCCAGTCGTGCCCCAGGGCCCAGAGTGCAAAGGCTCTGGTGACACCGGAGCTCTCCAGGCTCTGGGTCTGTTCCAAGCTCGTGTCACTGAGGTTAAAGCATTTCATTGCTGCTGAAGCCTGCTCAGAATTACTCCAGAGTGAGGGAAGCTCACAGGAGTCCTGCTCAAGCCTGGATGCTTTGATTCAGGTGCTGGGAGTGCAGCCAGTTTGTGGATCCTGTGCCTGGGAGTGAAAGAAGTGTCATTTCCTCCAGCCCTCAGGCATCTCCCCTTGCTCCCAAACAAACTTCACCCTCGGAATTGATAGAAGGGTGAGTAATTAAAACATTACCCAGCTGCAATTTTTTGTTGCTTGAGGGCAGTGAGGAAGGAGCCAAGGTCTGGTTTGCCAGCTTCAGAGGCTGGAGTGTGCTTTGAAATGTGTGATGTCATTCTGACTTCATTTCTTCTTAAAACCAAAATACTTTCCTTTTAATGGGAATATTGCCCAGTGTTTCTTGAGGGAGGATGATTTTTCTCTGTCCCCTGTTACTGCAGTTGGCTGGTTTCACTTGGCAAAGGCAGGCTGGAGCTTTTTAGGAGCTGATTTGGATTTTGTCAGTGTAGGTTATGGATGGCCTGGCTGAGGTCATTCTCCAGGGATGTGCAGCACTTGTGCAGTGCCACTGCTGTGGGGGAAGAGCCACAGGTGTGCCCAGGAAACAGGGATGGGAGCATTCCCACCAGGAATGGGCACTGCTGTGAGGGGCAAGGAGCAGCAGCAAGTTCTCTCCTCTGAGGAAATTTTCCCTCTGCCAGCCCGGCCTTGGCTCTGTCAGCGCTGTCCAACAGCACCGTGTAAAAACAAACATGAGTCAGGCTGTGAGTGTGCTTAAATAACAGCTCCTTCCACACAAAGGTGTTTGTCTTATTTCCTCAAGCAGGCTCCGACCGGGGACAGACAGAAAGAGCTGAGTTTGCCCAGGACTTTGTAAACACTGATTTAAAAGTAAGAGCGCTCTGACTGAGTCTATTGGCTCATTAAGGCTTCTAGGAAGTCTCCAAGTCGTACATTCAGCTCCTCTGTGCCAACTGTGCTCCTGCAAGTGCCAGCAGTGCTTCTGCTTCTCCCCCTCCTCCTCATCTCCATCCTCTGGAGCTGGCTGCCATGCCTCAGGTTTTCCGTGTTTTCTCCCCTTTTCCAGGTGTTCCAGGAAGTCTGAGGCAGGACAAAGAGCAAGGGACAGGTGCCAGCCAGAGCAGGGCTGAGCCCTTTGGCTTGGAAATATCTGGAACTGGTGGAAGGAGTTGGCAGGTGAATTCAGGGGAGATGCAAGGGGACGTGGGACAGGGGGTGCAGGAGCCTGTGCTGGGAGTGGGGCTGGGAATTGCCCACCTCTCCTTTCAGGACAGCTCTGTCCTGCTTCCATCTCCTCTGTCCTGCTTCCCTCTCCTCTGTCCTGCTTCCATCTCCTCTGTCCTGCTTTCCTCTCCTCTGCTCCTGCAGAGAGCAGCACGTGGGGGGACAAGGAGGAGGAGGACAAGGTGAGGACCCCGGTGTCCTCCGTGGGGACTGGCCGTGCTTGCTGCTGCCTGCCAGGCTGCAGGAGCAGAGGGAGGGGATGGAAGGAGTGCCAGGAAGGTGTGAGCAGGCAGCACCCTGCCCTGCACATCCAGCTGGCACACGGACACACTCCCTGGGACTTGTGTTTGGAAGCACAGCTGCTGTTTGAGGGAAAGGCAGGAGAGTGCCACCCCCCAGCAAACACCTGCTGGTGTGCAGGAGAGGGGAGGCAGGGCAGGATTGCCCCTGCTTGGGATTGTTCCCAGAGGCACAAATGGAAATAATCGGGGTCATTCCACTGAGGAGCCCCTCTGGTTTCAGCTGCCCGGGGATCCACGAGGACTCAGGCTGGGCCAGGGGAGCTCAGGGTGGGCACCAGCAGGAATTTCCCCATGGAAAGGGGGCTCAGGCACTGGAACTGCCCAGGGAGGTTTGGATCCCCATCCCTGGAGGTGGCACTCAGAGCTCTGGGCTGGGGACAAGCTGGGGACAGGACACAGCTTGGACTCCACGGGCTGGGAGGGCTTTTCCAGCCTCAGGGATCCTGGGATTCTGTGACTGCAGTGAATTTTGGTGTAAATCCTGAGAACCCCATGGCTAAAATCTGACAGTGCCAGTGCCAGGTTCTGGGGGTTAAAGAAAATCTCTCATGGGAACATGATTAATTAATATCCACTCAGGGCTTCCCTGGCCCATTTGCAGAAAAAGAAACAGATGAATGTCAAGTTAGAGACTGTCTCCTGCTCTGACATTGTCATTCCTGTGCCCCATTCCTTCGAGAGTCTCTCTCAAAAAAAAAATCTTTCTAAAAAGACCAATACACCCAATTAAATAGTGCCAATGTTTTTTTGTAAACCTGGCTGATCCCTCGAGGAAGCAGAGGGTGAAGAATCTCGTTGTGGTGCAGTTTGTGGGAAAGGGGGGAAAGTGCTTCATGGCTTTTGCATTTAACTCCTTGCACTTCTGTTTCCTGGCATTCCCTGCTCTCCCTGGTGCATTTTTTTTGTGGGACTACCTTTATGATGTTATTATTTGTCAGGGAGATGTTACGTTTGCCTCAGCTGGGGCAGAGAGTGGGAGAGGGGTGATCCATTTGCTTGTTCCCTCAGCTAACACCAGTCCAACCCCAGGATTTGCAAAGCAGCTGACTTTAATCTGGTCTTGTTGTGTAATTCCATTAGACTTATTTTTATGAGAACCCATAATGTAATTCAGGCCCCCCTGGATTCAGCCCTGAGGAGTGGCTGCAGACCTGAGAGACACAGCCAGCAGGGCATGGGGGAAGGCAAATTGCTCTGGAAGAACAAAATGGAGCTTGGCATTCTGATGTGATTAGGGAAACAATTAGAGAAAATCGCTGGAGGTGCAGTGGCCCTGTGGCTCATGAGGAGATGCTGCTCCAGAGTCACCCCTGGGCACAGGGCGCTGTCCCCAGCCTGGCATGGGAGATGAGGGTGAAAAGGCATTTCTGCCCCTCTTTGTGGGTGATGTTGGGTGTTTGTGCCGTGTCCTGGTGCAGCCAGGAGGGTTTGGTCATTCCCAGCTGGGTTTGGCTGGTGCAGCAGGGCTGGAGCTGCACGAAGCTGAGCAGGGAGATCCCTCTCCTGTGGGTTCTGGGTCTGTGTTTGCCCGAGCTGAGGCAGCAGCTCAGAGCCCTGATGGGATTCAGAGAATCCCACTCCCAGCTCCTCCACCCTACCCTCATCTCCTGCTCCTCTGGAGGCTCTCACCCCCACATGTTTGTTTGGAACCAGTGAGCTTTGCACAGACTCAGCCCCTCTGAAAATCACCTCGGTGAGCTCCCATCCCCAGCGCTGGGGGCACAGCTCCGAGCCCAAGCACAGCGCTGGTGACACGGAGCAGCAGGGCCAGGGCTCTGTCCCTGCCCAGGAGCCCCTGAGCCATCTGCAAGGCTCATCCTTGCCTTGGACTGTCCCCCCAGTTTGGTTTGAGGTGGCACAGACAGGTCCTGTCCCTGCAGCTCCCGTGGGGACAAGCTGGATGCTGAGCATCCCTCCCAGCAGGAGCCCAGGCCCTGCTCCTTCTCAGGCTCTTTGTCTTCCCAAACAAACCCCAAACCAACCCCAAACCACGTCCTCCTCTCTTTTCTTGGTGCCTGCAGTGTCCACACCTGCCTGAGTCTTCCACCTTTGCGCTTGGGAGTCCTCAAAAGGAGTAAAATTCCACATTATCCCTGCCAGCAGCTGAGCAGCTGCTCTCAGAGCCCCCATGGAGAGCTCACAACACCTTCCCCAGAAGGGAAGGTTGCAGAAAGGTTAATTTGGCCTCAGGAATCCACCTCTTTTGGGGTCTACCAGGGCTGCTTTAACATCAGGAAGGTCCCAATTAAACGTTTCTCAGAGGACTTGAAGGATGCAGCTGAAGCTCTGGATCCAGCACATGAGCTCTTCCATGCTCATCGTCCCAGCAGCTCTTCTGGGCTGTCCTGGCTCTTCTGGGGCTCCTCAGCTGAACCAGAGGGTGCTGGGCCAGGCCCTGGTGGTGAAATGATGGGTGAGGTGACAGCCAGGCTGGTTCCATATGGACCAGAAAAGCTTGAGGAGGATGTTTGTGGTGATCTGGCTCTTTTTGGCTGCTTTGGCACCGCTGAAGCCAAAGCTGCCACCATTAAAGCCCCTCTCAGAGCTGTGTCTGACAGAGCTCAAGGCTGCAGCTGATTTTAGACGAGCCAAAGCAGTGGAATGTGTTTCTTCTTCATGGGCCCTACATGGGATTGTTACAAAAACATGTTTTCCCTAACAGGAAAAACTGCCAAGCAAAATTTTTATCATTCAGCAGAGTAGGGAAAAAGGAAATAAAATAGAAACCCAAACCCAGTCAACACTGTCCCCAGAAAAATAAGGGAAACTTGCAGCAATGAATATAAATTAGGAATTAGAACATGTAGGTGTCTGATAAGGGAGGCTAAAGGAATCTGTGAAATAGTAATGAGCAGGGGGGTTAAGGATGAAGGAAGAGCGTCTTCCAAGAACATTAAGAACCACCAGAATGTTGTGTTCAGTTACTGCTTTGCTGGGTTCAAATGGCAGAGTCAAAACAGGAGAACACAGGGTTAGATTGAACCCTCCAAGGAATATCTGCTGAGCTATCACCAAACTCCAGGTGAGAGAAAGCCCTGGCCAGGCAGTCAGGGGCCACAAATTGAAATTTGACAGTAGGACAGGTCCTGTGGCAGAGGCTCTCTGTGCAAGCACCTCAGAGCCCGTGGAAAATGAGGTTCCCTTTCCCTCCTGCTGTGGAAAATGAGGTTCCCTTTCCCTCCTGCTGTGGAAAATGAGGTTCCCTTTCCCTCCTGCTGTGGAAAATGAGGTTCCCTTTCCCTCCTGTTGTGGAAAATGAGGTTCCCTTTCCCTCCTGTTGTGGAAAATGAGGTTCCCTTTCCCTCCTCCTCTTTGCCTTCATCCCCTCTCCGTTCCTGGCTCTGGCTTCCAGGACATGCTGCACATGGCCCCACTGTCACAGCCGTGGGAGATTCAGCTCTGCAGCTTCCAAAATCTTTCAGTGGGAGCCAGACCCAAAAACCCAGCCTGCTCTGTACCACGGGGGCACCAGGGAAGTGCAGAGCAAGCATCTCCTCGCTGGTCTGAGTTTAGGAGCCCCCTTGGTCAGCAGAAAATCATGGAGCTGATAAAAACTAATTGCAAAGATGCCTTTTATGAGTGCCTGGTTTTCCATGGGCTCTGCTTGGCTGAGTTGTTTTATTGATCAGATCCCTTCTATTACAGCTCAGGGAGGAAAACAAGCAGCCCTTCTGCACTTGTGTTTGCTTTTAATAAAATACAGCAAGCAGCACTTGCTTGGGGGTGATTAAAACACATCCAGGGAATTAGGAATTGGAGGAAGAAGGGATTTCCTTCTGCCCATTCAGCTCAGGATTTTCCTGCTCCATGGAATAGCCATTTACCACGTAAATGCTAAAACGGAGGAGAAATCTGGGTTGTTCACCTGTGGGAGACAGTGTGGGGTGAGGTCAGGGCAATGTGAGCACAAATATCTGTAAGATGGGAGTGCCAGGGAAATTCTGAGCTCAGAGAAGAAAAGCTTGGAGCAGAGGAAGGGTTTCCAGTACTAGGAATTAATTCCTGCTGCCTGGAATTCTGGCAGCAATATTATATTCCTGGAATAAGGAAGGGCTGTGAGCACACCCCACTCTTTGTTATTTGCAATAATGCTAATGGTGGCAGCAGATTAATTCTGGTTTGGATTAATGCTTCTCTCCAGCTCATCTGTGTTTGTTTGCATCCTGAGAACTCCCTGACAGGTGAGCTGAGAGATCTTCTGGCTATGCAGTGTTTCACAGGCAATTTCTTTCTTTTCCACATCTTTCCTCTCTTGCAAACATCTGATCCCTCACTACTGTCTGAGTGCCCAGACATTTATTGTTCCAGCTTTTGTTTATTTAAAAACAAACACACACACACACACAAAAAAATCAGCAACGAGAGCCCAGATCAAGGATCCAAAAATAGGCAACCCAGGAGAGACTGAAAGCTCCAATCTTGGCACATGGAAACATTTTTAGGTGATTTTGCTTAACAAAACCCAGCTGAAAGTAACACCAGCAGGAAGAGCACCCTGGGGAGAAATGGCTGTGGGATGGCCTCTGCAGCAGGATTCACTCCCTTGGAATTCCCCCCTCAGCCATGGAAAACTGCAGGAGGTCACTGGCAGGTAGCTGCTCATGGCAGGTTTGCATCCCCCAGGTGCAGAGATGTCCCAGTCAGGAACTGGGAATTTGCTTCCTCTCAGCCTTGGGTGGGGTCAGCCTTACCCCACCTGAGTGCCAGGAAGATGGATCAGTGCAGAATTCCCACCTCCCTCCTGAGACTTTCCCTGGGAGTCTGTGCTCAACCCTGAGTGCCTGGTGGGGAAGGATCTTCACCAGGAAATGGATGGAGCTGATGAGGATGAGCAGAGCCAGGGCAGGAATCACTGACTGCACGAGGAGAGGATGCAGAAAAGGCCAAGAGGGCTGGGAAAGGCTGAGAGAATTGGGATTGCTCAGCCTGGAGAAGAAGCTGTTCCCTGGGAGGGTGGGCAGGCCCTGGCACAGGGTGACCCTGGATCCCTGGCAGTGCCCAAGGCCAGGCTGGACAGGGCTGGGAGCAGCCTGGGACAGGGGAAGGTGTCCCTGCCATGGCAGAGGTGGCACTGGGTGGGATTTAAGTCCCTTCCAACCCAACCCATTCTGGGATTCCATGATCAGTTAGGAAGGTGCTGCCTGGAAAAGTCACACACAGCAAACAGGGAATCACCAAACCCCTCAACTAATGCTGGAAAAGAGCAAAGCCAGCAGCAGAGCTCATCCAGAGGGGTGGGATGGGGAAAGCAGGGAGGGAATCCTTCCTGCCAGGGCTCCTTTCAGGTTTGCACTTCAGGAAAGGCACGGGAGGGGTCTGGGAGCTCTCAGGGAAGAGCAGAGCTGGGGCAGGGGGGCTCTGTCACAGCCAGGGCTGTCTGTGGGGCTGCTGTGCAAGAGGAATAAACAAAGCCTGTCGAGGGCAGGAAAAGGAGTCACAGCAATAAAAAGCCGCGAGGAAGATTTAGGAGAGAGCCTAGAAAAATCCCTACATGTGCTTCCCCTGGGAGGCTGCATAACGAGAATGTGGAATCTCCATCTCCAAATGTCATCCACAGCAGGTTAAAATATAGCTGGGTCTGCTTAAACTGCTCCTCAGGGTCTCTTCCAGGCCTTTTTCTCCATCTGATTCTTCTCTCCATGGCCTCAGAATCTGCTTTACAGCCTGAAAAGAAATACAGAGCTGAAACAACTGCATGACGGATTTTCTTGGTAGTGAGTTGGTTTTTTAAGTGACAAATGGAAACTTCCTGTTGGAAAAGTCTGATTTCAGTGTAATGTGATTTTCTGTGGAAAAGCCAAGCTCACAAAGAAAAGCTGTTTGCTGGATCTGCTGACTTGATGTTGCTCTGAGGTTTTATTGGATCTGCAAAGTTGGTGCTGACAAAAGATTTTGGTGCCGTTTTCTCTTCGGATGTTCTTCCTTCAGATCAAAAGCCTGATTAAATATAATAAACCAAAGGTGCAGATAACAGGGCAGGAGATTGTGTCAGCTCAGGGTTTCCTGCTTCCCTGTTCAGAGGCACTTCTTGCTGGTTGCCCTGGCTGGCTTTGAAAGGTGTGACGTTAGCACAGGCTCTCCTTCCTTCCTGCATCCTGGATGAACATCCAAGCATCTCCAGGTTTACCAGCAGCTTCCCCTCTCTGTGACCCCAGAGCTGCCTGTGAGGTGCAGGAACAAGGCCAGGCTTGGCCTGAATGTGACAGGGTTAACCTGGAGGGAGCCAAGAACGATGGGGAGGGACTTTTCACAAGAGCCCCGAGTGTCAGGACACAGGGAATGGCTTCAGCTGGCAGAGAGTGGGTTTAGATGGGATACTGGGAGGAAATCCCTCCCTGGGAGCGTGGGCAGGCCCTGGCACAGGTGCCCAGAGCAGCTGTGGCTGCCCCTGGATCCCTGACAGTGCCCAAGGCCAGGCTGGATGGGTTTGGAGCACCCCGGGATAGGGAAAGATGCCCTTGCCCATGACAGGGGGTGGAATAGATGAGTTTTGAGGTCTTGCAACCCAAACCATCCCATGTTTCTGTGATTTGGGCTGGTCCTTTTCATGCAAGGCCCTTCCTCACCCTGTGCTCAGCTGGCTCCAGTCCCAGGGCAGTGGGAGCCACTGGGGGAACTGGGGCTGCACTGGTGCAGGGAAAACCTGGTGCCACTCCTTCCTCCAAAATAAATGCCATGATAAATTACATTGCACTCTCTGTCTCCCCGAGAGATGGATTCATTTTTTATGTTCACCCTCATTCACTAAGCAGGGGTTTTTATGAGAGCACATCTCTATTTCTGTCATTAGCAGCACGTGCAGAGTGAGGCTTTGGGTACTCACCAGTCACTCACTGCTCTTTGTGATGTCTCCACACTTTTCCCTCCCC
This sequence comes from Dicaeum eximium, assembly GCA_013396995.1. NCBI lineage: Eukaryota > Metazoa > Chordata > Aves > Passeriformes > Dicaeidae > Dicaeum > Dicaeum eximium. Next base: position 998,789 of record VWZP01004159.1, on the reverse strand, counting down.
CCTGGCTCCCAAAGCAATTAACGGGAAATTCAGCTGTTGCCTGAATGGACACATTTCCAGCCATCTTTCTTAATTCTTTATTTACTAGAAAATGAGCAGGGCAAAAGCTGCAACGTCAGTTCCTCTTCTGAGGCCGGCTCCGTTCCCCCCTCACACCTCAGCCTCTCCCTGCCCTGCCCCGCCCCAGCCCCTTCCCAATTTCTGCTGAGCTCTGATGAAAAGCAGGGTGGGGGAACATCTGATTGCTGCCCACGAATTGCTCACAGTTCGCAGGGAATTGGTGTGACCAAAGCTGAGCTGTTTCAGTCAGCACTTGGGGCTGGGTGTCCCTCCCTGCCCTGGACACTGATTTGTGCCAGGTGAGCTCAAACTTCACTTCTGCACCTTCCAGAGCAGCGCCTGGAGGCATTTCCTGCCGTGCAAAGAGAAGATTCGGTGTCTGCTGCTTGGAATGAGGAAGATTTTCAGCAGTGGGGATGGGGTGAGGCAGCCAAGGGACAGGGGAACAGGAGATGGATGGAGAAGGAGAAGGGAACCCAGGTGCGACCTGTGCCTTCCCCTTCAGCCAGAGCCTTGGACCACTTCTCCAGGGGTAAACACTGCTGGGAGCAGGCTTCAGAGCCTGGCATCTCTGGGATCCCAGACATCTCCTGCTGCTGCTCTGCACAGCCACAAAGACCCTGCACAGGTCTCTGAGGGACTCCTTGCCCTGCTCTCAGAAAACAAAGGAAATCTCAGCGCTGCTGAAGAGCTCTAAGGCAGCTTTGGGGGAATGAAGGGCTCAGGGGCTCTCCCAGCATCTCAGCCTGCCCTCGTTCCCCTCCACCAGAGCAGGAGGAGGAGGAAGAGGAAAAGGAGGAGAAGGAGAAGAAAGAAAGAGGAGGAGAAGGAGGGGGAGGGAAAGGAGAAGGAAGAGGAGCAGGAGGAGGAGAAGAAGAAGGAAGAAAAGGAGGAGGAGGAGGAGGAGGAAAAGGAGAGGGAAGAGGAAGAAGAGGAGGAGGAGGAAAAGGAGAAAGAGGAGAAGAAGGAGGGGGAGGAAAAGGAGGAGGAAGAGGAGCAGGAGGAGGAGAGGAAGGAGAAAGAAAAGGAGAAGGAAGAGGAAGAAGAGGAGCAGGAGGAAGAGAAGGAGGAAAAGGAGAGGGAAGAGGAAGAAGAGGAGGAGGAGGAAAAGGGCTGCACCAGATAGTGCAGAAATGGGACTGGTTAGGGGAGGTCAGTTCAAATGATGCCATCACATCTGGGATTTCCAAGGTCGAGGGTAGGGTGGATGCAAAGTCCAAAATCCCAGTGGGGCACATGCACAGAGCAAGAGATTCATGAATTCTCCATCCACTTTCTCGACCCCAGTGAAAAGTCTTGCCCACAGCAGGTTGCTCTGCCTGATGCAGTGACCTTGAGGAGCCCTAAGTTGTGCCAAATCCTACAAAAATGCTTTTGTGCATCCGTTGGGATATTGGGAAAGATCTCAGGGAGGTCAGGTGTGCAGGCAGGTTTATTAGAGAGGATCCAATCCTGATAAATCCACATTTAACTTTAGCACCAGCTGCAGACACCGTGACCTTGCCTGGCCCTTCCCAGCCTCTGCTGTAAACTGTGCTCAGCAGCCTTTTTTAATGATTATTTCTCCTTTATCACTGTTATTTTAGATTGGATTGTGTCTGGAGGAGCTTCCAGAGGCAGCTGAGGATGGTGGAGTTTTTTTCAAGGCGGGCAGCACCTCCTCTTGTGGTAAAAATCAATAAATTGGCACCAGCACGCCAAAATCTGAGCTGCCATTAATTCCTAAGGGATTTACAGAGAGGCCACAGCGAGCTGGATCTCCTGTGCTGGTAGAAATCATATTTAATTGGAGTGAAGGAAATAGAATTAATTAATAGAATTAATGCAGTGGGAGAATCAACTCTCTAGTTGAGGTGGGTGTTTTATTCCTCAAAGGAATAATTTCTTTAAAGGGCAAGTTAGGACCCACTAAGAACTGCAGCACTGCTGTAGTCGGGATTTCAGGGTAAAATAAACTCAGAGCAGAAAAGTATGTGATGATAAATATGTATGCAGGGATCTTAAAGGATCAGGGAAAGCAAGAAGGAAAAATAGAAATTAAAAAAAAATCCAAAATGACAAATTATTCGTTGTGAGTGACTGTGAAGTGGCTTGGGAGGCTGCCAGATAATTTTGGGGACTGAGAGCCTCCCTGATTTCCTTGCCAGCCCTGGGAAAAGCATCCAAGTAAAAGAAATTGCTCTCAAGCAGCTTTTGCTTGAGAGAGAAATCTGCTTTTATTTCAAGAGCAGTGACATTCCTTTTGTGCTGTCCAGGCTCTTTTGTTCCCTTAAATGCTGCAGCTTTCAGTGGAAGGAGTCTGGCAGCCTCACCTGGAACTTGTTTTCCAAAAATAACATTTACTTTTGGCTAATTTAATACTTTACAACTTCTCAGGAAGAGTTTTTCATTTGCTTTCTGAGGGACTGTGTAAATATGAAAAAAAGTCAACTGTTTCACGAGCAGGGAAGAAAATAAAATATAATAAAAAAAGCTCCTTTGGCAAACACCCACATGGAAGTTTTTAAAAGCAGCCTCAAACTGCATCTGTGGGCTGCAGCTACTCCTCCACCCCTGTGTACCCCAGGGAGGGAGTGCAAACAGGAAATCACAATTTTAAAGCCACTTTTGGGGGTTTTTGTGGACAGCTCCACAATTTGCAGTGGGCTGTGTTGTCCCCACACATCCCTGTGCTGCCAGGGGTGAGCTGGAAACCAGGAGGGAATTCTAGAGGTGTGCTGGCCAAGGTGGGAATTCCCTTCTGCCACTCTTTTATGGAAAATTTGCCAAGTTTTGCTTTTCTCTGGCACAGTTTGGCATCTCTGCAGTTGTTCAGGGCTGGCCATGATGCATAATCAGGGTTTGGCACAAGTGCTGAGACCAGGACAGAAGGGAGCTTCAGCAGGTGAAAGTAAAGGAATTTTGGTGAAAAATGCCCCAAAGCACCTTGAATTAAGAGGATTTCCAACCTTCCTGGCCAGCAGAAGCTCTTGCCCTGCCTCAGGCTCCTGCCCCAGATGAATCCACAGAGGACAATCTTTTATATCGTATTTTTCACAGACATTTCAGGTCTTTCTGAAGCTGCTTTGCCTGGTTGTGACCAAACCTTTTTCTTGTTTAAAACCACAGAATTTCAAAATAAAGACCTTCACGGGTGCTGCTTGTGCCCTTTCCAGTCTCACAGAGCATCCCATCCATAAATCCCTGCAGTCTGAGCGTGCTGCAGCCTCCAGAGCAGCAACACCCTGAGCCCAGGTGAGCCCAAGAATAAGGAATATCTCACTCCTGAGACAGTGGAGATGACTGAATGCTGATCTTTGCCCTGGAGATTTCTAGATGTAGATGAATTTTAGATTTAGAAGTACCAATCACAAACTCTGACAGCGTTCAGATTCTTTTCTGTGCTAATTTGTGGGTCAATCATTGAAATGTTTTGGTTGCTGATGCTGCAGCTGTTTTTGTTCAGTTCCAAGGGACATAAAGTCACAGACTCTTGATACCCTTGTTCTGTTGAATTATCTTAGGGACTAAATTAGGTTTTTGTTGCTAATCCTTGCCACTATGAATTCAGAATTAATTAATAACTAGTGCCCAATATTCAGTTTAAAATCTGCCGTTCCCGTGGGATTTTTTATCAGTTTGTTTGCTGGAATATTCCTGGTGGCTGTAAGTGGCAGAAAGTCAGAGATTCTTTGTGCATGGGAATAAAAGGTGTAAATTCTTCTCATGAGCAGCATGGGACCTGCAAAATGCTTTCAGGATGATTTTTAGAAGTTTCTTTTTGATAATTCCAGAAGGAAATGGAGTGGGGCAGTCAGTCCTGCTGGGCTGGGGAGGTCTGGGAGAGTGAGTTTTGGGAAGTGCTGGCCAAGTGCAGCCAGGATTGGGAGGCCTCCTGTCAGGAGGAACTTCAGAGGGGCTGAGATGAGCAGGACAGAGCCTGGGAGGGCTGAGAGCCTCCAGTGAGGAAGAGGCTGGGATGGACCCGCCAGGGACCTGGTTTTCCAAAGCAGATGTGGTGGGAGGAAATTCCTGGTGTTTGATGGCATTGGATCACTGCCCCAAGCATGGTGCTCAGAGCTCCAGGCACAGGGGGACCCTCAGCACTCCCCTGGCCCCCCTCAGCCCCGATTTCCAGCTGAGCTGGAGGTTTTTGATGAAGGCTGTGGCTGTTGTTAGCTCAGCAGCCCTGTCCATCCCTCGTTGTCAGAGAATCCCAAATCCCTGAGGCTGGAAAAGCCACCCAGTCCCAGCTGTGCCTGATTCCCACCCTGTCCCCAGCCCAGAGCTCTGAGTGCCACCTCCAGGGACACCTGCAGGGATGGGGATCCCAACCTGCCTGGGCAGCCCCTGCCGGTGTTTAACCTCCTTTTCCAGGCAGAAATCTCTCCTGAAGCCCAGGTGTGATGCTTTGACACCTGGTTAAGGTGCTCTGAGCTCTGAATGGGAAATGAGCTCTGCAAACAGCAGCAGAGGAGAGTGGATTTTATTTATTTGGCATGACAAAGCAGCAGCAGTGGGTTAATCAAACACTCATTAGCGACAGGTCAGGCTATAATTACAGAGCCTGGTGCTGTTGGCCACTTCTCCCTGGATGGCAGCAGTCAGGCATGGAGTGTCTGGGATAAGCAGGGATTGGTTTGGGAAGCAAAGTGCCTTCAGGCACAGCTACAGCTGCCTGGATGATGCCTGAGGAGGCATCACTGGGATCTCTGCGCCTCCTTTCTCCCAGAAATTCAGGGAGCACGGGGCTCTCAAGTGGTACTTGCTGCCCTCTGGGGTACTGAAATCTGTAACAAAAGCTCCAAACAGCTCTCCCGAGTAATTAAATCTCATCTGAAAGAGCCTGAAATCCCAGGGGGCACAAAGGAGTTCTTTTCTCTCCTGTCACAGGAGGGGGAAAGGAAAGTTCTGCTCCTCAAGCACAGGTTTATTTTTTACACGGGTGTTTTTTCCCTTCTTCGTGCTATTTTAAGAACCAAATCTCCACAATGTTGTTCATCTGAACATCAGAAGTTTCTCCCTCTTGGAGAGGCAGTGAGATCCTGGCAGCTGATGTGTGACAGGAAAGCAAACACCTCCATCAGTCAGAGCTGCAGTCCCGGGCTGGGCTGAATCCTCCAGGGAATGATTTCCTGTGTTTAGGGAATGAAGGACTGGAATCAGTGACTGGAGGTGGCAGGAAAATGCTGGATAAATGCTCCTGCCTCTGGATACAGCACTCCATCCTCACACCCTTCAAACATGCCAATTCATCTCTTCAGTCACAATTTATTATATCAGTATTGCTGTTGATTAGCACTGAAAACATCAAGAAGGCAAATTGATTCTCTAATTCCTCTAATTCCTACTGATTTGCCAAATTCTCTTTCCCATCTTTAATTCCTGATGCATTGTATTCCTTGGGAGCTATTTTATTATTGTGCTGGAGAGCAGCCTTGGATTGACATGTTTATAATTACCTAGATCATCCCCTTTATTCTTTCAAAATAGTGATGCTCTTTTTTGTTAACTCTGTCCAGCTTTTCTGGCTGAGCTTTGAGTGGAGCTGGAGGCTTGGTTTGGAGCAGAGGTGGCAGGAATGGCTGAAGGTGAGAGCAGAGAGCTGTGAGCTCCTGCCACAGCCAGTGACCCCCAGGTTTTACATCTGTTCTCTCTCCCTCACACAGAGCCTGGCACAGGCAGGGACCTGCTGCAGATGTCCCTGCTCTGCAGCAAAGTCATCCCTGAGCACCCCAGGGCAAGTTTGCTGCAGTGAATGTTTGATGCAGGAGGACACAGCTGCCTCCCGTGCCCTTCCCAGGGAGCAGCCCTCGCACTGCGCCGGCTGTTGGGGCTATTTTGGTGCTCAAGGGTGAAATTTGAACTTTACCATTGACAGAGTAGTGTGATGTGAGGCTGAGGAGGCACAGAGGGCACGGCTGGCGGCTGTGAAGGCCAGAGTGGCACCAAGAAAAGGCTCCTGGCACACAAGGTGTGGCTGCCACTGTCACCCTGTGCCTCCTGTGACTGGCATCCCTTGGGGACACTAAAATCAGTGCCTGTGGTTTGGGTGGGCAAGCCAGAGACTTTCCTTTGAGTTTAAAGAGCTTCTGAAATATAAAGACATTTCTCCTGCGCTCTCTGTTTCAAGCTGGACTCGGTTTTATTTTTCGGGATGTGTCACGTCTCTCTCTTAATTTCTCTGTTTAAGCAAAGAGCTCCATTTTAACCTGCTGGAATATGCTGGGTCAAACCAGCCCAGCAATCTGTCTCTGCTTTGTCCTTCATGGGGAGAACAGAGACAGCAGTGACAGGGAAGGCAAGAGGTGCTGTGGGAGGGGGCAGTGCCTGGGGCAGAAATGGGTGGAAATAAAACCATTTTATCTGGGAGTGAACAAGATGAATCACTTTGATATTTCCTGTTCCTCACGTGTTGTCATGGGCAGGATATTCTCTTACAACACTTGGAGGGTTTTGGACTTCTCTGCAGTGATGAGCAAGAAATTGTCTTTGGATTGAGGTGACTTTCACTTCAAAAATATCAGTTTAATGTGGGCTGGGAAGATCTGGTCCAGTTAACCTCTGCTAACAACTTGTTTTTCTCTGCTAATGATGGAGCTCTGAGGAAAATCACCACCCCAAACGTGAAATGTGTAGGGAATGGAGCAACAGCTCTTTTTTTATTCAACCCCAGCTTCAATTTAGCAGCTGTTCACTACAGAAAGTGAGGAGCCTCTTGAAATCATGGATTTGGATGGTAGGAGCAGTCTTTATTTCTGTTGGAGTGATTCTGCTGGCCTCAGTCAGGAATCCCACCCTGGGTGGGGGCTAAATGATCCCTGCACTTCCAAGAGCTCCTGCCTGAGGTGTGCAGGACAGCAATTTCCAGGGGAAGGCTAAACAGTTTCCAAACATCTTCTGCTCTGTGTTACCCCATAAAAAACGTGTGTCTGCCAGAAATCTGCACCGAAATCAGCCATCATCACTGCACACCACACTGTGCTCTAGAAAGCTGATAAAGGATTATTGTTAAGGGTTTTTTTACCTTACACTCACAAAGAGAATAACAAAGTCACTCAGTGATAATTCTAATTCTTCACTGAGAGCATGAGACACGCAGAAACTGAATTTAGTTTATTTTTACATCCCCCTCCCTGCTCTGTGGTGCAGCAGAGCGTGTCACAAGTGGGTGATTTTGACCACTCAGAGTTATCTCCAAAAGTATTGGCAGAAGGGGTTTTAATAGGATGTGGTGAAAGTGTGATTTTAGAAAGTTCAATGGCATGGCTCACTCTGTTCCTTACTACAGGGAGGAAAAATGCAAAGGAAAAGAGAGTTAAAATGGATCTAGAATGATTTACAGATGATTTACAGATTATTTTTACAGTGACCAGAGACCCAAAAGGGTCAGGGAGAGCCTCCCATTGAGCTGTGAGGTTCAGAGGGGCCCCTTTGCTCTCTAAACTCCTGATGGAGTTCAGGTCCGGTCTGAGTCTCCTGTGGACAAGGTTTGTGTCTAGGGCTACATGGATTTAATTAGAATTAATTCAGCAGCTGAGGGTCTGTGATGAATTCAGGGTCTCAGCCTGGCTGAGGGAGAATCTCTTCGGCTCGGGTAAGGAATCTTGTTGTATTTAAGGAAAAAAGTGTTTGGCTGGAAATCAAATTGCACACCATGGGAAAGGTCTGTGAGATTCCTTACCTGCTTTGCTCCTCGGTAAATGAAAAATGTTCCTTGGAAAAGCTGCGTCCTGCTATTCATGTGTTAATTGTGGCATCAGCGTTCCGTGCTCTGCAATAACTCACATGTCACTACTCTCCTGTGAGGGTTTCCTGGAGGAATTCCTGCCTCTGGAGCCTGCTCCAGCCTGTTGCTGGTTTGGTTCAGGGCTCAAACCCACCCCTGCCAGAGCAGAGGGGACGGTGTGGACCTGTCTGGGGGGGAAATGGGTTTTGCAGAGTGCTCAGTCCCCTGGGACCTGCTTCATTTCGGTGGCACAAGTGGTGGAGCAGCTTCCCAGAGATGGGGGTGGGAGCTTCTCACAGTGACTCAACTCCTGTTGTCACCAGCGCAGCAGTGACAGAGCGGAGCTGATGGGGCTGAGTGGGATGGGAACAAATGGGATGGAGAATGTGTCAGGGTCTCTGTGAGCTCTGCTGGCCCTGGGGGGACATTTCCATGTCCCCTGGGCAGAGCAAGGACAGCAGGTGAGTCTGTGGTGCCTTGAGGCAGGGTCAGCTGTGGGCCACCAGCCAACCCCTTACGGCTCTGACGGTGAAATCTTTGTTAATGCCCTAAACCCACAGGGTAAATCCATCCATTCATCCATGTCCTGGCTGGGTTTTCCCATTTCCCTGTGGAGATGAGGAGGAGAAGGGGCAGAGGCAGGCCAGTGTCTGCCAGGGGGACAGTGCTGTGCCAGGGGAGGGACCGAGCTGAGCTCAGCTTGGCAGCTGGATCACCCCTGAATTCCCCAGTGCCACAAGTGCAGCCTTTCCTTGCTGGTTCCTAGATTGCCTGTTTCTTTTGGTTTTGTTTTTGTTTTGTTTCTGTTTGTGAAGATTTTTTTCCCTTTTAGAAATTGTTTTTTGGGGGTTGGTTTGGGTTTCTTTTTTTTTTACTCTTATATAGAAAGTTTCAGTTGTTGTAGAAGTCTCTATGATATGATAGCAAGGTAGTACAGATATTGTGTAACCTCAGTGCACACTAAAATTACATTTTTCCCCCAGAAGAACAAAGGAAGAAAGATGCCCCCTAACTTGAATTTTGGCATACAAAATCACTGAAAAGTTTTTCATCCGTTTTGCAGGAGAAATCAGAATTAATGTTATGCTGATATCTAAAGAGTGAAACCATGCCAGGTATTTTGTCCTGTGGAAGAACTCCAGAGCAGGAGCACAGGAGAGTGGATTTTTGGGTTTTCTCCCCAAATTCAAGTTGGAGGTCAGGTCTTAGGGACACTGAGGTGAATCTCTTGACCTCTCACCCTTTTCTTTGCAAAATACAGCAGCAGTTTTTGACTCACCAGATTGCAGAGTGCCCAAAGAATCACCAGCTGAAGGTTTACGCTGCAAACAGGGGCCAGCCAAACTCTGCCTTTTTGATAAAAATATCCTTTTGACTCCAGCAAATTTCCCCTGCACAATCACGTCTGATACATCCACCCTGAATTCTCCCCGTGGCAAACGCTGAGCCAGGTCTGGAGAGCGGGGGGCTCATTTGCATTGCAAACCTGGCATCAGCGTCTGCGAAGGCTGAGGCACTTTTATTCCAATTTTCCTTTGAAGCCAAGTAACCAGAGTGGCATTATTTGCATCTGGGCTGGCATTAGCAGTGCTGTGGTGGTGGCTTCATCCCTGGCTCCCTAGAGACAGCACAAGGGGTAATCAACAGCCTCAAGTGCTCCGAAACTGAGCCTATTTTTTCCACTGGATTAGCAGCAGCAAATGCACAAGCACATTATTAAGATGGTGCATTCATTTCTTTGGAGTCGGGATGGAATTTTGATAGAGTTAAAAACCCCATTAATATTTACATCACTTAGTGGTGCTGGAAGTAAGTACATTTATTTTAACTCAAGCTGCAAAGCATTTAGTTCTTTGTAATTACAGCACTGCTATTAAGTATTCATAAGGCTGCACAATAGAGTGTCACAGGAAACCTGGTTTAATTTAGTGGTAAGTCAATGTTTCAGTTTTGTGTAAAAACAGAAACTAATTTACCAAGCCTTCTTGCTTGTGTTTTCCCACCTGGGCTTTGCAAACTTTCTTCGACTCACCTCTATTCAAACCACTTTTTGTAGCTTTGGGAGTTGGGAAGTTCCTGGGGAAGTCTTGCAGGTGTGCAGGTAATTTGGAATGGGCACAGCCAGGCTGGGGGAAGAGCTGGGAAGCTTCCTGATGGGAAAAGTGCTGGAAGTGCTGGTCTAAAGCAGCTGAACAGGAGCTGGTGGTGCCCAGGTGGCCAAAACACCGAGGGCACCTGGCCTGGATCCTCCAAGGGCTGTCTTCACTGGGGTAAATGTGCATTTATGGGGGATCCTGGAATTAACCCCTGTGTTCCTGTCCCCACTGCAGGATGAGGTCTGTTCCATGGACATTGAACTCCCAGCTGCCTGTGCCTGCTGCCTGTGATGGAAGAACTTGATGTGAATGTGAGGTAAGAGGAAGGGCTGGGCTCCTGCAGCCCCTGAGTGCGGCGGGTGTGAAAAATGCATTTTGTGTGATTGGCTCTTGGCAAACATTAGAATAATTACTACATGTGTCATGGTGGAAAGTTATGTTGTATTCGTTTTTGTAGTGCTCTATTAATCTTTTAAATGTAGCTTTTCTTTGGTTAAAGCACAATATTAAATTGAAACTATGTGATGTAAGATACTTTTTTGTAACTAGCTCAAGGAGCAGATAAGATAACCAAGAAATTCTTCGCACAAAGATAACAACAAGAAGACACCAAAATCCTGAGAAAAGAGTTATTCCCTCCTTATCGTATCTTTCATAGACTCAGGAGCCAAGAAATTGATTTACACTATGAGACAGGGAGCAGAAATTAAACAGAGGACACCCTTTGTATGAGAGGAATTTTTTATCATGTATGAAGAAATATGAATATGCAACAGGCTATTGCTTTTTAAGGGGTAACCCTTGCTTTGTGCCTTGTGCTTTTCCTGAGAGGGAAGCACCCAGACATCCATAACTCTTTCCTTTTTATTGCCTCTTTTATTGTCCTAACCTTGATTGCCCAAATTTATATCGCCTTAAATATTTTACTATTGAACTTTTAAAATTTTAATCGCAAGTGGATGGCGTTTTTCACAGCAGGGCAGTGACCCCACGGTGCCTCTGCAAAGCTGCAGGGTGGCCTTTCCTCTTTGCCTGCAGATAAAACTCTCTGCTCGTGCAGCAGGGCCTGGGCTGGGCTTCCCTGGAGCTTCTCTGAGGACGTGGCATCACCCTGGAGTTTGGATAAGTGTCAAACGTGGCCCAGGCGAGTCAAGGATTTCTTTCCAGCAGAAAATGTTATGAATTTCGAAAAGGTTGCAACGTGATGTTGGAGAGACATTCCTGGAAATTTTTGACAGTTCAGTTTGGAACTTGCGTTCATCACAGCTCGAGGGAGGTGGCAGACCTCATTTTCTCTAATTCCAGAGTAGAAAAATAAATGACCCGCGAGTATTTCCTATTTATATTTTATCGGATTTTTTAAATTTCATGTGACTGGGCGATTGTTATTGGGTACATTTATTATAGGCAGTAGGTTAATGAGATCCTGTCAAGTGGTTTGAAACGAAAACCTCAATTTGGTTACAGCAATCCAAAGAGGCCAAACTCTGCCTGGCTTGGGCTCTTACCAGTGTAAGTCACAATTGTGTGGTGCCTTGGAAAGGCTTTGAAAACCTTCCCAGACCTTGGGTAAGACTCCCATCCTCTCCCTGCAGAGCATTCCCAGTTGCCAGGAATGAAGCAGAGCTTCTGTTGGTCTGACAGCCCCTCCTTATGTCGCGGTAGCCAAATTTCTCTCTCATATTTTTGGAGCGCAGGTGACTCTTATCTACACCAGTTCTGCATGCCATTTTTGCCCTTTTTTTCCCGCCCTTTCCCCACTTTTTCCCCGCCCCCTTTTCCCTCCACCCCCTTTTCCCCGCCCCTTTTTCTTTCCCACCTTTTTTCCCACCTTTTTTTTTCCCCTTGCCTTTTCCCCCGCCTTTTTNNNNCCGGGCCGGCTGATGTTCCCCTTGGAAAATCCATGGGTGAGGCCAGGGCTGTTAATTAATGGCTTTGAAATGGCTCTGAATGTCTCCACCAACCTCAAGGGCAAGGTGGTTACAGACCCCAGACAAGTTCCTGAGCTTTAGGGTCGCAGATAAAAGGGTCAGCACAGAGCCTATTGCAGAACCAATGGGGAAAGGAAGAGGGCTACATGCAGCCCGGAGTTTAGGATAAAAGGAATTTCGAGAAACCCCTCAGGGTATTCCCCAGTGGACTCCCTCCTTTTATTCTAAAAAAGGTTGCAGGGCTCCTCTGTCTCCTTTATGGTCACTGGCTTTTCCCACACGTGGGAAATATTGATCCCACAATTGTGTTCCAGGCAGATTTTGGGATATTCTCCTGAGTACTTCATGCTTGATAAAGGGTTCTTGCTCCCTCAGGGGTGGGGAACAGGTTGTTACAATCTGGATAAAGAGATGAAAACAAAAAAAATCACCAGCACCTTTAGTGCAGGTAAACAGCTTTTACAAAACCCTTTTAGTTGTAGCTGCTGGTGAAGGCAGACTCCCTTTGAGAAGCAGCTTTGAAAAAACAATGTATTATTGCAGTTTGCCACAGCACTAATTGCTCTTTATTTTTAAGCCGAGCCCCTAAACCAGCTGAATTTTAGATTGATGCTAATTGCTTCCCAACTTGGCTTTTTCAGCTGTAGCTCTCTCACTTTGTTGCTGAAGGTGTTTTTGTGGCTCGGAAAGTGCAGAGCCCTCCAGCAGCTCCGTGTGCAGCTCATTAATCTTATCTTGACTTTGAGGAACGAGCAGCAAGGTGAGGGAGCGAGGAACCCGATGGGTTGGGTTGGTTGTGTTTGTTCTGAAGCAAAGGCAAAATCCCATTTTTTAACCCAAAGCCCTGGTCCATTGGCACGGGGAGCCCTGGTGCTGAGAGCCGAGCTCCACCCGTGGCCCTGGGAGGGAATTGTGCGTTTGAGGAGTCCCAAATCCTGGAATTTGCTGGGCTGGCTCCTTTTCCCAGTGGCTCACAAGAAGTGGAGCTGTTGGTGGCTGGCTCTGGGATGGGTTTGGCTCCTGGAGCAGGAGGAGGTGGGGAAGGTCCTCGATCTCCTCTCCCCATCCAAACCTGGGAGAAACAGGAGCAAGAGTCACAGAGGGAGAGAGAGGGACCCAAAGACCCATCCCTGGAGCTCCAGGTGTCAGGAAAAATTAACCCACAAACACCAGAGGTTTATGTCCTAAAAGGAGACAGAGGAGTCCTTTTACTTTGTTCCAATAAAGGGAGAGGCCATGGGGCATTCCCCTGGGGTCTCTCAAACTTTTGGAGGATGCAGCCTCCTTTTTATCCCAATTTCCCAGCCACATTTCCCTTCTCTCTTTCCCCTTTGGCTGAGGTACTTGAGAGGCTCAGACTTCCCAGGACCCCTGATACCGAAGATTCCCCTCTAATGTAAAACCCTCCCTTTTCATTTTTAATTCTTATGGAATTTGTGGGTTTCCCCCATTGTTTCTTCCACCTTTCAATATCCAATCTCATTTATCAGCAAACCCACAGTTTGTTTGTAAAGGCAAATATCTTTTTTTCCATTCAGCAATCAGTGGAATCCTTCCCATTGTTTCTTTTATCTCTCAGCGCCGGTTTTATCTCCCAGCAGACCCACAGCTGGTTTGTAAATACAAACCCCTCATTCCTCTCCCAGGGATGTCCTAGGAGGAGCTGGCTGTGCCCTCATCCCCCCTTGCTCAGGACACTGCCAGCCACTCGTGAGGGGGACAAGAGCTGGGCTGAGTGGTTGCAAACAAATAGGCACCAAAATGAGGCAAAGTGTAGGAAATGGCAGGAGTTTAGGGAGGAGTTTGTGTGCTCTGAGTGCCTGGCATGGGGGTTCAGGGGGGCAAAGAGCTTCGGGTGCCTCCAGCAGGTTGCAATAGAAGTGTTTGCTCTGTGTACACAAGCTCTTTTCAAAACCTCTCCAGCTTCTACACTTGGAGTCATTAAATCATTGTTTATCTCAAGTCCTTTGATCCCACTTCTGTTGTGGTGAGAAATAACAGGCTATAAAATGTCATTTAACAGGCTGCAATCAGCCTGGAGCTCTCTTCCTCCTTCCCTTTCCAAGGAGAAATCAACTCTGATCCTTCTGTAATACCAGCAGCACCCATCCGGAAAGGGATTTGCTCTTGCATTTCTGCAGAGATAAATGAACCGATTGAGAAGATTTTCTGCCAAACCCTGTCTTCTCCACCTGGTCCTCCGGGCTGGGGAAGGGGCTGGAGCAGCAGGAGGGGCTGAGAGAGCTGGGGAGGGGCTGGAGAATCCCTGAGGGAGCTGGGAAGGGGCTGAGCCTGGAAAAAAGGAGGTTCAGGGGGGACCTTGTGACTCTGCACAGCTCCTGCCAGGAGGGGACAGCCGGGGGGGTCGGGCTCTGCTCCCAGGGAACAGGGACAGGAGGAGAGGGAACGGCCCCAGGCTGGGCCAGGGGAGCTCAGGGTGGGCACCAGCAGGAATTTCCCCATGGAAAGGGGGCTCAGACACTGGAACTGCCCAGGGAGGGTTGGATCCCCATCCCTGGGTGTCCCAGGAAGGGCTGGAGGTGGCACTCAGAGCTCTGGGCTGGGGACAAGGTGGGGATGGGGCACAGCTGGGACTGGATGGGCTGGGAGGGCTTTTCCCACCTCAGGGATTCCATGAGATGCTATGAGGAGCCAGTTGAAAGAGGCTGTGGGGTTTTCCAGGTTTATCCTCTCCCTGCCTGGAGGTGCTGAGGTGGTTGGGCACAGCAGGGACACTTTGGGATGAATCCACAAACTGGGAGCACTCAAACACCTGGGGCATTCCTGAACCTGCAGCCAGAGGCACAGAGCATTCCCCACCTGCCAACACCAGGGCACAGCAGGAGGGCACAGGGAAGCAAGAGATGACAAAGAGTCTCACTTCTACATTTTGTGCTACCAGCCAAAAATTTCCAGTAGCCAGAAAAACCTTGGGGAAAAAGTTCTCTTTCCTAAATGCTCCCCCCCAGCCCAGGCACTGCTCCATGGGGGAGTGATCAGCCTGGGTATTTTTCATATTGTTCAACTCTTTTCTCAGTTTCTAGGGAAACACTTTAAAGCACTATATTTATGGGAACATCTTTCCAAACACCTCCGCCAACACTTAATTAATGGAGTTTTTAAGGCTGGCTCCAGCTTCTGCATTAATAGTGTGCTCTCTGATGGCAGCTGTGGAGCAAGGGAGACACACAGGCTCTGTAAATAAAGCTGGAGAGTGCAGAGGGGCAGCTCCTGTTTGTGTTTGTGCTCAGCCCCACGGAGGTCAGGCCACCACACGCCTCTGTGAGGCTTCATCTGCTTCTATTAGAGCAATCTGTGCACAGGGAAATTCCCTGGACTAAAAGCTGGGCCACAAAAAGGAACTTTTTGCTGTCTTGCATCACAGTTTTAGTATGGGTGTCTCTGCACAGAGGGCCAGCGAGTGGAGATCTGGAAAAGGCTGAGGAAGGATGTGAAAACCATCCTAAAATCTGGGGTATCCTGGGGTATCCTTGGCAAAACGGGCTGGACCTTATTGCCAGCTTTTGCCCAGGGCAGCTGCAGTGCCAGGGGCTTTCCACAACTCCTTCCTTGGCTTTCCAGGGCTGACCCTCAGCATTAGGCTGGCAAAATTCCATTTGTGCCCATTTTTGCGTTGCCCTCTTCCCCAGGAGTGGCTGTGTCCAGGAGTCAGGGACTTCTGCAGGTTCCTGCTGGAAGCTCCTGCCCTGCTCAGCCACGATTAAACACAATTAACAAACGCTCCCAGAGCTTCCCAGGCTGGGGAAATGTGCTGGTCCTGACTCCTGGGTGGCATCTGGCTTCCATCTGAGCTGAGAGCCTGCACTTCCCACCCTCAAAGCACCTTGACCTCCTCTCTTGTTTATTTGAAGTGAGAAATAAGTGAGGGCTTTGTGGAGAGTATTCAGAACATGCACTTAGCCGGGGATGTAGAAGGAGGTTTAAATAAAACAAGGAATTTAAGTGTTCTGCTCCTGAATCAAGGACATTCCACGTCCTTGCTTAGGACACCTGTCTGGAGCCTCCACACCAGTGAGGGCCATAAAAATGAGCTGGTGAACATCAGGGGCTGGAAGGTTTCTGGCTGCCACCACTGGAATTATCTTTAACAAACTTTGGTTTTTATAGTAAAGCTCAAAAGGAGCTGGGAACTGATTTTGTGTGGCTTGGAGTCCCACAGGGGGTCTGGGGGGGGGTCTCAAAATAAAATGTATTCTAGAAATCAATGTTTTATCCTGTCTGTGCCAAGTCTTCCATTAGCAGAGGTAACTGCAAGGAACTTTTTTGTTCCTCAGGAGGTTTGAAACTGGGAAACTCTCCAGGAAATATTAGAAGTTAGACAGCCAATAGCTGTATTTGTCTTTTGCTCTCCAAGGTGTAAACAGGCAGTGGGAAAAGGGCACAGCCTGGATATTTTAATACCCAGCATCATGCCAGGACCCTTCCAAGGGGCTTGACTAAATGCCTCTCATTTAACAATATTTTCCTGACTGCAGATATCGTTTGGAAAAGCAGAGCAGAACCTTCATGGTTTCTGATTTAACATCTTGCAAGCCCCGGGCTTTGGGCAAAGATGGGAACAAAGGTTTGGGAATGAGAACTGCCTGAGGGGGTTTTGATCAAGTGGTAACAAATCTCTGGGCATAGGGCAAGGCTTATTTTGGGGGAGTTTTTACAGGAAAAGGTGTAATAGAACAGGGCATTAAGTGCTTTGAGCCCAGGAGCAGCAGCTCCTCTGAAGAATTGTGGGCTCTGTGCACCCCAGTTCTGCACCTGGTTATTGCAGGAGGCAATAATTCTCAATTTCTCAATTCTGTGAGAAATCTGGGCACTCAGAGTTTGTTTGGTATGAGCCTAAACCTTTATTTTCCCACTCTGTGTCATGGATCTGCATCCAGTCCCTCCCTGTCTCTAAACTCCTGAGATAAAGCTTGAGTGTGCAGTGGTGATGTCTCTGTGAGGTAAAATTATTCCATACAGCAGCCAAATCACAAACATGCTTGTGCAGAAGTGCACCCTGGACTCTGCCTTCAGCACCTGGGGAATAGGGAAGGGAAATTTATGACAATTATTGAGAATATTGGGAATGAGGTGCTTCATTCCATCAGCTCTCTCAGCACAGCTCTGTGGTGTTTGTCAGTGAAACAAACTCACTTTGTGTGTGACAGGGGAGAGAAAAGAGGGGATAATCTCATTATGGTTATGGACTGTACACCAAAATTCAGGATTGCTATTCTGCTTCTTTCCTCTGCTCACCACTGAAGTGCTGTGTGGTTTGGTAGAGGCCGTGGGCTCGCTCTGGAGCAGCAATTCTAATTAGGAACTGATCAGGACATTTCTGATTAAACACGTGTTTGATCTTTGGTTGTATTCAGCATTTACAAAGGAGAAATGATTGTTACAACAGCTCTGCTGTGCTGTCTAGTGTGTCTAAATCCCTGCCTAAGTCAGAGATTTGGGTTTTTTCATTGTTGTGGAGTGTTTGGCAGCTCCATTAAAACGCTCTGAGTGCACAGAATCCCAGCTCTGCCAGCCTTTCCTCCCAGCAGAGCTGCTCCATCCCTCTGCTCATCCTGGTGCCTCCTCTGGGCTCTCTGCAGCAGCTCCAGCTCCTCCCTGTGCTGCACACCCCAAAATGTTGGTGTGAAAACAAAAGGGGAATGTTCAGCACGTGAAGGGGATTGAAGCTGGATTAAAGTTTGAAGATTTGCAAATATATTATAAGGGAAAAAGACTAATCCAAGGTGCTGCAGAGCCCAGGTGGATGTGCCAGGGTGGGATTTGGGTGGCACAAGGGCTCTGCTGTGGAAGTTAGAGGATGCAAAACAAAGTGTTTGCAGCAGCTGCCTTTGCTCCGTGTAAATACTGTGATCTTAATCTCATGCTGATTTCATAAATTAATTTTAGCTTGTATTTTAGGTGACAGTCTAATGGGTTTTGAGGATTGTACTCACCTACATCAGCCCTGCAGCGATATCTGCTCGTGTGTGGGTGTAAATTATGTAACTCTGGATCTGCTGCCTGGGAAGGAGCAGAGCCAGGGCTGTGGCTGACAGAGGCGGCTGCGGGGCCACTGCAGGTCCTGCAAGGAGAGCCCAGGGCTGGGCCACTGCAGGTCCTGCAAGGAGAGCCCAGGGCTTAGGCAGAGCCCAGAGCTCCCCAGGGCTTAGGCAGAGCCTGGAGCTCCCCGGGCTTAGGCAGAGCCCAGAGCTCCCCAGGGCTTAGGCAGAGCCTGGAGCTCCCCGGGCTTAGGCAGAGCCCAGAGCTCCCCGGGCTTAGGCAGAGCCCAGAGCTCCCCGGGCTTAGGCAGAGCTCAGAGCTCCCCAGGCTTAGGCAGAGCCCAGAGCTCCCCGGGTTTAGGCAGAGCTCAGAGCTCCCCAGACTTAGGCAGAGCCCAGAGCTCCCCAGGGCTGAGGCAGAGCCCAGAGCTCCCCAGGGCTGGCTTTATTTCCTCCCTCATTCCCCAGGTGCAAACTCCTGCCTTGCTCTCTGCCTCAGCCCATGGTAAAACCCCTCCTAGTCCTGGATGAGTGCTCAGCCCCAGATCCAGCTTCCAGTGAGCTTTACCAGGGGCAGAAGATGTGCTGCTGCCAGCTGGGAATGCACAGAGCAGAGCTCAGGGATTCCTGGGCTGGGTCTGGGAGCTCCTGGTGCCCTGTGCCAGAGCCTGGCTCTGCCAGGCCTCACCTCCAGTCCTGGGGGCAGCCGGGGCATCACCATGGAAAAAATATCTCTAAAGATAGACTGATCTATCTTGGGAGAGCTTCCCAAGGGGAAATGGGGATGGGAAGGGTCTGGAGGGGCCAAGCAGGAGCAGCTGAGGGCTCTGGGGTTGTGCAGCTGGAGGAGGCTGAGGGGATGGGAGACAGGGATGGGAAAAGGGGGCACTGTTTTATACTGAAAAAAAAAGGAGGATCTAGATTAGGTGTTAGGAAGAAATTCCTTACTCAGTTCTAGTGAAAGGTGGCCCTGCCCATGGCTGGGGGAGTGAAGCTAGATGGTCTTTAGGATCCCTTCCAACACAAACCTTTCTGTGTTCTGTGATTCTGTGAAAATACAGCAGCAGGACCCCTGAGCCCTTCTCCATGCAGAGCACCTGATAGCACACACACACACAAGCACTGAAAGGCGATGTAAAGCCAGGTCCAGGTTAGGATCTAAAATGTCTTTCAGGGTCTGCAGCTCTGATCTCTGCTCTGGGACAGCACCCAGGGAAGGGCTGGGGCTGTGCCAGGGCAGGCTCAGGCTGGATTTTGGGAAAGGTTCTTCCCCCAGAGGGTGCTGGCACTGCCCAGGCTCCCCAGGCAATGCCAGAGCTCCAGGAGGGTTTGGACACCCAGGCCGGGATTTTGGGGCTGGGCTGGATGATCCTGTGGGTCCCTTCCAGCTCAGGATATTCCAGGATTCAGCCCAGAGCCTGAGGTGGGAGCAGGGCCGAAGCCCCCGGTGTCCCCCTGTGTGTGACAGCCCCAGCAGGTCCCTGTCCCAAACTGGGGAGAGCTCCCAGTGCTTGGATTGACTGGCACGGATTGACTGTGCCAGCCCACACGGATATTTCTAAAACATTCCAATAGCTTGTCTTCTAAAACATTCCAATAGCCTGTCTCCTTTGCTTCAGCCTGACAATTGGCTTTAATCATGTTTTCAGCTGCTTAGGACTCTTCATTCTCCGGAGCACTGCAGCTCTCAGCCTCCGGAGGTTCATGGAGCGAGGTGCAGGCTTGGTGATGGTATCAGGAGTTTTGTTTCCAACCAGCACAAAAGGAGAAAACCTCTCCCCCTCCCTCCCACCCCACCACCACAATTTATTTGTTTATTTTTCAAAAAAAACCCACTCAAATAAGCGAATCATATGACCGAGTTATTTTGATACGTGGAATGCTGTTTATTCCTGGCTTGTCAATACTTTAATTAATTTCAATCTGTTTCTAAAACAGAAGTGAAGGACATAATTGACTGGGATCTGGTAGGAGTTGTCCTGCCATCTGCACGGGCTGAAGCGAAGCAGTGTAGCATTTAAAGGCATTAAAGGAAATTAAATGCTTCTGGATTAACGCTGACTTCTGATTAATATTTTAGAAAAGGATGTGGTAACAGCTGGGAAGGCAGAGATCCATTAATCGCTTCCCTATTGCCATGTGTCTGTACTGAGACACGTTATCAGGTTTCCTCGTAAAATAGCTTATCTTGATTTTTAGGTGCTTAAGACCTCGTTATTTTTTTTATGCCTAGGAATAATCAGGAAAGCAGGAAAGAGGAGAGGCCAATGGCAGCTTATTTGTGGTTATGAAATTCGGAGTTACAGAGGGAAAAGCCCTGGCTGGAAACAAATCAACCCAACCCTTCCCTGTATTCCCCACACCCGAGGGCACTGTTAAATCAAGAAAACTCTTTTCTGGGCTCCCCTACTCGGAGTTTTTCATCTCCTTCAGCGAGGCTTGTGTACATCCCTCGGTGGGGAATGTTCCCTGCGGTCCCTGGGGATGCTCCCGGATATTTATCCGAGCCATGCTTTTATCAGCTCCGCTCCTCTGCCCACCGAGCACGGATTATTTCTCTCTCCCTGCTGCAGTTCTGTGCTCTCAGCACGGAGCTTTGGCAGGGTTTTCCCCTCCGTGCTGCCGGTGGGATGGGAAGCAGGGGATGTGCCTGCTCTGCCCCCCGGGACTGATCCGTGCTCTTTGACTGCCGCAGAAAATATGCAAAAGCTCTTGAGTTCATTTAGAAAAGTTGGGGTGTTTACAGGAAAGTGAAAATTGAGCTTGAAAAAGTAATTACCCTTCTTTTTACTTTCACATTAATGACTATGCAGAAGAGCTTTTTAAAAATGTCCATGTGTGGGTTTTAAGCATTCATTCCCCATCAGTATTTCACCTTTTTCCTTAAGTGATTTCTATATTCCTGCTAACCAGCAATCATTTTGCCTGAATCTCATTTCCTCATAATAGCAAACCCATCAATCTCTGCTTTATTAAAGAGGGAAGCAAGCTTGGGAGCCAGAGCACTCCGATTTGATAAAAGATATTATGCAAACCATTGATTTTAATTTACAGCAATATCCACTTCTTCCATTATTAACAGCTTGGAATTACTAAGACTGAATAATTAACATGTATTCCTGCTTGATGATGGATTATCCCAAAGGCAGGAGCAGCCCAGACGAAATCCCTCCTGTACCCCAGTGAGAATCTGCCTGTTTGATGTTCCATGGGGAGCAGTGAGAAATGGCACGGGAGAAACACCCCCAAAACTGAGCAAAAGTTTTCAGAGCAAATATTCCTCTCACAAATGTGCCAGTGGGAGTTCCTGCCCTGCCGGGCTCTGCTCAGAGCCGGGGTGGTGACACTTCTGTCCAGGGATGCCACCGGGATGCCACCACCCTCAGGGCAGGGTGGGAAATGTGGATTTAAAACTCCTGAAGGTGAAAAACCCCCCCAGGCAGTGTCTGGAGAGATGTGGCTCAGGGCTGCGCTCCTTTTGGCATTCCCAGAGCTTGTTTGGATGAGTAAAACTCAACATCTCCGTGTGCCAGAAGTTTCTAATCTTTTTTAGCTTTTCTCCAAATCAGGAGGACTCGGTGAGATAAAGCGTAAAAAGCCCGGGATGTTGTTTAGTCAATAAAAAGTGACCCCAGCGTCAGTCAAGGTAAAACAGGACAACAGTTCCATTTTTCAATTACCTGAGCAACCTCACAGCATTAATCCTGGGTGTCCAACACCAGCTCTGTAGGCTGAGAAGAAATTTCCCTGCGGAATTAGTGCCAAGTGTTGCTTTTAATGCCAGTTTATCTCCAGCCACCCTTGATAACAGGAAAAACCCCGTTCTCACCTGTGTAGTGTAAAGTCACACAAGCAGGTGGATGTTTAGGATGCAGTTTATTCAGGATATATCATTAGAAATAGCTTTAGAGGGAAAATAACTCCAGATTTTGTAACAAAACCAGGTTTATGAGGAATTTATTGCATGCTGGGTGTCACCTTCCTGCTTTGCAAGCTCTGAAAAAAACCCAAAAAACCCAAAAAACAAAAACTTTCTTTGAAACAGCAAGTTATTTGTAGAAATGCATATTTAAAATATGGCTGACATTGTATGTGGGGGTTTTGTGTTATTATTCCTTTTTCTTTTCTTCCCCTTTGTTAACTAAAAGAAATTATTGATCTCAGAGTAGGGGGAAATTGGGCACTTGGAAAAAGAATTATTTCCTTTCCCTAATTCTGAAAAAATTACTAAGTAAAAAAAAGAAAAAAAAAAAAAGAAAAGCCAAACTGTTTTGTGTTTTGTAGCACGGAGTGAAGGGAACAGAGAAAAAGGCAAAACATTATGTAGATTTCAAAATTCAAGATGTAAAATGCTTGTCTTGAGGAAAGTTTGAACCTGTTAGTCCTTGTCACATCACCTCAGGAACTGTGGTGACAAAGAGTGATGGGTTCAGACTGAAGAAGGGGAAATTGAGGTTACAGGTAGGTCCTTTTATCCCTTATTAAACTTTGACAAATTTAAAGAGTTGATGCCTTAAGGAGCTGGAGCAGAGGCTGGTGGAGTTCAGAGGAATAAAGTGGATATTTATTGAAGTGCCTTAAAGGCCACACCTGGCAGCCACAGCCATGGGAGGGCTCCAAGGTGGGAGCAAGAGAGGGCTTGGTCACCAGAGCTCACATTTTTATATGTTTTAGTCCATTTGCATATAGGAGTTACCTGTCCAATTAATAGCTTCAAATGATGAAGTTTCACCCTCCTTGCTTGCCTGCCCTCCTCTTTTCACGTTGTTTCTCCTTTGGGTCTGAAGTTTGAGGAGATTGTCCTCGAGTCTCCAGCTGGAATAGGATTGTTTTGTCCTCACCACCCTGTGAAAAGATCCTGGGAACTCTTAACATAAAGCTAAAATCTGCACACCAAGCAGAAGAGAAAAGCTTAAACCCCAAGGTATCAGTGAGCCTTGTTTCTCACACTGGTGTCTCTGATTCCCTTGGCCAGCTCGAGTGAGGGCTTCGGCATCGCGGGGAAGATCGCGCTGCTCTCCTTCATCTCCGCCGTCATCCTCATGGCCATCCTGGGCAACCTGCTGGTCATGGTGGCCGTGTGCCGCGACAGGCAGCTCAGGTGAGCCCCCCCAGGGGACACAGCCCCTCCTCAGGAGCTGAGGGTGAGTCGTTAAAGCCGAGGATTCCGGACAGAAACTCTGTAACTCATTAAAATCAGATGGGAGTAATTTCTGAAGGGCGTGACAGCGCCGTGCAAGGTTCTTTGTCTCCTATTTATTTCTTTAAATTTTACATGCAATACATATGTATAACGAGAACCTGAGGACACAGCCTCAAGCTGCACCAAGGGAAATTTAGGTTGGATGTTAGGAAGAAGTTTTTCACAGACAGAGTGATAAAGTTCTGGAATGTTCTGCCCGGGGAGGTGGTGGAGTCACATCCCTGGATGAGTTTAACAAAGCCTGGATGCCATGAGTGCCATGGTTTAGTTGAGGTGTTGGGGCTGGGTTGGACTCGATGATCTTGAAGGTCTCTTCCAACCCAGTGATTCTGGGATTGTGTGATTACCTCAGCACTTCTTACCCCTGCCCCATATTAAAATGAGGTTATTTGTCCTTCATGCGTGCACAGTTCTTCTCCTGAATTGGGTCAGTGGTCTCAAACTGGGGCAGTGGTGTTAAGGGATGAAGTTAGGAGAGTCTTCATCAGGTCTCTGTGACTCTCTGGGACAATCTGAGGCCCCCTGCTTCACAACTGATTGACAAAAGTCCAGGTGCTGGGCATTGTTCTACTGGTTTCAATACATTCTTATAACGCTTCACTTGCTCTATTTTCTTCTACAAATAGGCTCATAATGGCAAACTATAACAATTAGCTTTAGCTTAAGCATCTAATAATCATTAACCTATCATTTGTGTATCTAACTTATGCCTCGATCAATACGAATTGTTTCTAACCCTCAGCTAAAATCTTAACCCTTTAAAATCATGATTCAAGGGCAGGAGGTGCCACCAGGGAGGTGGCCCTGCCTTGCAGCCCCTCCCTGCCCTCGGCTCCTCCCGCAGCACTGGCGCCCTTTTAATTCCCATCCTCGGCTCTGTAGCATTCTCATGTAGAAAACAGACAAATCAGTGAAAAGCAGAGCTGTGCAGCAATTCCCTGGACACACAGGTTGGCCTCTGCCCCTTTTCCATCTCAGATTTCCCAATGAGCTCATCAGCAGCACACAGACCAAGGTCTGGTTGTGATTGTGCAGCACCAGCACAACTTAGCAAATGTTGCCCGTGATTTGAGGGGGTCACAGGCACAATTCCTGTCTCAAGGCTGCTGCTAACCCTGGGAATTGTCAGCCCAGCCTCAGGAGCAGAGGGAGAGATTTAACAGCCTCTATTCGTGTTCTGCGTGGGATTTTTAATGGATTTAATTCTATTTTATTGTTGTGATTTAAAAAGTACTCTTCAAGTTAAAATTACAGCTTCAGTCTAGATTATTCTCAGTGCTTTCTGGAAGGATTTTCTCCATTTACAAGTTAAAATAAAATCCCCCTCCTCCACCCCAAAGTCTCCAGTGCAAGCTGTGAGGCTGAGCCACATGCAGAGGCTTGTGAGCATCCATTTGCCTCCTCTGGGTGAGCAGAAGGATGTTTTTAGGCCAGGGAAATGGGGGATATTTAGCTTTAAAAACCAGGAGCAAGCCAGGGGTGACCATAAAAAGTGAGGAGTGTGTTAGAGAGGAGCTTTTAGTGTGATGGAGCAGATTAAACCCAAATTCAAGCTGGAATCTCTGTCCATGTGTGGAGGCTGCTGCGCTGAACCAACCCTAATTTTGTCATTTTTTTAATGCAGGAAAATCAAGACCAACTATTTCATTGTTTCCCTGGCCTTTGCTGACCTGCTGGTGTCGGTGCTGGTGATGCCCTTTGGAGCCATGGAGCTGGTTCAGGACAACTGGATCTATGGAGAGATGTTCTGCCTGGTGAGGACGTCCCTGGACGTGCTGCTCACCACAGCGTCCATCCTGCACCTCTGCTGCATCTCCCTGGACAGGTAGGAGCTGCACAGGGGCTCTGCTGGAGCCTCTGCTCTGCTCCTGGTCATCCCCAGCTGCCAGACAACAAACATGGACCTGCTTGGAATGGCAGAGCAGTGAATCTCCCCCAGTGGCTGATTTTGGAGAGAATCCTGGTGAAGGCAGAGAAATTTGGAGTGGTGAGGGCCTGGGTTGTTCTGTGCACAGCTCTGTTGGCAGCACTGACCAGGTGTGGTTCTGTTCCTTCTTTGAAGGAAAGACACCTGGAATGTGTCCCAAGGTGGGAGCTGAGCTGTGGCAGAGGGAGGGGCACCGTGCACAGGGGGTTGTTCCTGCAGAGATGTTCCTCTGCTCCTAGGATGAGGGGAAACAGCCTCAAACTGCACCAGGGGAGCTCAGGGTGGGCACCAGCAGGAATTTCCCCATGGAAAGGGGGCTCAGGCACTGGAACTGCCCAGGGAGGGTTGGATCCCCATCCCTGGAGTGTCCCAGGAAGGGCTGGAGGTGGCACTCAGAGCTCTGGGCTGGGGACAAGGTGGGGATGGGGCACAGGATGATCTTGAAGGTCTTTTCCAGCCTAAATCTCCTGGGAGATCCTAAAAACTTTCTTTCAAACTTTTCTTGCTGCCTAAAAATAAAGCCCAAAGCCTCAATAATTTATGGAGAGCAATTCTGTTTGACTGCTGTCTGCAGATTTTCAGACTAAATGGCAGAACTTCCATAAGAGTTTTTCACAAGATAAACACTCAGCAGAAAACATTTTGGCTATTCTGATAATATTTTTAGAGCTTGGGTTTGTGTTTTTTTTTTTTTTTTGAGTTCTGTGTAGAGATTTCAATACCTTTAAAAACACTGTTACTTAGTCTTGCTAACAGGGCCAAAATAACCATAATTATTCTTGTTATTGTGACAGCTGATATTTAAATATGTGGCATTTCAATATCCTGAGAGTCTGAATGCAGCCAGACTTCCAAAAAAAGTTGCTTAACCTCTGTATTGATGGGCAGGACTGCTGTGGGATGGCAGACAGGGCACCACCAGAGGCAGTTCTGTATCCAGAGAGAAGCTGACATCCAACACCCACAGCTCCTGTCCTCACCTGCAAGTTTAGATGGCTGGAACACAAATGGGAAGCTCGTTATCCTGAAACCATTGACAAATTGCCACTCTGAGCCAATTACCAGGAAAGCAGATGTTGGGCACTGTGCTCTGGACGTGACCTCGCTCTCTGAAATGTTGGAGTTTGATTCTCCAGACTCTTCATTAAATAGGGAGGGTTGTGAGAGAAGGGGAAATGGGATTTCAGCCCCGGATCTGCAGCAGGGGTGAGGAATCTCCTGTGTGGGGGGCACAGAAGGGAGGTTCCCCCTTTCTCGTGCCCTCCTGGAGACCCCCCCATGTCCTGCTCCTGCTGCCTGTCCCCATCTGTCCCCAGGATCCTGGCACAGCCTTGGCTTGGGTTTGATGCTTTAAGGATTCCCTTCCACCTCAGCCCTTGGCATTCAGGGTTCCTGGCAGAAACTTGAATTTCTCTGGCATTTTTTAGTTGGTTTGGGGTTGGTTTTTTCCACAGTGAGGACTGATTGAGAACAGTGTGAAGCGGCCGGAATAGATGAGGAGAAGGTGGTGGATGACCCCAAAAGGGCAGAGCAGGTGGATGGATGAGAGTTTTTTGTGGAGGGAAGGATGACTCAGCCCAGCATTGATCCCTCTCTGGGCTGCAGGGACAGCAATTCTTCCTTCCCAGGCCTTAATTCAATTTTTTTCAGCTGTTTTCTCTTGTGTTCATTCAGAATTTATGGGAGTGTGCTGCTTCTGGTTGGTAATTTTTCTGTGATCCATTTCCTGCCTTCTTTTATTTCAGGGCGTGCAGGTGTGAGTTTTAAGGGGTTTTTTAAGTAAACTGGGTGGTTAATCTAATCCTAAAGACTCCATTTGGAAAGTCATTCCCTTCAACATATTCACAAGGTGTTGCTTGAAAAGACTTTTATCTGATAATGTTCTTGTATCTACTTCCACTGCTGCCCCTGGAAAGGCAGGAAACAAGCACTGAGGCTTGAATTCTCAAAGGCATTAAAGAAAATCTGGAGAAATCACCACATAATAAACTGATTTTACTGCTCAGACACAGGGAGAAAAGCACTGCAGAGAGCCTCTGCCAGTCACATTTGGAAAAGGGATTTTCCAAGGTACCAAAGGTATCTCAGGGCTCACTGAATCCAAAGTTTGCTGCCACTGCCTTATGATTTTTCATAATCTCTTTGATATTCTGATATATTAGAGAGGTTTACCCTTGAAATATTTATTTATTGCATGTTTTATGCATGCATGTCCAGTCTTTGTGCCAGTGCAATAAAAAATAATTGCAGTGCAGATAAACAGCCCCAGAAGCTCTGACGGAGTCTCCGAATACAGCGAACCTGTCAGGAGAGGCAATTTTCTCCTCCAATATTGGCAGTCCAATTTGCAATGCAATTACTTCTCAAAGTCTTCGGGGGGTGGGGAAAACAACAGAGAAACAAACAGATCCTGAATGTCTGTGGGTTTGGGTTTGGATGCACATCTGGCCCCTCTCAGAGCAGCTGGAGCATCCTCTCCCTGCTCCCTGCGCCCTCCTGGCTGTCCCAGCCCGGGGAGGTCCCCAGGGCTGTGTCCCTCTGGCTGCTCTCTTGGCTGGAGTGTTCCAGACATTTGCACACCACAAAGCAGCCCTGAGTGTGTTCTCTGATCCCAAACTGATCCTACACTCAGGCCCAGCCCAAAGTCCCTGCTAAGCCGGGGCTGAAGCACGGCAGATGCGCCCGGAGCAGAGCCACAGATGCTCCTCGTGCTGTTTGCAAACATTAATTACCATTAATGGACAGCAAATTAGCACAGTCCCGTGGGAGAGGTGATGCTGTAGAGCCTCCCAAGCCTCGTGGTGACATCCTGTCACAGCTGTCCCTGTGCCAGGGCACGGAGCTGGCCCTGAGGGACGCGGGTGGGCACTGCCCTGCGCAGGGCTCCAGCCCAGCATTCCCTGCTTGCTCCCTTTCCATGCTTGTCCCCTTTCTCTGCTTGTCCCCTTTCCATGCTTGCTCCCTTTCCCTGCTTGCTCCCTTTCCATGCTTGCTCCCTTTCCCTGCTTGCTCCCTTTCCATGCTTGTCCCCTTTCCCTGCTTGCCCCCTTTCCATGCTTGTCCCCTTTCCGTGGCACCACAGCGGGCACGAGGTGCCTGGTGCCCAAAGGATGCCCAGGGATGGCCAGGCTGGGCAGCACAGGTTGTTTTCCCAGCCTGGGAGGAGCTGCTGTGCCCAGCAGTGCCCCGTGGAACATCCCTGGCTGTGCAGGGCCAGGGGAGGTCGTTAGTGGGGAGAATGATCACACTTTGGATAGCTGGCAGTAATTAATGGGTACAGTCTGATTAAATGCCCCAAATTCCAGCTGCAGTTCTGCCCAGGTGTAAATTCCTGTGCTGTTTCACCTGGATCTCAGGTGGGGGAGCAGAGAGGCAGCACAGGGGCTGAGCAGGGACAGCTCCAGCCTGTCCCCGAGCCTGGCAGAGGTGACACAACTGTGCAGCCGTCCCTGCCAGCCACAAAACCATCCCAGGGTTTGCAGAATCCGGGTCTGAGAGCACTGAGGAAAATCCCAGAGCAGATGGGCTGAGGGACACTCTGTCCTTTATTAATCTTTGTGAACCCTCCAGAAATATTTCATTTATTTTGCCACCCTTGCTGCCAACAACCCTGCACACACCTCAGCCTCACGGGGACCATGGAGGAGCCCTCTCTCCCTCCATTTGGCAACCTACATTTGTTTGTGTTCCCTGCTAAATTTATCCAGCTCCAATTAACTGTTCTCTTTAGCATTTTTCTCAGTGTAATTATCTCAACACCAGCAGGCCGTTGTTTTTCTAATAAGAATTTAATTTTGTTAGATATAATCATTTTAGGACATTTTCTTTTTCTGGACCAACGATGCAGAACTTTGTTTTCTTTGGCACAATGAGATCCCAAAGCTTATTTGCTCAGTGGGAAAAAGGAAAATAGAAAGAGCTGTTCTTTCCAAAAAAAAGTTAAATCTGGTTATACAGAGGCCAGAACCTGTTTTCACTGAAATATCAGCAACAGTAGTGTTGGATTAATTTCCCACAGGCACAAATAAATTGAAATTGTGGCTCCTTAGGTTCATCACTTGTTCAGGGCTCAGCTGGAGACTCTGCCTCAGTCTGGATTCCCTGAAGGACAAGGACAGGGGCAGTGACTTCCCACTGACAGGGAGCTTGGCTCTTGCACCCTAACTTTGGGAGAGAGCCAGTAGCACCCACTGTTTCCCATCCTTTTGTCTTCTTTTTGCCAGTGTCCCTATCCTTTTGTCTTCTTTTTGCCAGTGTCCCCATCCTTTTGTCTTCTTTTTCTCAATTTTTCCTATCTTTTGGCTTCTTTTTTCCTGGATGATGTAAGGGGGGCTGAAATATTACTCAGTGTGAGTGCTCAGTGAGTGCTGTGTGTCTCATCCTGGCCCCAGGGATGATCCAGCATATGCCAAGTACATCATTTTACACATGCACATGACACTAAATGCTTTGAAGCGGGGGCCACCCCCAGAGCCAGGCTGGTAATAAGGGTGGGGGTGGATTTGTCTGTCTGTGATAGCAAAGAGCTCCTTGCAGGGTGGTGCCTCCAGGCTCCCAGCTCCAAACTGCTCTGCAAACCAGCGAGATGCTTTAATTTCTCTCCAAGGGCAAGGAATGATCTCCTGCAGCTCAGGAATTCTCTTTCTGCAGTGCCCAGGAGGCGAGGAAGGAGCAGTGGTGTGGTCAGAGCTCCTGAGGCAGGAGCTGAGGAGGTGTTTGCATAAATAAATAATTCCCTGCCATGGTCCACAGCTGGATTGTGCTGCTGGCAGTCAGATCCAGGCTGTGGAACTGCAGTGGTTCCTGACTGAGACCTTCCAGTGCCTGAGGGAAGGTGGAAAGAGAGTGCCAGGACAAGGGAATGACTTCCCACTGCCACAGGGCAGGGACAGATGGGATTTGGGGATGAATTCCTGGCTGGGAGGGTGCCCAGAGCAGCTGTGGCTGCCCCTGGATCCCTGGCAGTGCCCAAGGCCAGGCTGGACAGGGCTGGGAACACCTGGGACAGGGGAAGGTGTCCCTGCCATGGCAGGGGTGGAGTTAAATGATCTTTAAGATCCTTTTCAAAGTCCCTTCCCTGTTAATTCTGTGATTTCTGCAGTGGCCAAAAGAGCCTTAAGGCCAGAGAAATTATGGATTTCTTCTTTTTAGCCACCTGTAAAATGTTAGCACTTGATTCATTCCCCTGGCAAACGTCTGATAAGGAAAAGGAGAAATATTATAATAACCTTTGCTTTATTGAAGAGCTGCAGCTCTGGGAAGGGATTCCTGTGTTTCCCCTTCAGTGGAGAATGTCATTGCAGAGGAGAGGAGGTTTCACATCAGCTGCTCTGCTGTAGGTAGCAGGGAAGTGAACATTTGCAAGGAACTTGACTGATAATAGAGAGAATTAATATTTAATTGGGCCTGGACATGGTATTAATCATGTGTATGTATTGCATTTTATGTTCATCCATCACACTACCACAGCAGCATGTAAAAGATATTCCTTGTGAGCCCAGGAAAACAGCTCTGGCTTGAAATGAAGCAGAAACACAGAGCATGTCTTTATTGCAGCCTCTGAGTAAAACTATTGACAATCTCACTGATAAAATTGCTTTTCTCCCAGTGAATAAATAGCTGCTTAAATGCTCAGGCCACCACACACATCAAATCACCAGCTCCTGCAAGAGCTGTGACTTCCGAGCCTTCTGGTGGCACTCACAGCTGTCTGTTCCTGATTCCTGGGATGGAAACTTCTGGAGAAGTGGCTGCTGTGCTCCTCTGCCTCTGACAGCTCACAGCTGTCACCCACACCCTGCTCAGGGCACTTTGTCACCAGGACAGTGACAGGAGGAGCCCAGCTCGACTGGCTGAGCACAGGGGAAGTTCTGATAGCAGCACCAGCCAAAGTGAAATAAAATAAAATCTTCTGACGTGAAAGTGGAGGAAAATTGCTGCTGAATCACTGGGAGGGAAGAAATAGGAGAGCTTAAGGTGTCATTTTTACAGGCATAATTTTTACTCTAATGGCCTTTAATAGCAGGAACAATTCAGTGTAATTCTTTCAGCTGCAGCAGAGAGAGGGGCAGAGAGATGTGATCACT
The DNA here is from genome assembly GCA_013396995.1 of Dicaeum eximium. Classification (NCBI taxonomy): domain Eukaryota; kingdom Metazoa; phylum Chordata; class Aves; order Passeriformes; family Dicaeidae; genus Dicaeum; species Dicaeum eximium. The sequence continues at coordinate 967,779 of VWZP01004159.1, read as the reverse complement.
CAAAGTGCTGGCAAGGGTTGTTTTCCTGTTGTAGTTAATTAGCAGTGTACAGTGGTTTTCTCTTCCTGTTTGCTTATCCAACTTGTCAAAGGGTAGCTGCTGTCTTGGCTGGTTTTATCCTTTTATTTATTGGATTTCTTCTTTTGCCCTTTCTGCAGAGAAACAGAGTCTCTCGTGACTTGGCTTTGATGCCTTTGATGTCCAGCACTTTCAGTGGGAGACTTTGAGATAAGAAACAATTAAATAGTTTAAATCTATTTTTTAATATAGATCCTTTGTGTTGAGAGTCAGAGGAGCAGCTCTGATGCCAAGGGCAGCTCCCTCTGTCCCAATAAACATCCCAAAAGTTCCTGTTGGAATTCAAATTTCCTGGGACAGGGATCAGCCCCAGGGGAGCTGGAGCTCCACGAGAGGAACATTTCACCCACAGGTCTAAAAGAGCAGCTCCTGGCAAATCCTATTTCTTTGGAAGAGCAGCTTTCCAGAGGAACAGGCTGATTTTTCATGCACACAGGAAACCAGAGGAGAACGGAGGAATTATCAAATTGCAGGAGTTGAATGCCTGTTTCAGCGTTTTTCCCCTGTGACATTTTGAATCTTGTTTCAAAGAGACTTTTAAGAAATGTTTTCTTTTGACACTTTGATATTATTTCAAGCCTCTGTGTGGAATATATCATCTGATTTTATCAAAATAAAGCAATTCAGTTGACTCCACATGACTTTAAAAAAAAAAAGCCTTAGGAAAAAATGGAAACTCTTATATTTTTTGTGTCTGTTTAGGACAAAGTTCTTGGTTCCCACTCAAATCTTGATGAAATAAATGCACATCTCGAAGAGCAGCTCTTTAATACACACGTGTGCTTGCTAATTTAATTCCTCTAATTCATGGTTCTGCTGACCTCATAAAACTTTTACAAGTTAGTCTTTTGAAGAAAATCAGTTTGCTCCTTTAATAACAAAAGATCTGTCCCATGAAACTCCACAAAGAAAATATATAAACGCCTGTGAATAGAAAAGCAAAACACAAAACCACCTTCTAACCAACGAACTGAGTGGCAAGAAAACAACCAGCCAATTGGAGCTGAAAACAAAGTCGGTTAAAACGATAGAAAAACGAGTTATGCGAATAAAAATCATCTTTTCTGCATGAAGAATCGGAGTTCTGTGTGCCTGATGACATTTCTGCCCCGCAGGTACTATGCCATCTGCTGCCAGCCCCTGGTGTACAGGAACAAGATGACGCCGCTGCGCATCGCGGTGATGCTGGGCGGCTGCTGGGTGATCCCGACCTTCATCTCCTTCCTCCCCATCATGCAGGGCTGGAACAGCATCGGCATCATCGATCTGGTGAGTGGCCAAGGAGGGACACCAGGCTGTGCTGGTGCTGGATGTTCTCTAAAAAGCAAAAGGGAAACAGAAGGAGAGACTTCTGGTTCCCAGTGCAGAGGGGCTGCTGAATTTCTGGAGGGGTTGAAGTGGCTCTGTCCTGCAAGGACTGACACAGGGACAGTGGTGGCCTGGGAGAGGATTTTACCCACATTCACATTCAGTTCAGTGAGGAGTCCTTGGAAAAAAGGCCAAGCCCCAGCTGGCCCCTGACAACACCTCAGGAGTCCTTGGTCCCCTTGGCCTTTGCAGCTCTCACCTAAATAAGAGGCAGGATTATTCTCTTGGTAGAATAAACAAGAGCTTGTAGTGCCAGGACAAGGGAATGGCTGCAGACTGCCAGAGGGCAGGGTTAGATGGGGATATTGAGAAAAAATCCTTCCCTGGGAGGGTGGTGAGGCCCTGGCACAGGGTGCCCAGGGAGGTTTTGGATGTGTCCAAGTGTCCAAGGATGGCTGGATGGGGCTTAGAGCAACCTGGTCTAGTGGAAGGTGTCCCTGCCCATGACAGGGAGTAACACAGGATGATTTTTAAGGTCCCTCCCAACCCAACCTATTCTCTGATTCCCACTTCTTCCCTCCTTCCTCGCCTTGCCCTCCCCTGCACGCCCCAGATCCAGCAAAGACAGTTCAACAAAGCCTCCAACTCCACCTACTGCATCTTCATGGTGAACAAGCCCTACGCCATCACCTGCTCCGTGGTGGCCTTCTACATCCCCTTCCTGCTGATGGTGCTGGCCTACCACCGCATCTACGTGACGGCGCGGGCGCACGCGCGGCAGATCCGGCTGCTGCAGCGCGCGGGGAACCCGGCCGAGCCCCGGCAGGGCCACCAGGAGCCCCGGCAGGGCCACCAGGAGCCGCGGCAGGGCCACCAGGAGCCGCGGCACGGCCCCCCCGACCAGCACAGCACCCACCGCATGAAAACCGAGACCAAAGCCGCCAAGACCCTGTGCATCATCATGGGCTGCTTCTGCCTCTGCTGGGCCCCGTTCTTTGTCACCAACATCGTGGATCCCTTCATAAACTACACGGTGCCCGGCAAGCTGTGGACGGCCTTCCTGTGGCTGGGCTACATCAACTCGGGCTTGAACCCTTTCCTCTACGCCTTCCTCAACAAGGCTTTCAGACGTGCCTTCCTCATCATCCTGTGCTGCGGCGACGAGCGCTACCGAAGGCCTTCCATCCTGGGCCAGACCGTGCCCTGCTCCACCACCACCATCAACGGCTCCACGCACGTGCTGAGGTGAGTGAAGGCTGCCCTGATGCCTGCAGAGGCTGCCTGGAGCAGAGGCTGGGCAGAGTTACAGAATAAAGCAGGGATAATTCATAATAAAGCAGGGATAATTCATAATAAAGCAGGGATTTATTCAAGGCCTTCAAAGGATGCACCTTGGGCACTGCAAGAGCCCGGCCCTGGCTCCACCCAGGATGGACTCCTGGCCACGAGTTCTCACACTTTTATAGGTTTTGCTCCGTTTCCATCTTGGGGTGAATTGTCCAATTCCAGCTCCAGGTGATGCAGTCCCACCCTCCCAGTTTCTCTCCTCACTTCTCTGCTGTTTGCACTTTTTGGGGCTGGAGCTGCAGCGTGTCCTTGGCTCTGGGCTGGAAAAGGATTGCTGTGTGTGCCTGAGCTGTGGGGAGAACTTGCTGGCACTTCATGTGGAGCTCAGAGTTATACACCAATGCAGTGCAGAGCCTGGAAAATATGAAAGCTAAAACTTGGGGCATCAGCCCAGGGCTGCAGAGAGCTTGCAACCACCAGCAAGAGGAGTTTGTACAGGGTTGCTTTCATTTTGCAATATCTTGGTGGTTTAAATGCTTAGAAAGGGATGGGCCAAAAGCAATCCTGAGGAGCTCAGACAGCATGGCTTTGTAGGGAACAGGTATGTGCAGTTTCTCCAGAGGTGTGCCCAGGAAAGAGCTGGGAGAATGCAGAAGTTGAGTGTGAATTTTGGAATCATTTGGTCTGAAGGGAACAACTTGATCTGTGGATGCTGCTTGCTGCATCTTCTTTGGGAAGGGGACCAAAAGTTTCTGCAAACGGGGAAGTTGTGCCAGTGGGATTTTAGAGCTGCTTTTTGTTCCCTAGCAGGGAGAGCAGTGGCCAGAGGGACAGATCTTGTGCTGAACTCAGCTATGAACAAAAATTAGCACAATAATGCTAATTATTGTAAATAATTAGCATTATTCCTAAATAATAGATGGGGATTTCTGAGTGTTCAGGGCTCTCTGCAACACCAGACTGAAAAAAGCCAAAATCATCTGAAAAATGCTGTGTTCCCCTTGAAACAGATTGTTTGCATTTCTTCTGTCATGAATAGATATTTATTCAACACAAACCAACAAACTCCTGCCTCCATGAATCATTGAACTGTTGTACAGCACAAGTGGATGGGGAGCCAGGTCAGCATTGCTGGAATTCCTGGATAAATCAAGCTATGAAATTTTGCCACAGCAAAGAAGATGACTTTGGGTGAGAAATATTTGAGCAATGATCAGAGCAGACAAACTCTGGAACATCTGGGTCAGGGAGGTCACTCTGGTGTGTTCCCATCTCCTCTCAGAAGTGCCCAGAGCACTGCATTGCTCTCTTCAGGGAAAGCTCTAGTGAGAGGTTTATTTACCACTCATTCTCCAGCACTGAGAGGTCTTCTCCAAATGTCAATTGGATTTCACTAAAGGAAAACACATCCTGATTTTTCTCTTGAAAGAGCCAAGAGAAACAAAGTGGGAAAAAGCAGAAACAAAGGGGATTGGAACTGCAGTGAGCCCCAGTGTTCCCTGCTGCCACTGGAACAAGAACTCAGGGCTCCAGTTTTTAGAGGTTTAACAGCTCCACGGATCCTTTGGAATAAAAATAAATCCCTGCTGGTTGTAGGAAAGAGGTCAGAGCTGCTGTGAACAAAAGGATGAGCGATCACAGAATCCTGGAACCACAGAATGGTTTGTGTGGGTGTTTGAATGGTTTGTGGTGGTTTTTTGAATGGTTTGTGGTGGTTTTTTGAATGGTTTGTGATGGTTTTTGAACGGTTTGTGACGTGTGGCTCTCAGGCAGGATTCCCCCACAGCACAGGGTGGTCCTGGGGGTGGAGCAGTGATCCCATCCCACCTGTGAGGGTGGGATTTCATGGGCTGCAGCTGTGGCTCAGCTCAGGAAACGCAGAGGCTGCTCCTCAGAGCTGGTCTTGGTGCACCCAGCGGGTCTCTGACTGATCTGGGCTCACAGGTAAAATATCTCCTCCTGTTCTTCCTCCTCCTGCTCCTCTTGTCCCTTATCCTTCCCTGGGCACTAAGGCAGATGAAGAGACCACGGAGCTTCCCAGGGTTGGAAAGGGTTAAAACTTCTGGCTGCCTGGGAATTTTAATGATCCTGCAAGATGAATCAGAGCTGTGACAGGTTCTGTCTTCTTCACTCCAAGTTCATTAATCCCAGGTGGAGCCTTTGGGTTTGCCCTGCCCTTCCCGCCATTCCCCAGCACTCCCAGTTCCACACTGGGGTGCACTGGGTGTTTTTGGAGGCATTTTGGAGGCAATTGTGGAATTTTTGTGCTGGTGGCACCTGCAGAGCTTTGGGGTCTGTGTTGCCCCTTCTCCAGCAGTTCCTTTATTGATGGCACCAAGAGAGAAATTTTCCCCCTGGCCAAGGTGCTGATAAAGAACATTCCCACTAAATTATTTTTTGGAAATTCCTGAGCAAAAACTTGAGAAACACAGTAAATGATGAGCATTTAAAAATGGTGATTTCAGTGATATTTCATTCGTTTTGCCCAGGGCAGGGCAGCCAGAGGTTGCTCGAGATGTGTTTTCCACTCCAGAGGTTTCAGTTCAGGGATCAGCTCCCTGTGCCAGCAGAAGTGGCTGCAGACCAAGCCCAAGCTGAGGGGATCTGATTGCTGCCTGGAAATGCTCATATTGTTAAATAGTCAGGAGATAATTTGGTTTTCACTTAAATTTCATTAGCTGCCAACCTGGAAAGGGATTCTCTAAAAATACGGGGGATGATTAGACTCAATAACAACTAAAAAAAGAGTTTTGTCATTTCTTGAAGGAACTTTCTTAATTTTTTAATGAAGCTTTGCCAATATTTACAACCAAACTTATGTTCCAACTTCCCTGGCATGGTTTTCTGTGGTTTGCCATCAGTGCCAGCCTGGGCAGTGCCAGCCTTTCTGTGCCTGGGGGCTCTCAGGGGTCCTGAGCAGGTCCCTGGGGCAGATTTGGGTGAGTCAGGGAGTGCAGGGGAGATTTGGGCTCTGCTGCAGGGTCCAGGAGCAGAGGAACCTCAGGGCCAGGTGTTCCACAAAGGCCAGGTTTAGCACCCTGTGCCAGAGGAGCTTCCTTCCCCCAAACCCTGCTCCCCAAAGAGCAGGACACTGCTGGAGCCTTGTCCCAGCTCCAGAAATGCCTCACAGCAGAGAACAGAGAGCTTCTGATAAGAGAAAAGCTTTTTGTAATTGTGCCGAGTGAAATCAAGATATTTATCTTATTTCCTACAAAGGAGAGAGGGGATTAGAGTTTTAAAATACCACAGCTTCCTTCAATTTTCAAAAGATAATCTCCTTCAATGTGCCTGGATGTTGGAAAAAGATATTGCAGTGCAGCTAAACCCCTTTTTGTTATTTGGCCTAGTACAAGGTTTGGGACCAGAAGTTGTGCATCGCTTTGTGTCTGGCTCTGAGGGCACCTGGAGCTTTGAAATGGCCGAAATGTAACTCATCTTTGGCTGTTTCTGACTGCACGCTGTGTGCTTTGGGTGGTGGGGGCAGGATCTGCCTTCCAGCTGGGACTGGGGAGCCTGGCCCAGAGCAGAGCCCTGCTGGCCCAGCCCCACATCCCCTGGGGCTGGAATTCCTGACAGCTCCTCCTGGCACAGCCCAGACCCGGTGGGAACTTCCCACCTAAATATTGGAGTGCAACTCCAGCAGCTGCATTTAGGTAAAACACAGACATCCCTCACAGTACAGCACAGATTGGGTCCAACTCCCAGGCCTTGCCCAGTCTCTCCACTCACTCCAGAGGTCCAAAACAGGGTTTAAAACTAATTTTGGTACCTGAATAAACTCTGTTATGGGTAGAAATTTCCTCCCCACCTACTCGCCTTCTGTTTCAACTGACCTCCGAATGTGTCGGGCTGGTTCTCTCCTCTCCAGAGATTAATTTGGTTTATCAGCAGAGCATTTTCAGACAATGCAAATCAGCATGTGCAAAGAGCTCCACATGCCTTAGGGTTAGAAATTCTATAAAAACCTCAGCAATTATTGTCATGTTCTGTTCTTCCTCGAGGCAGCAGTATCTGCAACTCAGAGCTAATTGTGTAAGTGCTTTTTAATTTTAGGTTCACTTCTTTGTTCTTCTTTTCAATAATTCTCTTCCTTTCTGATTGCTAGAGGAGAATTTATTTAAGCATTGTGTGCACCACCCCATTGTAAACTCACAGTGTGGAAAAGCTTCCCTGTTGCTGTGCTAAAATTGCTTTTAAGGCTTTTGGAGTGTCTGTGGGAGAGAAAACCTTGTTATTCCCAAGATATTTTGGCCAGAAATTTGGTATTTCCAGGAAGGTGTCAAGGACTTTCAGCACATCTGTTGTGATTTGATTGTTTTTTAACAATTTGCTGGTTTGAGGATCCTTCCCATTGCCTGTGGTGCTCACCACTCGTGAGCCCAGCCCTTGGGCAGCTCTGAGCATCTTTCCTTCTTCAACTTTCCATTTCAGAACAGAAAAATGGCATTTTGAGGGTTTGCTTTGATTTATTTGGCATAGCAGAGGTGATCCTGGCCACCATCTGCTGCTCAGTGCACCTTGAATGGGTGACCTGGCCTGGGAACTGCTCCAGAGCCAGGCTTGGTTTGGCTTTGCCACCAGGAAAGCTGCACTTCTGCAATGGAAATGTGGGAGTTCCATCCTGCCCTGCAAATATTCCATCCCCATTAAACCCAGCTGATTGAGGCTGTTCCTGAATGAGACAATGATTTCCAGTGCTCACTTCTGCATTAATCCTTGTTCTGTGGCCGTGACAGAGCATTCCAGCCATGCCAGGAAAGAGCATTTTAAATGCAGGTAACCAGATTTAGGAGGCACTTTGGGAGCTCCCCAGGGACTCCTGCCCTGGCCTTCTGCTGGGCTGCTCTTAAATCGGATTCCAGAAGGCACAGACACATTCCAGGGCCCCCTGAAATGAGTTTTGCACAGCAACCCTTGGGATAGGCTTGGCTGTGGAGCTTTTCCTTGCTCCAGCAGTGCTGGGCTGGCACTGCCGAGGTTCACCCGGAATTCCTCCCTCTCTCTGGTGCTGTTTCACCTCCGAGAAGTCAGAATTCCCATCTTGCTTCATTCAGCCTTCCTTGGCAGAGGTTTCAAAGTCAATCACGTCCCAGGAGTGTGGATTGTGTCTGCCACTGTCGCTGACAGGCTTTCAGAGACGTTCCTGAAGATTTGGCAGAAGGCTTGTTAATGAGGCTGTTAATTTGTGTCATTCCACTGAGCCATCAAAGCGTTCAGGAACTGCCGAGCGTGTGGCACTAAAGAGCTTTTTGCTTTATCTGTCAAGTGCCTGTGTTATCATGGAATCGCTGAGGAGGGCTGGAAAAGCCCTCCAGGATCCCAATCCCCAGCTTGTCCCCAGCCCAGAGCCCTGAGTGCCACCTCCAGGAATTCCTGGGACACTCCAGGGATGGGGATCCAAACCTCCCTGGGCAGCCACTGCCATTTTTTTTATACTTTGCCCTGATATGATGTCGCAGCCCAAACGATGTGACACCCACACAGGAGCGTTTTCCTGCTCTGAAATCCTTTTCTCTCTCAAAATGAAGTCTAACAATTCCTTTAACTTCTGTGTTTTCCAAGTTCTGAGTCCTGGCAGTGCTTTTTCCACCACTAAAATGAAGCCACTTCTGGAAAAACACATAAACAACAGTTTAAGTGCAATGCACAGCAATATATTGTGGAGATTTATTTAACAATTGAAGGCAACAATATGGATTTGTCCCTTTGCAAAGCTACATGAAACAGCAGAGTCAAACAGGCAGACTCAAGTACAAAAGAAAAGAAAAATCAAGAAACTGGTCATGTCTCATATTAATGTTATCTATGAGTAACTTTATCACTGATTGATCTGTCAGTGCACAGGAACAGTCCCAGTTTCCACTGATATATTAAAGGCACATTAATGCATTCAGAGAGATTCATGCCCTGTGCTGCTTTTGTGACAGGCTTTCATAGCACCAGAGTTGGTATTTATTAGCACTGAAAGCACTTCATAACACTTGGATCCAGCGTTAGAGACAAGAACTGCACAAAGCAACTGCTCCATATGCAGGAAAGCAATTAGGAGTGACGCTTTCACAAGTGCTGCCAGGGGATCTGCAAGGTGGGAATGTTTAATCCTGCAGGAGTGCCCCATCCACCTCCCCAGCCAGGGATGCACCTCCTGCAGCCCCTGAGCATCCCTGGAAATCCAGCCTTGGGCACAGCCTGCTCAGCCTCAGGGAGTGAGGGAAACTTTTGAATGGTCTCTGCTCTGGGCCAGGGACAGCACCCAGGGAAGGGCTGGGGCTGTGCCAGGGCAGGCTCGGGCTGGATTTTGGGAAAGGTTCTTCCCCCAGAGGGTGCTGGCACTGCCCAGGCTCCCCAGGGAATGCCAGAGCTCCAGGAGGGTTTGGACAGAGCTCCAGGGGTGCTCAGGGTGGGTTTTTGGGGTGGGACTGGATGGTCCCTCCCAGCTCAGGACATCCCATGGTTCTGTTCTGTGGGCGAACCCCATAAAACACCAGGCCACAGAATTCAGGCAAATGAATGATGCACTTCAGTGACAAAGCAATCCTTCTGTTTTTGAAAGGATTTTTGTCCTTGATAAATTTTAAAACAAGCCCATAAAATCCTTTAAAATAAGCGGCAAGCTAAATTAATTTCATTAAAACCCCATAGGGGGGAAACTATGCTTGGCTTCACATGTGTTTGCCTGGAAAGATTTGGCTGTAAAATTGTGTCTGCTCACCTTCTGAGAACAGAATGGGAATTCTTCTTGTCACATAATTAATAGTTGGGCAGGCTGCTGGGCTCTCCTGGAGCTCCCTGCCCTCCTCCCTCATGGGCACTCCTGTTTGCAGGCACAGGACACACACAGGGGCTCCAAGCTCCTGTGTCACACTCAGCTACATTAAGGGACAATTCTGCATTATCCTCCCATGACAAAAAGAAAGCTGTTTAACTCTGAGGAATTGTAGGTGCCTAAAATTTGATTTTTTTCCAATCCAGGACTGCTGTTTTATAGGAGAATTTTCTTTTCCACGTGCACTGTTTCAGACTCTTGTTGGCTCAGGAGAAGAGTGCAGGATGAGTGAGGAGTTACAGCTGGTCAGTGTTTTAGGAGCCCCTGGAATTCCCTGTTACACTGCAGGGGATTGGTGAGAGACCAGCAGCCCACAGAGGGGGATTTTGAAGCTCATCCTTGTAGCCAGGCATAGTTCCAGCTTTGGTAAAGATTAAGTGGTAACTGCTCTCCTCCTGCACTGCAGACTAAGTCAGGGAGCTCAGCTATTGCTCTCCCATCTGTACTTAAAAACCCAACTCAGCATTTCCAGCACATTGGAGCTGTCAAAAGACTCCAGGATCACCAGCCAGGGATGTCCAGCAGCTCCAGCACTGCCTCCATAAATCGGATTTTTAGCAGTGAGCACGGCTGCCAGAACCATGGGGACAATTAAGTTACAACTCCCTGGACTTTGTATAAGAGGCAGATGTGGCTTCCTGCAGAGAGGATCCTCAGTCTGACCAGAGGGGTGCTTGGTACTCATGGAATGGTCGGGAGGAAGGCAAGACCCAGCCCCCAAATCCCTTCCAGAGCTGAAGAGGTTTTGGAAAACAGGCTGAGCAGAGAATTCCTTCCTAAGACCCTATGGGGAGATAGGAAAGGGATTTTGGTGAAAAGCAGAATGATTCCCAAAACGGTTTTTGGAGAAAGGGACTCCACCTGAGGGCTCAGGGGGTTCTGAGTGGGAGCCTCCTTTCAGTGGGAGGTTTGGGAATGTAGCTCTGGCTGATGCCATTGACTGCTCAGTGTTTGATGTGGGGCTGTTTCCCAATTAACCAGCGCTGTGTTTTTTCCTTTTTCCCCCTTAACTCCCTCACTGTGTCTGTCTTTGCTCCTTCCTGCACTAAAAGTGGCTGTTCCTCTGTCTCCAAGCTCCTCCTGCTCTTCTGCAGCAGACCAGCTCCTGTCTAGCCATGACCATGCTCTGTAAGTCCCTTCTTTTATTACTGCAGCTCTGTCTGTTCACTGTTTATTGCAACCCACTCTAAACCCTCCTTTATTTGTGGCTTAACGTTTGTGGGGTGGAGGCAGCAGCCCCAGGGCAATGGGGATGTCTGACAGGGCATTGGGAGTGGGCTCCTGGCTGCAGGGAAATGTGGATAACAGGGATTTTCCCCTTTGGGATGGTTGTTCTCACTCCAAGGACCAGGGTACAGCCCTGCAGGGTCTCCTCAGTGGGCAGCACACAGAGAAAAGCAGGAGACAGAGAGTGGGTTTGGATACTGGGAAAAATTCTTCCCTGGGAGACTGGGGAGGCCCTGGATCCGTGGAAGTGTCCAAGGCTGGGTTGGACCTGTCTTAAGTCAGTTAAACCTGGCAGCTCTTAGGCTTCCCCTTCCCTCAGAGGTTCCAGCTGGGTTCCTGCCACCGTGGGAGTGCTCCAGGGCCAGGCACCCCCAGACATGCAGCTCCAGAGAAGTGGAATAAGTGTGGAATTGGCTTCCTCCTCAAAATGGTTTTGGAAGGAGGGCAGGGGAAAGGAGCAGGGCTCATCCCAGGACTGAGAAAATCCGGGTGGTCACAGTGCCAGCCTCCCTGTCTGGGAACTGGGATGACAAGTCACAGGGACTGAGAGGACACGGGGAATGCATCTTTCCCCTCAGTGCCACACCCCCACAGAGCTGCAGCATCCCCAGGTTCCCTTCCCTTCACCTCAGCCCCAAATCCTGGGCAGCTCCCACTGAACCTGCATTATCCCAACAGATTTGGGGCAGGCAGGGGGGGCCCTCTCCTTTTTCCCTTCAGTGCTTTTGTTTATTCCTCATTAGGCACGCAGATTTCAGGGAGGCAGCAGATTTCAGCAGTTGCTTTACACCAGCAGAGCTCAGGGCAGTTTCTGTTCCCTCTATCTGGAAGTTTTCAGGCAGGTTCCCTGGGAGGGCTGGGCACACAGGGAGGCAGAGCTGTCACCATCCCTCCCAGCCCTGCAGGAAACACAACCACTGAATGCTTTGGCTTGGAAGGGACCTCGCAGCTCAGCTCTTCCACCCCTGCCATGGGCACCTTCCACCATCCCAGGTTATTCCAAGCGCTCTCCAACCTGGCTGGGGACACTCCAGGATTTTTCACATTTTGGGATCTAAAATGAGCACTCAAAGGTCTCAATTTCAGCTGTACCCAGCTGTTATTCCTTCAGTCCCTTGTGTCAGGTGTCTGTGAAATGTCCTCCTGTGAGTGTTTCTGTCTGCTCTCATCCCTCTGGAGACATCCCTGTGTCCATCCCTTTATTGTGATCCATCTGGGCTGCAGTTTTCCCAAAAAGCTCCACTGGAGAGAGGCTGCAGATGTGATCTGGGTGTGCTGCTCTCTCTGCTCTCCAGGGGAGTTGTTGTTGCCTCTGCCTGGAGCAATCCAAGTTTGAGCTGCTGCCAAACCCTGTGACCCTTGGACATAACACCTCTCCCCTGGTTCTGCTGGGCACAGAGAGGAAAATCTTGGTTTTCCATCATATCTATGCAAAGTAGTTACAAAACCTTACCCATCTGGTCTGGTAGGATTTTACACTTCCCTGGTCAAAGTGACAATACCTCAAGGTCAGGACAACAGCAAAAGTAGCTCAGATTCAGAAAGCAACAAGGAGCAAGGACAAAAAAATTAAAATGCACTGGAAAAAGCTGTTCTGGGCAGCCCCTTCCATGCTCTGAGCCAATTTTCCCTGGTCTAGAGACAGAACTGGGGTGATAAAACTGCTTCTTGTTCTTCTGCTCCTCTCTTTGTCCTTGTTTATGTCCCTCAGTTGATTTTGTCACAGTTGTTATTGATGAGATCCTCGGTGAGGCAGCAGAAAAGTTATTGGAGATTGTGCTGGGGGTTTTTTTGAGGCTTAGAAGCACTGAGAGAGAAGTTGTCAGTGCCTGTCATAGGAACACAGCTGATTGAAACACCTCAGGCATCAAAAAAAGTGTTTTCAGCTTGTAACTCAAACCTTTCCCCACAATCATCCTTGGAGGCTGCAGGATGTGCCTGGAAGGAGAAGGAAAAGATCCTTTTTGTCTTTTTTTCCTACATTAACAACTCCTTGGTGTGGTAAGGATGATCCCTGCTGGGAGTTATGGCTGGGGTGGTACAAGAGATTCTTGGAAAGAGATTTCAGCAGCAGAAACCAGGGGCTGCCCAATTTCCCAAAGCATAAATCCTTCAGTTTTGAGGAAAAGAACCAATGGAAATAGCCAGCCTGGAACAGGCTGCCAGCTGGAAGGGCAGTAAGAATGATCAGGGCTTCATTCCCAGCGTGACTCCAGGATGAATGGAGAACTGGATTTGTGGCAGTTTGCTCGGCAGGTGCAGCGCGTGCCCTGAGAATTCCGCGTGCTTTTCTCCAGCAGAAATGAACTCCAGGGCTGTGCAGCATTTCTGGCTTGGATCCAGAGGGAAGGAGAGAAAACCTGCCATGGGGGGATGAGGAAAGAGAGGGAGCCTTTCCCTTTTTTTCCAGTTAAACCCCAGGGTAAAAGAGGAAACAGGCACACGTGTGTGTGTGTGTGCTCTGTATTCCAAGAGCACATTCCAGCAGCAGCAGACTGCAGCCAGCACCTCGGGAGGCTTCTCCAGACACCCTCACTGGGACCTTTTCCTTCAGATTTCAGGGATTTCTGAGCTGAAGCTGCTCCTCCATCCTCATTCCTCCCACTCAGGGCCGCTGGAGCGCGAGGAGGAGCAGGGAGGGCCGGCGCCGTCGCGGGTGCCGATGGCAGCGCCATTTCCAGAGCTATAAACAGTGTCATTGTCATAGCTCTTGGAATGGTTCTGCCATAAGCACTGGACTGCCAGCTGCTGTGCTTGGGAGGGCCTGGCCCACCTGGAATGCCCCTCCCTTGGGATGAAGCCAGTTCCTGAAGGATGGATGGATGAAAGTTGGCCCTCAGCACTTGTGTCTCCAACAATCACCACGTCCTAACCCCCAGATCCCTGCAGAGATTGCTGATGCATCCACACCTCCCTGCTTGGGCCAAGAAGAAGCAGAAAGTTCATGGAAATGTTGGGAGCAAAGCAGTCAGGCTCTGCTTGTCTGTCTTTGGGGAGAATTGTACTTTTACAGTGAGTTTGGGTGTGTCTGCGTGGGTGAGTGGGGACAAGGTGCTCCTGTGCTGCCCTGCACAGGATTCCTGAAGGAATCACAGCTAGAGAGAAGATCCTGGTGACAAAATCATCACAAGTGGAGCTGTCAAGCAGAGCAGGAGCATCAGGAGCCTTAGGGTCACAGGACAGTCCCTGCCTTTGCTCCCCTTTGTCCTTGCTCCAAGAGTTCTCCTGCAATATTCTGTATTTTGCCATCCCAGCTTCCTTTTGGCAGAGAAGAGGAGGAGGCCCAGCAGCTGCTGGGCAAAGCAATCAGTGTGGATCTGCCAAGGTCCCAGGGGGTGCTGGGGAAGGGGATGCCCTGTTCCCACCAAGCCCTGGCAAACAGGGAGATAATTTCCTGCTGGAATTCCCATTCCATGGGCAGCTGATCCTTTTTGGGGGCTGGCTCAGGCTATGGGTGTGCAGAGAGGGGCCAGGGCACAGGGGGTAAAGCTTTTGGAACAAGAACAAGCTGTAAACTCTTGACAAATCCCAGATCTGTCTCCCATGAGTCTGATTCCTGCTCCAGAAGATCCCACAGGGGTCTGAGAGCCCCAGCAAGGGGAATTGTGTTCCTGGCTCAAGGTGTGCAGTATCAGGGATGGATTCTGGTCACTGAAGAGTCCAGGCATTTGTGACAAACCCACAGTTTACTTGGCCAGCCCTCTGGAGACATTATAAGAACTAATTCTTTCAGCTTCTGGATTAAACTCTTTGTGCAAAACATCCCATCAAACAGAGACCATTATGTGGTGTGTTAGTGTAATTAAATAAAGAGAGAACTGAGCTCCAGAAATGCCCACAACACTTAATTAAGATTAATTAAGCAACATGAATTACAGCTGGAGAGGATGAAAGGGAGCAATTCAGAACTGGCTCGGCAAAGGGGTGGGATGCTGGGTTCATAAATGGTTTTGCAGAAGCAGCTTCCCCAGCCAAGTTTCTTTAAAGGGGTTGGGTTTAGCCCCTGGAACAGCCCCATTCTCGTGGCCAAACCCAGGGATCCCTGTGCAGCTGGGAGGGGGGAAGGCCTGCATTTCTGGGGGCTTGGTAGCACAGATAAGGCTCTGCCAAAACAAACATGAGATTTCCTTCACTTCTCTCTGAGGCAGCAGTGGGATCCTCATTCCTTAGAATCAGAGAATGCCAGAATGGGCTGGGTTGAAAGGGACCTTTAACCTCATCCAGTTCCAACCCCAAACCACCTTCCCCTGTCCCAGGCTGCCCCCAGCCCTGTCCAGCCTGGCCTTGAGCACTGCCAGGGATCCAGGGGCAGCCACAGCTGCTCTGGCACCTGTGCCAGGGCCTGCCCACCCTCACAGGGAGCAATTCCTCCCCCCCAGTATCCAACCTAAACCTGCTCTCAGTTTGAAGCCATTTGCTAAATTATTGGGCAAAGCACATGTTTGGTTGCCTCAACGTAACACAAAGAATTGTGGTACAAATTTGGGTTTATTTTGTGAGACCAGTTATTGCTGTAGGAGAGCCCAAACTTTAGGCAGTTATATTGGAAACTTGATGGGTGAAAAGTAATTTTCTGTTCCATTTGCCACATGTATCACTGCTTTGCTTTTCCTCAGGAAGGAACAAACATAAATCTGAGCAGATTTTATTTACCAAAGCAGGGACTAGGGCAGAGATTTATGGACTGTGTCATCTCCTCTGGAGCAGAAAATAGACAGGCCCGGGGGCAACAACCCTCAGAAGTTTGGGATGGCACAACCTTCAGAAGTTTGAACTTATTTGTTTGCTCTGCACAGCAAATTTGATGGAAATGTATAAAGTAAAGGACAGGCAGGGTCTCACAGGTGGCCCTGGAAGACACTCAGATCTGCAGAAGGACCAGAAGAAAGCACAATAACAGAAATAACCTCGTGTAAGCAGCAGAGCTATGGAAATAAAGGGTTTACACACACAGGTGCTTTGATGGCCTTGGTTACCTGTGCTCAAAATCAATTCCTTGATCAGTGGAACTCTTCATGTCTTGTCCCAGTCTACAGGGAATTTCTCTAAGGAATGATCTCCACAGGAGTTGCTGAGAGCTGCTTTTACTCTGAGTGAAAGAAAACCCCAAACCCATCAGAGAATAAATAAATATCTGCTTGATTATGATCCCTTGTTTTTCTGGTTCCCCTCATCCTCCCCACAAAATAAGCTGTGCCTTATATCAGATTTCTGCCCCTCCTTACCCTGGACATGGCACATTCAAACGTTGAGCTTGACCTTTTTCTTTTGGGCACCTTCAGGAGATTTGAGGCTCTGCTCATTAGGATGCTCAGGAAAAATAAAGTTTTTGTTTATTTTGTTCCCAGAGAGGTTCAGAGGGTCCCTGAAATCCCAGAGGGAGCAGGGCCTGGCACCACCTGCACACATCCTCATGGGCTTAATTGGAATCAAATCCCAGGAACAGGTCCTGGAGAGGCTGAGGTGGGATAACAGCACCAGCACAGGAGGTTTGGGGACAGAGTGACAAAAACTGGGGACTGAGCAGCCTCTGAATCACAGCAAAATGAAGCAGCAGCTCCCGAAGAGGATCTGACCCTGCTGAGAGAGAGCTCTTGGCAGGGAAGGGGATGAGCAAGGGGAACATCATCCTTCCTGAGGAACAGGGGAAGGAACACAGCCACAGGCAATATGTGCTCCTTGGCTTGGAATCTCTGAACAGGCTGAAAACAGGGAGAAAGTGCCCAGGAAAGTGAGGAGGGAATTAATTGTGCTGGTGGGTGAATGCAGGGAGCACAGGGGCTCTGAAATCCCAGCCTGCACTGATCAAACCAAGGCTTCTGAGGGAGAATCTGGAGATTTTATTCAAATGAAGCACCCACTGCCAATGTCCCCATCTGTGGTGTGACATTTCATCCTGATAAAAGGCTCACAAAAGATGAGGAGTGGGGAGCACAGCTCACAATTAATTAATATTGTTCACAGTAGCAAGGATGAAGCTTTATAAATTCACACCCAGTGGGTTGGAAGGGAGAAAGTCCAGAGCCAGGAATGTGCTGCTAAAATCACATCACAGAAATATTAATTGGAAAATCTGGATAAAGAAGGAGAGGGGAGAAGAAACTCACACTGAACACAGCAGGGTGGAACCTGGTGTTTGATCTCTCAGCAGGATGGAGACCTGAGGAAAGGCAGCCAAATAAATTAAAGTTGATAAGATTTACTAAACTTAACCTACAACAGGTCTAGTTGAGATTTTAAAGGCATCACAAGGTTATTCATTATTAATTTAAATTTTTTTTTTCTTATTCAATTTAACAGGTTTTTAATTGACTATTATTTAACTGGTATATTGTTATTTAATGCCATTACTTGTTTCTGTCATTACTCCATTACAAGAAAATATAATTTTCAGCCCTTAAATTAGATCCCTTAAGGTAAGCACAGCTTCCCAGCACCACCTTGGGGCTGTACAGAAGTTCTCAGGACACAAACCCGGGGATTTTGCACGGACAAAAGGCAGGAAGGGCTGGATGAGCCATTCCCAGGGGAGCAGAACTCTTCCCTCAGCCTGGAGGGTGGGAGGGGGACCCAGCTGCTCTGAGGGAGTTGGTGGCATTTGCTCCTGAGAAAGGAACCCAAAGGAGTGACAGGAACAATGTGCACATGCCAGCCTTTTGTTACCAAACACAGGATGCTTGGGAGAAAATCTGGTTTGGACACCTAAAAAAACCCTCTGCTGTTCACACACAAAGTAGGGAAGGAGGGGGAATTTTTTTGCCAGATTTTCTCAAGAAAAATTAATCCACAAACATCAGAGATTTATGTCCTTATAAAAGGAGACATATTTTACTTTATTCCAATAAAGGGAGAGGCCACGGGGCATTCCCCTGGGGTTTCTCCAATTTTTGGACACAGCCTCCTTTTTATCCTAATTTCCTCCTTTTTATCCCAATTTCCCAGCCACATTTCCCTTCTCTCTTTCCCCTTTGGCTGAGGTACTTGAGAGGCTCAGACTTCCCTGAACCCCTGATACCAAAGATTCCCCTCTAATGTAAAACCCTCCCTTTTCATTTTTAATTCTTATGGAATTTATGGTTTTCCCCATTGTTTCTTCCACCTTTCAATATCCAATCTCATTTCTCAGCAAACCCACAGTTTGTTTGTAAAGGCAAATATCTTTTTTTTCCATTCATCAATCAGTGGAATCCTTCCCATTTCTTTTATCTCTCAGTGCCGGTTTTATCTCCCAGCAGACCCACAGCTGGTTTGTAGAGACAAACCCCTCATTCCTCCCAGTTTCAACATCTGTAATTCCATTTTCCACTGGATATTTCAGTGGAGAAAAGCCACCCATTCCCAGAGGGAGAGGGCTGGTAAATATTGGAAGGGAGGTTTGGATCCCCATTCCTGAGGTGGCACTCAGAGCTCTGGGCTGGGGACAGGGTGGGGACGGGGCACAGCTGGGATTCCGTGGGCTGGGAGGGCTTTTCCAAACTGAGATTCTGGGATTCTCCCACTGTGGCACATTTGAAACCTGACAAACTCCACTGAACAGCTCCAAGTTGTGCCACTGTTTCACTCCACAGCTTTAACAAATGTAGGTTTTATTTCCCCAGCAGATAAAAGATTTAATTATGCCACTGGTGAGACCTCCATTTAAAAAAAAAATCATCGTTATCTTCCATTTGAATATTATTAATCGATCCTGCTTGTGTTTCATTAATTGAAACATTTAAACCCTCTCTGAGCCATCCCATCTGGGGGTGGCTGTGGGCTGCTCTTAATGGGCTGCTCTGTGTTTCTGATGTGCCTGAGCACTTCCAAGTGCTCTCCTCATTATCAGATTTGGGGCTCTTATGACTGTTGCATTAATTATGGTGCAAAAAAACGAACTGGAGGCCAAAATCTGGAGCTAATTAGAGCCTATAATGGAGTGCCAAGCTTAACATTAACGAGAGAGAAATGGAAATAGGGAGTTAATGGGAGAAAAAGGGGAAAGGGCTCCTCTTCCCCACACCCCCCCAGTGGCCTCTCTCAGTTGTTTACTTGTTTACCCTGGTTTATAATTAGCAAATGCATTTCACTCACTGCAAACAAGGAGCTCCTCGTTGGTTTTGAAATTTGCTTCATTTCTGTCCTTCGGTGCCCAAATTGCTGTTTCTGTTGTGGAAACATCCACTTTAAATGTCACAAATCTATAGGAGAAGAGCTCAGCAGCTCTGGGCCATCCCCACCCTCTTGGTGGCTCCGTGGATCCGTTGATTTCCATCACCAATTCGTGTTCATGATACCCAAATTCCAAGGTTTTTAGCTGAAGTTGAGCAAAACATCCTGCAGTGGAAAATAGGGAAAATTATAAACATTATCCAGGGGGAGCAGCTGAAAGCAGAAGGGGAGTGGGAAAAGGGAAAAATTATCAAATTCAGCAATTGTGGTGAGGGGGATTGGAAAGAACCACAGAGAAAGTCATGAATAGAGCCTGGCAATAAAGAGGATAAAAAAGGAAGATGGAAATGAGCACCTGCAGTCCCAGAGAAACAAAATTTGGGTCAAATTCAGCAGGAGAAAACCAAAAGGAAACAAGATGCTGAAGGGTTTGGACATCTCATTTCAAGATCCTATTTCAGGTTATTATTTGCCTGCACTTCCAAACACCCTCCTTGAAAAAGATCCACAGCTCCTGCAAACACAAAAATAAAGGGACTGGAGAGGGTTTAGTCTTGGTTTGCCAGAAAAAAAGAAGGATGGTGGAACAATGGGGAAAAAAAGGAGAGACACAGAGATATTGGGAGATGCTTTCTTTGTTTCCTGAGACTTGTCAGAGACAAAAAGAAAATCTCTTCTTTAACTTTTTTTTTGGTGTTTCTCTTATTCGGGGGCTTTGCTTACTTGAGAACTGCTAATTTTAAATCTGGATTTCTGCAGAAATCCTACAAAATGCACTGAAAGCTGGGTGATGTGGGCTGGAGACAGATGTTTTATAAAGCCTCTGCCTGATATTTAGCAAGGAACGATGAGGGCTGAGTTCAGCTACCAGGGTTGGAACAGCATTATTTGATTTAAAGATAATTAAGAGATTCAGCTTAACTGCTCGGGAGTGGGAAAATAAACACTTGTCATGAGACAGAGAGAGATTTGTGTTCAGAGTTGACTACAAAGGACTCTAAAATCAACATTGCTGTCAGAGCCATGTAAATAATTCAGCAATCCCAACGTTTTCCCAAGATCTGGGTTTTCACTATTGGGCTGTAATGGGATAATTCAATTTATTCTTACCCTGTTCTAATGATTTTATGCTGATGGCCAAGTGCAGAACTTCAGTGCAGTGATAGGAACAAGACAAATTCAGCCCAGAGGTACTGGGAAGCTTTTAATTTTCTGGAGTCTGTGGACCTGGGAATGCTGAGAGAGGGATAATTCTGCTCTCATTTGTGGAAGCTTCATATGCAGCTACATTAAAAGCAAATGTTTTGTGAAATTCCATTTTATTTGGCCTTTGTGCATTCACCTTTTCAGCAGAAGATGGAAATGGAACAATGCGTTTTGTTCCCAGTTCATTCTGACATTTGGTGTAGTTCAGATTTGAGAGTTTTGCTCTTTCAAAGCCTTCCCACTCTATCAAAGTGGAAAAATACCACAGATTAAAATAGGGAATTCCAGAGATTCTTGGATTTTGTGTCACACTCTTCTCAGTTCTCTGTTCTTCAGCATCTCCCAGTTTTCCAAAAATACCAGAAGTACCTTTCCAGGCAGGCAATAGGAGGGGACCTCCCTGCTGCCCTGGAGAACAGGCTCAGATTTCACTCCTGGAAAATCCCCCTGCAATTCCATCTGTAGGATCTTTCCTGCTGCTTCCAACCTGGGGAATTGGTGGTGCCACCCAGACCCATCCTGCACTTCCAGGGGTTGGCTCCTGGGGGTTTGTGGCTGCCATAAAACAGAAATACAAAAAGCTCTTTTCCATCTGTTCCTGACACAGGAATGGAGCAGAGCAGATCCAGCACAGGCTGGGATAAATCACAAAAATCATCTGAAGCTGCTCTGTCTTCCCCTCACTTCTAGAGTGGTTTATGAATTCTGTTGTTTTCTAATTCAGAATTTATAATTCTGGAATTGAGCAGATGGTGCAAGGCTGATTTCAGTGATGTGTTCATAAAATTAACCTCTGCCAAGTGATTGTTCACCACAATCCCCATTTCAGATCAATTATTTCTTCTTGCTCTTGGAAGTCCCTCTGAAAGCAGCAGAGCTTTGAGGAATGGACACAATATCAAGGGTGAAGTTCCAGCAGTGGTGCTGCAAATATTCCAGAGGAAAATCACTTTGGGAGAGAAAGGAAGATGCAGGGAAAGATAAATTGTGGAGCAACACAATTGTCAAATCTTAGGACAGTTTCAATCCTTCATTGAATTTGGAAGCTCAGTTCCATTTAAAACGTGACTCCAGCCAACTTTTACCTCAAAACCTTTCCTACCTTCCACTATTTTAGGTGGTTGAGGAGAAAAATTGTATAAAAATACATTATTGAGAACAGGATTCTGCTCAAGCTAAATGCAAATCTTCCCAGTTTATCCCATTTTACATAATTTCATCTTGTTTTCCTCCGGTCCCAGCAAATCTTTCCTGGGTGCTCCTGCAAATAACAAAAGATTTGTGATACAGTGGGAGCCATCATCACCTACTTGCCTTTTCCTTGGAGATCTGTTCCAGGTGGGATGGTGGCTGGTTCCTGGGGGGAGTTGCTGGTTGTATATGAAGGAAGAAAATTGTTTTGAAGTGCTTCATTTGGAGTTGGGCTTCAGCAACTGGAAAAGGAGAAAATGAAGACACAGGCAGTGAATGTTCACTCCCAAAATTGTCGATATCACAGTGGGGAGATCAGTCCCCTGATAAAGGCAGCAAAGGGCGTTGAACATCAATTGGAGTCTGCTCTTTTCTGCTTTTCTATTCTTTTTTTTTATCTCACAAGGAGTTGAAGACTTGCTCCAGATCAGGGAGCAAAAACCCAAAACCCAGCTCGGCTGTGCTTTGCCTTCCTAATAAATCGTCCAGGTTGGTGTGGGGACAGCTCTGCAGGGAGTGCAAATGGGAACATTGCAGGCACTGCATGCCCTTGGATCTCCTCCCTGGGATTTGCCAAATTCCTGGAATAACCCGGAGCTCCCTGTGAGCTGTGCAGGGCAGAACCCTCAGCTCCCATTGCAGAGTCCCTGGGCTGGCACACGCAGCTGTCCCCAAACTGCCCATCAGCACCAGGCCAGGGCCCTGGGGAGGGTTTGCAGCAGGTCCCTGGAGGGGCAGCGCCTTCCCACTGCTGGGATTTATTTTTTTATCATTTATTTACTGGGGGTGGTTGGGATCTGGGGAAAGCTCCCAGGGAAGTGACAGCAACGCTGTCCCCACTTCTGTTTGAGCACAAATCCCATCGGAGGAGCCCATCAGAGGCAGGAAAAGGGCACAATTAATTTGCTGTAGATAATTTACTTAATGCATTTAACCCTTTAAATATTTTTCTTTTTTTCCCCTGCCCACATATTCCGGCTCCCTCAGATGTATTCATTGCTCACACCTACCTGGCTGCTTTCTCTTGAAGCCTTCGGCCCACACAGGGAGGGTTCCAGGGCTGTTTCCTCCTGGCATTGTAGGATAAATCCTTGGCAGACCCATGGGGTGGGAGCTGAGGCACACCAGGTGTGCTCCTGCAGGGGAAGCGACTGAATTTCGGGTGCAGATGAGCCTTTTCTCTGAAACTTGCTCCCCACGGGTACCAAGAGCTGAGAAATGAAGCGAATTTTCAGAGAGAGATCAGTGAAGGCACAGGGAAAGAGGGAGAGAACAAAACCTTTTAGTGAGAACAAAAGCAGGGCTGTAAAATCCCCGCTTTTATCCAACACTAAATCGCTGCCCTAGACTGGCAGGCAGCTCTGAACTTACATTTGAAGGGAGAAGCTGCAGGGTATGGAAAAACCCCGGGGAACACAAAGGCCTGGCAACAGAGGAAGCCCTTACCAGATTCCTGGAGATGTTGGGAATATTTTAGGAACGATGTGCCGGTACCTGAGCAAGCCCTGAGCTGTCACTCCAGGAATTCCCTTTCCTCCTGTCCTACCAGTGCTCTTTCCCCACAGGGTAAACAGCTGGAAGTGTTGAACTCACTGCCAGAGGCTTCAGACAGACACTTTGTGCCACACGACATCCCGGGACACCTTAATGACTCCTCTTTAGCTTAATGAACCTCTAACAATCGGCACCGCCTGCTCTTGCTGCTCTTGCTCCGCTCTGGGACGGCCGCAGGACACGGAGGAAGGTTTGGATCCCTGGATTTCCCATCCCTGTCCATCGTTCTGGGCCGGGTCAGGGCTCTCTGTGCCACAGCCTGTGCCATTCCCGAGGTCTCCCGGGTGGATTGTGTCCCACAGTGTCCCTGTCTGACCTGCTCCATCAATTCCAGCTCTGTCATCCCTTCGTGCCCGTCTCGTTGGAGTCTGTTCCGTGTGAGGTGCAAAATGTCTCTTTGTATCTGACCTCCGGTCTGTAACTCCTTGGGAGCACGTTTCAAATTCCTGATCCGTATTTAAGGAGTTCCGAGGGATGTTTGAGGGAAATATCTGCACATTCCAGCATCAGCCTGGGAAATTCCTGCAGGAGCATCCTCCAGCCCAAGCACACTCAGGCAGGGCAGCTCCCTCACACACCTGAAACCCAACAGCTTCTTGGTTTTCAGGGCTTGCTTTGAACTGAAGATTTCATTCCCTGTCACAGAGCAAAGCAGGGATTCACACTTTCCAATGTGGGATCTGGATATTTGGAAGAATCGCTCTTTTAAATATACTTTGGTTTTGCAAGATCTTCTTTTCCGTCAGTTTGGCGTTTGAGCTGGCACTGACAGAGGTTTGTGTTCCCCTCCAGGTACACGGTTTTACACAATGGGCACCATCAGGAACAAGAGAAGCTTCCCATCCACACCGACCCCGAATCCCAAGAGTCCTGTTTCTAGTCCTGGGCCCAGAAGAGGAAGAACAGAGGCCTTTTAGGATATCCCAAGGATTCACGGACAGCAGGGCTTGAAAATTCATCCATCTGCACTGTCATGGTGCCTCCCGCAGTGAATTCCCAGGAATGTGCAGCTGTGGGAGCTGGCTGGGAGCACGGGGAGGGTCAGGACTGCTGTCCCTGTCCCTGTCCCTGCAGGAGCAGCTGGAGCCGTGCCAGAGCCCTGCTCCAGGACCGAGGCATTCCTGGCAAAGCCAGGACACAGAACAGCTCCAAACCAGCCCGTGCAGGGACTCCTGCTGCTCCTTTCCTTTCCTTTCCTTTCCTTTCCAGCTGCCCTCTGCTCAGCTCGCCCCTGGCCTGGAGCTCTGTGGGGTGGGACCGAGCTGCTCCATCCCTGCTGCTCCTGCCTGGAGCCCGGGCACTGCCAGGGGAGGAGCAGCACCGCGTTTTCTCCAGGAGAACCAGAGGAAATGTTTGCTGCCCTTTGGTTCCAGCCCCGGCTCTGGAAATGCTCTGGCTGTGTTTCCCGGCCGAGGAGGAGCCCAGGCTGTGCAGGAGCTGCAGTGGGAGCAGCAGGGCCAGCCCAGCTCACAGCCATGCCCAGAAGATGGGATGTGGCCCTGGAGCCCAGAGCTGTCCCCATCCCTCCCCTGAGCAAACTTTGGGCATTCTGAGGCAGCAGGAAGCTTGGCCAGGAGCCAGAGCCACTCTGTAATGGATCACTAAGTGCCATCTTGGAAAACAAACCATCTAAAACCCTTTTCTAGCTACATTTGGAAGAGACACTTCTACTTACCTTTGCCACCTTTATTTTTCTATTTGTTGCTGGTCTCTTCCAGTTGAGGCAAGAAGTTTTCCAGACTTTCCAGTCTCACCATTGGCAAAGATCTCAGTCCTCAGCTGCTTCCTGCATGTCGATGTTGCCACTTCCCCCTTTGCATGGAATGGGTGGGCAAGGCTCTAAACTCCACAAATTTGGGAAAAGGATTTTCATGCAGGATCAAGACCACGAGCCTCGACCCTTTTTAGGTGAAGATCTACCCCAGAGATGCCACCCTGAGCCTAGAAAACACAATTGTACTTTGTCATATCGTGTAACCATGTACAGATATTTTTAATGTACAAAGAAAAGCTGACATTATTTATTATTTTTTATCAGGAACATGTGGTTTTTTCATTAAAAGCTTCTAGACCAAGGAGCTTAACATTCTATGTATTATTATTATTATTTAGTAATATTTCTGTTGCTATGTGACAGGTATTTACTGTAAACAGACAAATCCTGCTTGGAACAAACAAAACTTTTGCTCAGTAGGAGAAATATTGTGCATGAGAAGAACAAGTGGCTTCCTGGCCATGGTGTCTGACTTCTTTAAATACTTCTTCCACAGCAAAGTCACTGACAGAGCTTCACATCCTTTTCCTTTAGGATTCAGAAGGACACTGGGCAGGAACAGCCCCAGGAACGCTGAGGTAGAAAATTGCTGGCTGCTGGAAAGACACAAATTATTGGTGTTTGTGGTGGAAGGTGCTCCTGGTTCATCACTGGGACTTGGTTAGCAATGACCTGTTTTTACAGGGTTTTCTTTCAAAAAAAAAAAAATCATTAACTTTACTCTTGACACCAGAACAGTGAGTGGGAAAAAAGCCATTATTGAAAGTTTGGAAAAAATCCATCCAGGGCTGCTTCAGTGCTGTGATCCTCCCCCTCTGTGGAAGTGCCCACAGGGGTTTTGCTGGGGTTTGGGCACACGAGGCTGCAGAACAGCATGGCTTGGTTTCACCTCAAGTGTCAAATTTCTTAAAGAAATCCTAAAAAAAAAGCTTTTCTCTGTCCCCATTGAAGGGCATCAAAATCTTGGTGTGAATTTCCTGGAGCGAGATGGAACCAGCAGCACAGGGAGGGGTTCTTTGGTTCTGCTTCGTCCTTCAGGTGTTGTTTTCTCCTTTATTTTTATGTGCATTAGGAAAAGATCTCTTTTTACTTTAAAATAAACTCCCAGTTTCCCAGGGCAGCATTCCCAAGGCTCTGTCAAAGGGAGCAGTGGCTCACCAGCCAAAATGGTCAACAGCTCTCACTGGGAACAGGCTCCCCTTCCAACTGGATGAGATTCCAGATCTCCATGTCCTGTGTCACCTCTAATCTCCCCTGGGCTCAGCAAACCTGTCAGGAACCACCTGGCAGCTCCTGCTGAACCAGCTAATAATCCCAGCAAAGCTTCTGTGACCCCAGCAGTGCCACTGTGCCGTCAGCAGTGCCAGAATTTCCCTGGAAAAGGAGGTGTCCCATGGGAAGGCCCCACTCTGGGTTTCCCTGGCTCTCCTGTGGCCTCCCAGCTCAGCTTGTGCCCCTCTTGGCTGGTGGTGCCAGTCCTTGCCTGTGCTCAGTGACGTGTGCTGCAGTGGCTCTTCCTAAAAATAAAAACTCCTCTCTGGACGTGGCAGTGAACTCCAGCTTGGGCTCGTTCCTGGTGCTGTTGGCCCCCAAACCCCAGGATGGGAGCAGGTTACAGCTCCCAGCTGCTCCAGGAGGCTCCAGGAGCTGGAACAGGGAGGGGGAACCTGCCCCTCTCTGCTTTTCCTACAGCTCCTGCCAGGAGGGGACAGCCGGGGGGGTCGGGCTCTGCTCCAGGGAACAGGGACAGGAGGAGAGGGAACGGCCCCAGGCTGGGCCAGGGGAGCTCAGGGTGGGCACCAGCAGGAATTTCCCCATGGAAAGGGGGATCAGGTACTGGAACTGCCCAGGGAGCTGTGCAGAGCCACAAGGTCCCCCCTGAGCCTCCTTTTCTCCAGGCTGAGCCCCTTCCCAGCTCCCTCAGCCTCTCCTGGGGCTCCAGCCCCTTCCCAGCTCCATTCCCTGCCCTGGGCCCACTCCAGCCCCTCCAGCTCCCTCCTGCATGAGGGCCCAGAACTGGAGCCAGGGCTGGACACCTCGAGGACCCTCAGCAGGGCCAGCACAGGGGACAGTCCCTGCCCTGGTCCTCACTGTCCCCCTGCTCACAGGAATTCTGCCCTATTCAGCCTCATTCATTCCCAGTTATGATTTATTTGCAGTCCAGCAGCCCCCACCTTGTCCTGGCCCCTTACCTGGAGGATTCCCTGGTCCCTGTGGAGCTGCTGATGGGATCAGAGCCATCCAAAGGGATTCATGTCAGAAATGAAAGCCAAGGGTCACCTTGATGTTGAGCAGTGTGGCTCCTTTGTTGCAGAGACACTTTTTTTGGCAAACTCTGCTCCTCCAGGAGTGTCTGTTCCACCAAAGGACTCTTCAGGGAGGATGGACATTGGGAGTGTGGCACTGAAAACCTGCAGGGCTGAGAGGTAAATGATGCTCACCTTGCCTCAGACTCACAATGGCTTTGATTTTACCTCATCTGCTCCTCCTGTCCCCTACTGGGCTCCAGAGCTCTGTGAACAATCAGCAGTACTGTATTAGCTACATAAACACTGCTTTTGCATTTCCAAATACCCCTCAATTCAGGGATTACTAACAGCTATCTTCAGCCTAAAGCTCATCTCAGCCCAAGCTGTGGCTTTCAGCATGGAATTCACTCCCAGCTGGCTCTGCTCAGCAGCAGGAGGGAGGACCAGGAGGTATTTAAGGCACTTATTTGTGTCAGCCTCACTTGACAACGTGCACAGAACCCACCAATGGGGCCCAGATCGTGTCCAGCCCGTCCCAGCAGAGATGAAAAGCAGGGAGCAGCTCCAGCCCGGGCTGCTCTGGGAGCAGGCAGCCCACACAGGCAGCCTGAGTCATTCCCACCCCACTCTGGCAGTGCTGAAGCCAAGGACAGCATTTCCAGTCTGTGCCTGGCAGCTGGGAACCCTTCCCCAGTTTAGGATCCCCTTTTTCTCCACATTTGAGTTCCTGAGCCATCCCTGAGCACTCCCAGGCCAAAAGGCAAGAAATCTTGGTTGGTTTCTTATAATACAAACTCGATAAAAATATACCAAAGCTTTTAATTCTTCCAGGTGTTGTATAAATCTTCCTGAATAAATGCCCAGTTTATGTCCTGCCAACACCCAGTGAGTGCTGAGGAGCTGAGGGAGCTCTCCAGGTGATGGGCACTGCTTTTGGCTGTCCTGGTACCACTTGCAAGGTGTCCCTGTCACACAGTTCAGGTGGAATTGCTGAACTGGGAACTAAAAGTGGAAATCCTGGGCAAGGGGAGGCTGCAGCTGCTCCTCACACCCTGAAGAGCCTGCAGAGAGAGCAGGGGCAACATTCCTGCCTCCATCAACTCCTTACAGCCTCTCCTCAAACAAAAACACTTCCAAAATAATTTCATTTTTGAAACCCAAGCACTGATTTTGCCTTCCCCCTAAATGAGAGGGAGCAGCAACCCCCAGCACAGGGAACCCCAGGCTGTGCCCAAGCACACTCTGCCCTTTCTGTGTTTACCTTCTGTACTATTTAGATGACATTTCCCTGGCACCTGAGCCTCTCCCAGCTGGGATCTCTGCATCCTCTGGCAGGAGGAGCTGTGGGAAAAGCAGTGCCAGAGTCACCTCAGACCGACATCCCAAAGAGTGGAATCACCCCCTGCCTTTTCCAGCTGAACTGGAAGGGCTCGTTTCTCCTCAGGGACTGTAAGAGGAGCCCCTCTGACTGTGCACCTGCACAGAGGGACAGAAATGCAGCCAGGATTTCACTTCCCCAGTGTGGCTGAGTCAGAGCTGACCCAGGGAAGAAATTCCTGTTGGATTTTTCCCCAAAGCCACATCCAGGAGGAAGCAGGGTGATGCAGTTTCCTTTATCATTTCCTTACCTTGCAGGTTAAATGTTTGCCAGGCTGCCTTTGAACTCCAGCAAAGCTTCCTTTGGTACACAGATACAAATATCCCTGGTTTTGGGGGCTGTGAATGGACCCCAGCTTGTCCCCACAGGAGCAGAGCAGAGCAGGGAGGCCCAGCTGGAATTCCCTGTGCTGCAGGAAGAGCAGGATCCCTGTCCCCTGAGCTGCAGGGCCAGCAGGGGAGAGGAGCCTGGCACAGGAACATCTGGGATGCTCCAAGGAAAGCTGAGCTGGGCAGAGCCAGGAAAGCCCTCCCTGGCCGTGGTGACTGAATAGAAGTGCCCAAAACAGCCATGAAATGGAGAGAGGAGGAAGCTCAGACCCCAAAGATGAAATCCCCAAAAGTTCCCAGCTCCTCCCTCCCCCCGAGCCCTCAGGACAGGGACACAGTGGATTCAGGCACTGGTGTAAAATGGGTGGCACATGTCAGAGGTCAAAATTACTGCAAGGTTCAATGGCTTCCAGAAATACTGAATATAAACAAACACTTTATTTGTGTAAATACTTCTGCAAAAGGCTGCAGTGAGGAGATACCAGCTGGAGATGTGGTGCAATACTCCAGAAACTCAGTAACATTTTCTGGACTAATATGGTAAATCTGACAGAATCAATGACTCAGAGGACTTGAAACACTTCTAGAAAGGGTCACAATTGTTTTGGCTGAGTATCATTGAATACATTATCTACGGTTAATTAAATATAAGAGTTATAATAAACCATTGACTGTGATCCTGCATTAAAGCAAATTTAGTAACATTCACATTCTCTGGTGTTCAGTGCTCCACCTCCAGTCAGCACAGAGCAGAGGAAATGCTCCCACTGGCACCATTCTCTTCCTCTTATCCCAAGTATTTCTAGTTCCACATTATCCCAAGAATTCCCACAGAGAGGCTGAGAAAATCAACACTGCCTTGGCTGTGTGGAGCAGCTTCACCTCAATTTTACAGAGCTAAACATCACAGAAATCCCCAATAGCCACATTTAACCCAAATTCAGAGAATCACCATCAGGATGATGAGCAAAATTGGATAAAATGGTCTAAACTGTACAGTTTTTACCTCAGAAGTGTCATTTTCTAGGCTGGTAACACCAATTTTAACCAAGCATGGATGAGAGACCAGGCCAGAGCTGGGAATTCCAGCAGCCACTCCCAGAGTTTGGAATTGGCCTTTGCAAGGTCTGTGAGTGCAACAGCAAAATGTGCATTTCACACCTGCACCGGCAGCAAATCCCCACCAAACACCTGTGGGAGCACCTTCCAATGCACAACACACACATTTTGGGGAAATAGCAGCAGTTTTCACTGACCAGATGGAAAATGTGCATTGAGCAGTGAGCAGAACCCAGCCCCAGAGCTCCTGGGGTGTGACACCTGTGCCAGGTGTGACACAGGACCCTGTGCTGCCACAGCCAGCTCCACATCCCCATTGATTTCCATAGTAGAGTCAAACACACCACGAAAATGAAATCTAACAGTACAAAATGCTTGAGAACATTCTGTTTCCAAGGTGCTAAACATGGGGGCTTCCTTTCCCCCCCAAAAAATGGGTTGAATCTCTAGAAACTACCACAGATCACCAAATTCTCTACTTTTTTTTTTTTTCCTGCTTCTGGCCTCCTTTGCAACAGCTGGAGAATATTCTGACCCTTCCAAAAATGCACACAAGACACCAGGATTGTGCTCAACAGGTTTACTCAGACTGGACTCTTAAATGCTCAAGAAAAAGGCACAGATTAAAAGAGACTCTGATGACTCTTTTGAACACAGCAAGTGGAATTGTTGTTTATAAGGAAAAAAAATACTGCTATGAATTGTATGGGCTGAAAAGTTCAAATCTTCTTCCCCTTTCCTAATTATTGGCCTTCATTAAAATGGAACTTAAATTAAATTGTATAAACATATGAAATAAAGTCTCAGTATTAGGAAGTTTTGTTTTTGTTTTTTTTTTGTTTCCTCTATATACAACTCTTAGTATACAATTTGTACTTTCCATTTTACATTTAACTACATCCTCCTGGCCACAGGGAGAGCCGAGGGCGCCTTGGTGGGAAATGCTTTGCATTTGGGGAAAAAATAAAAATCCTGCTTTTTCTTGGCCAGCAGTGCCAGGGGGAGGGAGGGAG
>VWZP01004159.1:918859-937097 GCA_013396995.1 Dicaeum eximium | reverse complement strand
GGGAAGGGAGGGAGGGAGGCAGGCTGGGGGCACCCCTCAGATGTAGTCATCCTCCACGGGCTCCCCATTGACATCACAGTAGTGGATGAAGATGGCCACGACCCTCTGGAACACGCCCTTCCTGACCTGGCGCAGCTCCGAGATCTCCTCGCCAATGGTCTCCATGCAGATGTCAGCTGAGAGCTGCCCCTTCCTCCTCGGGGCGTAGATGGTGGCTGGGCAAAGACAGAAGGAAAAGGGCATTATTCTCCCAGAAATATCCCCAGCCACGCTGGTCTGGCATTCTGACTCGGGAGGAGGAAAAGCCTCCCCTGACCGGTGCTTTAAGGGATGTTCTCTCCTGCCTCCCTCAAAGCTCTCCACAGCTCCAGTCCTCATGTCCAAATGTCTGGGAGTGAAATGAATCCCAGAGCATCAGAAGCCCTCTCCCTGAGGCCTCTCTGACATAATTCCAGGTTATCCATTACTCAAATGTTTTGTAAACAGCAGCAATTCAGGAGAAAGCGGCAGCGCCCTCCTGGATTTTCACGGCTTTAACACCATGACTCTTTTCACATCCTGACTCTTAAATACTCATCAATTGTTTGGTAATTCAGCCTTCATACTGAGCTACAAGCATCAAGTCAAACTAAAATAAAATTAAATTGCATCAGTCCAAAATAAAATTTTAAAAATAAATTTAAAAATAAAACCAGAGAAAGGTGTAGCCAAAAAAAAAAATCTCTTCCTCATTCTCTTGAGATTTCTAAACTGGAGCTGGATAAGAATATCCAAATCAGGATCAATTAAAAATACCTCTAACGAAAGCAGAGGTATTTTTAACCAGGATGTTCCTAATTAAGTAATGGAAGAACATATTCTTCTCTGCTACCAAGCAAGGCTTTTAACTGAGCCCCAGGCACTGCCTACCATCATATCTTAGCAGAGAAGCTCCTCAACAGAAAGAGCCACATCTACAATAAATTCTAACCCACATCATCTCCGTGCCAGAGTTTACAAGTCCAGTTTTTAACTTTTATATCAAATTTCTGTGAGTTTTCTCACTCCTCTCCAGCCCACCTTAACAACAGACCTACCAAAGCCAGCCTGAAGAGCAGAAAACTAGAAAAGAGAGGGATGCATTGCCAAAGAAGGAAGTTCTGTGAAGAAGCCAAGCAGTTACTCACTCCTCTCATCGTCCTCAAAGTCGTATCTGGCGTAGCTGTTGGGCTCTGCTGTCCTCAGGGACCTCAGCCAGGGGAAGTCAGTGATCATGGAGTAAGGAGCACCATCCACAATGCCTGGGAGAGGGACAGGGTGAGGAGCCAGAGAGGAAAACACCACCCCTGCACTCTTCAAACCCCTGATCAGCACAGACAAAGCATCTCCTCACTTAAATCCCCCACTGAGCTGAGTTTCCCCGTTTTCCTCACAAGGAATATTCTCCACGTCTCTGGTAATGATGCAAAGCTGCCCCTCTGAGCAAGAGGCTGAGCAGGAGCCCTCAGCTCCCCACAAACTCTCACCTTCCAGGGTGTAAATGTCTCTGCCCCAGGGGTACTTGGGGTATTTCTTCAGGTCCTCCTCAGTCCTGGTGGCCTCAGGGAAGAACTCGTATTTAATCAGCTCTCTGGGGAGAAGGAGGGAGAGGTTACAGCCAGGAAATGGGGAGTGGGGAGGGAGAAAAACCAAAAGAGAAATCCCAATACACAACCTTCCCTTTAATGAGCCTGAATCCATGGAAAAACTGCCCCAAGACCCTCACACCCCACCAACAGTATTTCTTGAAGCAAATCACTCTTCTAAAAAGAACTTGTTTTCAGCTTTGAAGATATTTCCCAACTATTCCAACAACTTCAATGTACAACTGCATTATTGCTGGATGAATGTGATGGTTATTGCTGGAGAATTTATAGGATTTTCCATATGGGTTTACAGTCTGTCTTATATTAAATGCATCTTCATACTGAATTTACACTTCACCACCCAGAATTCAACCTTTAGTAGTAACCAAACGGATTTTTTTTCTTTTAATTTGGGTGACAGAATAGAGCAAAAGTCTGGAGCTGCAGCTGCTCTAGGACAACTTGGGAGAGTCCCTGGAGGGCAAATACTCCTGGCGGATGGGCAGGGATGGGCAGGGCTCCCCAGGGATGGGCAGGGCTCCCCAGGGATGGGCAGGGCTCCCCAGGGATGGGCAGGGCTCCCCAGGGATGGGCAGGGCTCCCCAGGGATGGGCAGGGCTCCCCAGGGATGGGCAGGGCTCCCCAGGGATGGGCAGGGCTCCCCAGGGATGGGCAGGGCTCCCCAGGGATGGGCAGGGCTCCCCAGGGATGGGCAGGGCTCCCCAGGGATGGGCAGGGCTCCCCAGGGATGGGCAGGGCTCCCCAGGGATGGGCAGGGCTCCCCAGGGATGGGCAGGGCTCCCCAGGGATGGGCAGGGCTCCCCAGGGATGGGCAGGGCTCCCCAGGGCTCCCCAGGCCCCTGGCTGTGCCCAGCACTCACTGGTTGATGTTGGCTATGGTGTCCATCCAGCTGCGCACCCGCACCTTGTTGCGCACGTTGGGGGGGTTGCTGAACTCGTGGATGATGCAGATGTGGTAGGGGTAGGGCCCACTGAAGATCTTCTGCTCCAGAGTCAGCGTGTCCACCTGGGGACAAAGGCCTGTGAGCACCACAAGCTCTGGGATGGGGTGGCAGAGTCAAGAGCAAACAGATATCGACCAAATCCCCGGGAAATGCAGCAATGAGAGAGAATCTGAACAACACAAATAAATACAGCACTGAGGGGAGTGAAGCTTCCCCAGTGCAGCTGTGCCAATTTATCTTCTTGAGTGCTGGAATTGGATGGGAAATGTCTAATTTCTGATGTCTTTCCCAACTCCAATGTGGAAATAAACTCCATAAAATTACAGAATGGTCTAAAACTACATTCATTCCTCAGAATTTTTGTTACGAGGAGGGGATCAGTGATTTGGGGTTTTACTCCCATCTAATATTTTTACCACTGTCCTTTAAGAGATGTGGTTTCAAAGCAAAGCTGATTTTATGGGTTTTATGTACAATCAACCTTCCCATGTTGGCAAACCAAGACAGGAAAGCAGCACAGGAGCAGCACCACAGAGGGATAAAATCAAACATTCCCAACCTCCCAGACCTTAAATGAAGCCCTCATAAATCCTCATCAGATGATTTAAACAACTCCCTAAATGTCCCTGCTTCCAGCTCCTACACAGCCTGGGGGAGGAGAGGGTGGCTGCCAGTCCCACCAGTGTCCTGCAACACTTTAGTATCCAAACTCTGCTGTTCCTCAGTCTAACAGGACATGGCTCAAGGATTTCAGATCCTGAGCCATGCTCTGCTCACACACAGCTACAAGGAGCACCCAGGTTCTTACAGTCTGTTATTCAGTCTGAAATGAGCTCAATGCATCTGTCCTAGGGTGACTTTATGATGCTGGTAATCCCCAGCTGTCTGTTCTGTTTGTGCTGGATATTCAGTTCTGCACCTTTACAATATGTTCTAATGCCATGAATACTGGAGACAGTGAATTGTAATATTTAATCTATCAGACTATCTTAAAATCCAAGTAGCAGATTCTGCAATAAACACCCTGCTGGGCTTTAAGCACCCAAATTTCAGAGTTGTGCTGCTGTAACATTTCTGCCCCAGCTGCAAAGCCCCAGGCAGAGCTCCAGGTGTGCTCCCAGAGAAGCCAGGCTGGCTGAGTACCTGCTGCATGGGACGAAGGTAAATGATCCTGTTCCTCTCTGGGGGCATCCTGAGGATCTGGTCCAGGACCTGATCCATGTTCAGCTTCTTGCACTGGGCGTAGTCAAAGCGATTCACAACGGGGGCGTTCTCCACCTTCAAGTGCTTCAACACACGGCACCTCGTAGCTAGGGAAGGAAATAAAACACTCAGGAGCCTCCTGTCAGACAATTTCCAGGCTGGCAGGTTCAAAAGAAGGCAAACAAGCAATGTAAGTACCAAAAGATTATGTAAGTATATCAGATATAGCCCAGCTCTTCATTTTTTTTCCATATGACCATCAAACTTTTCAGCTGTGACCTTGCCAGAAGTGGCCTCTTAAAAGGCCATGTCAAATTTCATCTAATAACCTTTTTCTCCCTCTGTTTCCTTTCACTGAAGTGGTCTGTGGACTGCCACAACTTCCAAAATCAGCTCAAACACGGAGGATTGGGAAGCCACACAATGGAAAATAAAATTACTTCCTTTCTAGCAACACCACTCATGTAATCAACATCTCCTTAAGAATCAATGTGTGCTCTAAGTATTCTGGAATAAGGAAATAATTCCTTTATTTCTGCTAAGCAGACAGATCTCACGTCAGAAGAGAAAGTCTTCATTTAGATGGTGCAGAAAACAATAAATGACCCAATCCAGGAGCAGTCACACCCTGGCATGTGAAACTAATGCAACCTAAGTGCCTGCACTGAAAACAGGTTTTTATCATGTCAAGGAGCAAAAGTATCATCCTGTCAGCTAAAAAAACCTATGGGAGAATGAAGAAATGAGAGAAAAACAAGGTACTCAAACTCATTTCATCAACTTCTAATTACTGTATTACCACTCTTCAATAAACATCTCATCTCCCTAATTGTCAGATCGTTTCAGCTGTTGATTTTCAGATATTAATCTTTATTAAAGCTGTTATAAGAGCCATTCAGAGTGGGAAGCAGCAATATTTGAAGTTCTAATTCATCAGCAAGGCAGCTGATGAATACAAAATGAGCAGTGGCCTGACTGGAATTCTTTCTGGAATTTCCAATAATGCCAGAGGGAGGAGGCAGCCCTGACATGAACCACATACCATGGATGAACATCATTTTGGGGCAGTCTTTCAGCACCAAATCTGTTATTCCACAGTTGGTCAATGTGATTCCTACAAGGTTTTTGGATTTCAAAGTCAGTACCTGGGGAAAAAGGAAAAAAAAAAAAAAAAAGAAAAAGAAAAAATGTATGAAAGGATAAAAGTGAAAGAAAAATAAATTGAATTTTACAAGATACAGGAGAATATTAATTAATGTAGCACAGCTTCAGTTCCCAACAGGTGTTTATGGTGATGAGGCTGCAGGGAGTGAAGGAAAAGCCCTTACCTGAACATGATCATCCTCAATCACGGGGTCACTGGTACTGGTGGATTTGTCAGCTGTCCTTTTCCTCTTGGTGGTTTGCCTTGGCTTTGGCTTTGCTACTTCTGGAAACAAAAACATGGGAAAATCTTTCCTCTGCTCCATGTCAGGATAGCTGAGAACAGCCCAGGACAATTTTTTCCACACGGGTAAATCCAAACACCTGCCTGGCTTCAAAACAAACCTCTCCTTGCTCAAACCCCACTGTCAGCTTGGTGCTCAGAATTATTCCCAGTAAATAACTTTATAGGTGAAAACCCAGGAATGCTGAACCTACAGCACAGCAAGATGTGGAGCCAGGAAAAGAAAATATTCATGGTTAGGTTACACTTGAATCTCTGCAAGAAACAGAACATCCTTGACAAATACAAGACCCAAAATAGCTTTAATGTTTAAATAGTAGAAATTATCTCAAACTTCTGGAAAATCTGTTCTTTGTAACTGTCACCAAGTTTTTCCTAATATTGCAAAGGATGCCCAGGTATAAAATCCTTTAATGTTCCCAAGCTCCACCAGGGACCTCAAATTCCTGCTTGATTTAACAGATGAGTCTTTGAAAAGAAATCACCACAAGCATTATTTCCAACAGGAAGAGGAAAAAAAATGACCTACAATTAATTTTCTGTCATTAACAGAGCAAAATGAGAAATTATTTTACTAAAACTAAGCTTTCTTTATTACAACATATGTGCACAAAGATCCCCAATTAATTACAGGTCCTAAGGTAGAAACCAGACATTCTAAATTTAATAGCAAGATTTCTCTTCTTGAAAACTGAGCTGCATCTACCTGCAGAACATCTGAGGTGATTTAGGCTTTGTTAACATTTGGGAGCATTAAATAAACTGTAAAAGCATCAGGATATGAAGTATTTGAATCATTCCATGTTAAGAGAGGCAGGAATTTGCCCTCAATCTTCCCTACCTCCAATACTCAGAGTTGTGTAAGCAGCACATTTCATCTTTAGTTTCATTTTACCTGCCAGATATTCCCAGCAAAGAATCCTGGATGTATGAGGTTGTGCCAGACTAAGATGATTACTTTGGAAACCAAGTATATTTGAAAGAAACAGCAAGTTCCCCTCTCACATCTGTTGTTTTCTCCCTTCATTCCAGCCCTTCAGGGGTTTTATTTTATGTCAGATGAACAAAACAAGAATGTGAAGTATGTAGGTGTTTAATAAAAGGACAGTTCCCAGTAAGTTTGATCACCCTGCCCCAAACACTTAGAAGCAGAACCCAATGCAGGGCCAAAAGCCTGGCTCAATTGTAATTATGACTTCATTGGTTGATAAACCAGTTATAACCTTTGCCTTCTTGTTCAGATCTGAGTGTAGCTGCTGCCTTTGCAGGGAGGATTTTAATGGAGAGACAACTTCTGTTTCAATGAATCACAGGCTCCACAGGCAGGCAGAGCTACCAAAAAATCGCATTTGCTTTTCAAGGGAGTGAAGCAGATACTGCTTAGAATGTGTGAAGAACACAAACAGAAAGAGCTGCATGTAGAAAGAACTCAGTGGCACTTTCAGAAAAACCTGATTTTACCTGGCGATGGCACTTTTGTCCCATCAAGCTCTGACCCTTTCAAACCACTCAGGTTTAAATCCCTGACTAACAAGCTGCATGTCCTCAGCCATTACTGTGGGTGTGAGTCCTACCTGGCTCTGACACCAGAGGCACGTGGGACAGCCTGCTCCTGGCCCTGGTCAGGGGTCTCCGTGGATACTCCTCCTTGCAGTCCAGCTCCCAGCCCGGGGGCTGCGTGCTCTGCTCCTGGCTGCCAGCCCCACAGGCACTCCCACTAGTCCTGTCATCCCCAGGCTCTCCTGCAGCCCCACAGTCTGGCAGTGTCCTAAGTGCAAAGTCTGGCCCGTCCCTGCAGGCTCCACTCGTGGAGGGGCTGTCCCCATCAGACCCCCACCTCGTCCTGTGCTGCGCCTTGCAGGAGGAGCAGCGGGAACAGACGGAGCTCTCCTGGGGCTCCCTCTCACTGCAGCCATCCCTCCTGCAAGGAGAGCAGCCACACTGCCTGCACTCCTCTCCAGCTGCTGGGCTGGTGCCAGCACAGTGGCTCTGGGCTGCCTGGGCACAGTCAGGACTGGGGGAAGCTGCGCTGCAGGAGCTGGATGTTGCCGTGGATCCCGGGGCGTTGCTGCAGCTGCCGTAGGAATCCTTGCTCTTGCTCCTCTCAGGCATGTCACTGGCTGCTTTCATGTCAGCTTTGATCTGCTCACTGGTCACCTGGCAGCCCTTCTCACAGCTGCTCTCCTCCAGGGGGAACTGCTTGGCCTGACCCCCGTTGCTGGTGCTGCATCTCTTCCGCAGGGGAGTCTTGCCCTTGCCGCTCACTGCAGGAGTGAAGGGAGGGACAACAATGAGAAACCCCAAATTAACCTGAGTGCTCCTCTGCTCTGAAAACACAGGGCAGCCCAGAGGCCAATGACAATCTCCCCAGGAATGGGAATTAGTACTATTTGTAGGTGTTGCTGCACCTTTGTGATGTCTTGCAGGTGTTTTTGGAGTGATGTGCTGGAGGTTTGCCACACAAATCTGCCAGATTGTCCCAGAGCAGCTCACTGCTCACACAGGCACAACAGAAAGACACACTGATACCAGAATCAAAGATCACAGAATGGTTTGGGTTGGAAGGACCTTAAATCCCACCCAGTGCCACCCCTGCCATGGCAGGGACAGGTCCCACTGTCCCAGGCTGCTCCCAGCCCTGTCCAGCCTGGCCTTGGGCACTGCCAGGGATCCAGGGGCAGCCACAGCTGCTCTGGGCACCTGTGCCAGGGCCTCAGCATCCTGACAGGGAGAGGTTTTTCCCTAATATCTAATTTAGAGAGGCTTCTGTTTTCTTAAATATGAGGAATACATCTGAAGAATCAAACAGGAACAGAGACAGGACTAAAATTCACATTTCAGCAGCAACCCTCAGCTCCCCCTCCTGGGACTGGGCAGTGCTGCCAGCAGTGACAGCAGGCTCAGCTCACAGGTGAATAAAAACCCACACAAATCATAACAGAACTTCATCCCAGGATCACTGAGGTTGGAAAAGCCCTCCCAGCCCATTCAGTCCCAGCTGTGCCCCATCCCCAGCTTGTCCCCAGCCCAGAGTTCTGAGTGTCACCTCCAGCCCTTCCCTGGACACCTCTAGGGATGGGGATCCAACCCTCCCTGGGCAGTTCCAGTGCCTGAGCCCCCTTTCCATGGGGAAATTCCTCCTGAATGTCTCTCTTAATCCTCTCAGCTCATTCCACTATCCCAAGCCCCAAATCCCCAATACTGGCAGTACAAAAGTTGATGCAAAGTCTCTCCAAACACAGGTCCTTTCCCCCCTGAAACCAGAACTGACATCCACATTGTGGGCTCACAGCCTTGGTAAATTCTGTCCACTTGGGAATCCCAAAGAGGAGGTGCAGGTTTCTGATCAGTGCAGCACCACTATTTGTGTTTCTGTAGAAGACCTGTGATTGGAGCTCAAATATGTCCTTACCCCTTCATTCTACATTCCAAACCAAGCTGGAAATGAACCTGCACCACATGGAAAGACTGAAGCTTAAGAAGGAATGTTGCACACCTGAAGCTTCTCTGGTTTCCACGGGATCCCTGCTCTTCTCCTCCCCATCTGAGTAACTCTGTGCAATGCTGTTGGAGATGCAGGCTCTGGGAGTGCCCATGTTTTCCTCCTCATCCTCACTGTCTGAATCATGGATGGTAATAGGAGTTGCTTTTACAACAGGTTGAATTCCACTTGGTCCTGAGCAGGAGAGTATCAACATTTCATGTAAAAATTAACCAAGCATGGATTAAAGGGCTGAAAAACTTTTAGCACTGCTTGAAAAACTGGTAAGGAATTAATTGGAGTCAATTTAGACACCCATTCTATGGTCCTTCATTAAAATCTAAATGGGAGAGGAGGAAAATACTGCATTTCAGCATTAAAGAATCCTGTTTTGGAAGGGGAGGAATGTCACAATGGAGTGCTACTTCATGTTGTTGGGATATTCAGTAGACAATTATATTGCCCAGTGAAAACTGGCAGTAAAAGAAATCAAGACTGCCTTGTGTCACTAATACAAATGAAATGAACACTGGAACAAGCTGTGCTGGCTTGAGACAAAGCAAAAACAACCCAAGTGCTGCAGTGAAAGAACTAAGGCCATGAACACCAAGAGAGCAACAGGCAGGCTCATTCAGGCCTTCTGACTTTTATTAGACTGAGCACAAAAATCTGGCTTTAAGGTCAAGGTATTTCCCTGCACATGCAAAGCTCTGGGCTGTGACACAGAATAAACAGCACTAAGCTGTGCTAACATCATTATTCAAAATCAGACAACCCAGCTGAAGCAAAACATCCAAAACCAGACTTAGAGTGGAAAACTAATCCCTTAGGGAGCTACTAAGAGGTGATTTCTTCCCAAACCCAGTTACCTGCTTGCTCCTCATCCACCTCCATGGGAACAACAGCCTGGCTGGGAGCTGGCAGCTCGTCCTGGCCCTGCCCAGCAGCCTCCCCTTCCTCCTGGGCCACCTCCTCCATCTCATTCAGTGCTGCAGAGGGCAACAGGAGGTCAGGAATAGGAAACAGAATGAACAGAGCCTTCAAACACCCTCAGGAGATACATAATAACTGCCTTGATTCCCTCGGTGAGCCTCTGGGTTGTACAAAGAGATTTCTACATTTTCTGTTCTACATCTCTGTAGATGGGGTTTAGGTCACTCAGAAGAGATTAAAGCTCCACATCAGGAGCTGAAAGAGCAACAAGCTTTCAGTGTAGATTCCTATCTTCACCAGGAGCCTATGTGAGTGGGAATGCAAATGAAATCCCCCCCAAAAGCTCCCCCAGGATTACCCTCAGCTCCAATCTGCTGCTCCTCAGCGGGGCCCTCCTGGCGCAGCTCGTTCTCCTCGTTCTGCTCGTTGGGGTGCTGGTGGTTGTTGTGGTGGATGTTGGGGTTGTTGTTGTTGTTCTGGTGGTTGTTGTTGTTGTCATTGTCATTGTTGGAGTTCTGATTGCTCACCAGGGCAGAGGAGACTCCAATTCCTGTGCCTGCACTTAGGCCCACACGAGCACAACCCTGGAAACAAAGAGCAGAAATTCAGATTTGGAAACGCAGACTTGTTATCTCAACATTCCCTAAAGGCAACAGGAAAACCACTCTGCTGGAATTGTCTGGGATGGCACAACACTAACAGTGTAGTAGTATTGTAAAGAGAGGCCTAAGAGGAAAAAACAACACGAAAAGCAGCAGCACAGTGAAACATCAGCAGAGACCTTGAGAGAATCAGTGAGTTTTACTTTCGAAAGAATCCATGAGTTTTATTTTCTGGTCGCACGTTCATTCCTTGCCACTCTCCCATTTACAGAAGCAGCACCACTCTCCCCAGCATATCATGCTAAAAGCAACTGCAAACCAAAGTCATTTATTACCAATCTCTTCAATTAGTGACAACTTTGAGAAGGATGCAGAGCAGCTGGAGCACATTGGATTGCCAATGAAATGGAAACAAATAAAAACCCTGTCAGTGAGAAAAAGCCAAAGCATTCTCTGGAATTTACCTTTGGAGGCTCTCTAAACATCTGGTCCAGAGAAATAAACTCCAAGCTTGGCAGTAACTCGATGAACTGACTGAAAGAGTCCAGCTTGATGGCGTGGCACCTCACCAGGGTCAGGTCAACCAGGCGGGTCCACCTCGAGTGGTCTGGGAACACAAGAGAGGCCTTTCCTCAGGGATTCCCACCTCACTCCTTGTTTATCACCCCCTTTTCAGATCTGAGAGCAGCATTCTCTGGATCTCCATCCTGTTCCCAGCATCACCATGGTCCCAAAGCAAGCATCATCTACTGTACTTACTAACAACAGAACAAGCAGTACTAGAGCAGAGAAATTCTGGTTTAGCACAGAAATTCATATAATAGCTCTGAAATTTCAAAGGTGTGCAATACCTGTGATCCAATTATTTGGGTTATGTAGATGTGGGCAGTTGTAAATGACCAGATACTTGATGAAAGAAAAAACTTCATTTACAGCTTTCATACCAATATCTGTAATAATTCCTGGGTTTTCAACCACATCAGCCAAGCCGTACCTCACCAAGTCCGTACTCGTCATTTTACCTATAAAAGAGAGGAGCAGACACAGCAGTAAATTTGCCTTTTATAGCAGGATTTTCTAACTCCTTATTGATCAGATCATTCCTTTAATAAAGCTCAGCTTTCCCAGTTGCAGGGAGTGAGGAAAACCAGATTTGGCTGTATGAGATCAGCAGCCTCAATTCGTGCAACATTAATATTCTTATTAATCACTAAGAACATGATTGAAAACACAGCAATTTCTGTAATCCTTCTGTTTGTTATGGATATAAAAAGTGTCATACACTGTAGTAAAAACTCATCAACGTAGCCTAGGTGAAGAGTTTCAAACTGTGGGAATTCCAGTTCAGCCATCTTCAAAGCAGAAAAAACACCATCTTTGGTCAAGGAAGGCTGGATCCGCACTTCGTGCAACCTGCAGGGAGTTCAGAATTGCTCCTATCAAAATTCAGGCCAAAACACAGAAAACACTCAAGAAGATGCCCTGTTCTAACACAACAGAGAATCTGGCAGGACTCAGAGGGTATTTACAGTTATTTTAATCACAGAGCACTTCTTGTTATGCGAAGTTTGTATGTGTATTCCTTAAACTTTGATGGTTGCTCTGTCTCTTGCATGTAATTTCTAAGACATTTATTTTGAAAAAGGAGAAGCAAAGAGGGGTCTGAAGGGAGGTACCTTCGTGCAGCAGTTATGATGAGGTAGCCAAGATCCACTTCAAGTGCATTCTTGCAAGCTCCCAGAACTATAGTGTGCAAATTCCTAAAACCACCTGGCAAATAAAGAACACCCTTCTTACACTTCAGCCTCACATCACAGCCTCCAGCCCTACACATTTTCACCAGTGTTGCCTTAACCTTTGCTAGCAATGCAAGAAAACAAATATTTGCACCCAACTCCTCCAATCCTGGTTCTGTTCATCAACAAATGTAGCTCACTAAGAGTTAATTGCAGTTAGAATATCAAAGTTATACCCAATACAGAGCATGTTTAGCACTATGACCATAGTTCCAAACACTCAAAAAAGAATATGCTACAGACAAAAACCCCCAAGAATTTGTCAAAACTCTTATTTATTTATTTATTTATATTTAGGTATGAGGGATTAGGAGCTTCCCACCTGATCTCCAGCTGTCTTCTACCACGTGCTGGATAAGTCCTCCAAGAAATGGAACACGGACCAGTTCCAAGTGCTCCAGATTCCTGGCAGAAGCCAGGCCCGTCACCAGGGGAACATACTTCAGAGAGTTTGTGGGTCCTGCACACAACAAGGCCAGAAAGACAGAGCAGATTGTTCACTTCTCCCTGAATTATCCCCATGAGAGAACCAAAACACATCCACACATATCCCTCTAGAGCAGGAAGTCAACAGAACCACACAGCACCAAGGAAGGGACAGGACAGGCAGAGATTTCTGTCCAACACCACAAATCAAACAAGGGCTGCTCTCAGAATGTGGAATTCCAAGACTTTAACAGAACCAGATTTCCTCCATGCTCTACCATCCCCTTCAGACAGGAAGAATCCCTCTTACCAGCACAGTTCCTCATGACAAAAGCACGTAAGCTGATACAAAGGAAATCTTTAAAAGGCTGTGGTTTGGTGAGTCTCACCCACTTCAAATAAAGGTGCCTCAGCATTGGGATACAAGGAATCTCAGGGACATTCACCCCTAATAATACATAAACAAAACAAACAAACATTTTAAACAAGCTTTAAACTAATCTGCTGCATGACAAATTCCTGGCTTTCAAGAGGAAGCTTTTCTGTGCTTTGTGGCAAGTGAGAAAAGCTGTGAACACTTGAGACACAAGTTCTTCACCTTGGTTTGTCAATAATTCTTTAGAACTTGTCCTCTGCACCTGCTATCAAATATCCAACTAAGATCTCCAAGATGCCACAGCCCAAACTCCCTCTCCTCCAAAGAATTACAAATCTGCAGAGTTTCAAATCCACCTGTGTTGAAGCCAACTACTTCAGCACGACCACACTCACCTACTAAGTGCAAAGTCTGAATTTTAGCTCCTATAGGAATTTTCAGCTTGTTCTCAGGAGGAATTGGAAAAGCACCATTACGATTACGAAACTTCCCTAAAATGTGGACTTGGGGCATGTATGTCCAAATAGCTTCCACCAGCTCTAAATGAGAGGTCTCAACACCCTGGATAAAAGGAAGCAAAGCAAATGCTCTAACAGCGGTTCAACAACAACATCCTCTTAACCATGTAAACTACAGAATGCAACGTTATTTCACTCTTCATTTCTAGCAAGACTTGTCTTTTTAAAGGCAGAGGGATCAGAGTTTTAATTCCTTGCTGGGCTTAAAAGCACCTGGGATTCCCAGTGGTGCAACTAAAAATAGTTGTCATTAGCAAACAGGGTCACAATTAACTCCTCCCTGTGCA
This sequence comes from Dicaeum eximium, assembly GCA_013396995.1. NCBI lineage: Eukaryota > Metazoa > Chordata > Aves > Passeriformes > Dicaeidae > Dicaeum > Dicaeum eximium. The sequence goes on along the minus strand of VWZP01004159.1, from coordinate 923,459 downwards.
GCCAGGCCTAAACCAAAGCCCTGGAAGCACCAAGTCCCTGCCACAAATTTTAACAGTGCTTGAAGGAGGTTCTCTCCCAAGTCCAGCCACTCACCAGCAAATTTGGACAGGCCTGCAAAGCCTCTAAAACTCCAGGAATGCTGAAAGCTTCGTGGCCACGGACTCGGCGCCTTTCCAGATACCTGGGATGAAGACCATAAAGTTGTTCAATGTCTGGCATCTTCCTCAGCAGCGTTAGGAAGCTGGAATCAGTGAAACCTAAGACAACAACAACACATTTGGTATTGGTGTGGCAGCAGACACTCAGCTGCGAAGGGAAAGCCAAACACATTTCTCTCTTTATGTGGCAGCACAAGTTCTGTGATGTTGAAAAGATGCACTTGGTGAAGCAATAGCTTTTCTTTTACTTCCACATTCTAGAAATCATGACCTAAATACTCCTCTGCCTTGAATTCCGCACTTTGCTACAGGTTTCCTTCAGAGGAGCTGCATGGCTGCAGGGTTCACTGTGCTCTCTCCCTCCTCACATGAAGCTTTGTGGATCTGTTTTTCCTGGAATTCCATTTATCAACTCCATGTCTCAAAAAATTCCCAGCTGGAACCTTTATTTCAGTTCACTATTCACATTTCTCACAGAAACAGGATGGTTTCTTAAAGCAAAGGTTTATTTTATTCTAGTGAAAGACAGCATATAAAAAGGATTATAACTGGGTAAGCTACTTGTATTTACACCAATTTTAGGTTAGGTCCAAACACCTGCTTAATACCAGCCACAGTCAATCTCAATTTGTAAACCCTCTCATTTTCAGAATTCCCTCATTTTAGCTGTGTCCCTCTCCAAATCCCAGCAGTGCAATTTAAACCCAACAGAAATCCTGGTACTCACAGGGTTCACTCAGACTGACAAATTTATCTATTGATCTGCAGGTGACTCGAGGTGTGACATCAAAACTTATCCTTACATTGTTAATGCTGGCAGATGAGTTGCTCTCACACTCCACTGTATTTTTTGCTGCCTGCATGCAAACAGCCTCTTCACGGCATAACCCCTGGATAAACTCCCTTCCAACAATCAGACAAACACAGATTGTATTGACAGGTGCCTACAGAGCACTCCCAGTCACAGAATGAACTGGCTTGGAAAAGACCTTTGAGATCATCAAATCCAACCTATGACCTAACACAGCAACACCCCGAATTTGTATTTACACGCGGACAGAAACTTGGCAAGCCATTCCTCAAGGCAGCCAGGCAAGGGGAGGGAAGATGCACGCAGTGCCAGGTTTACTGTGCACAGGTGAGAGGCAGGGAGCAGCTCACCTGTGGGCATGTACTCCCACCAACGCCCCGCACACAGATCCACCACCTTGACCACGCGCAGGTACAGCGTCACCGCCTCCTTCAGCTTCCGCGACAGGCACTCCATGCACATGATGTCCTGCAAGGGCAGGTACCTGGGGACAGCACAAACAGCCCCTGCTGCAGCCCCCAGCTGGCCCAAAGCACAGCCTGGCTGCAGCAGTGGGGGCACCCAGCACTGCAGGATGTTTGCTCACACGCCGTTGTCAGGCTCGCGTTAAACGGGGAGTTTTGCTAAGCAGAGTGACTCAGCAGTTTCTGACCTGAATATGGAATATTCATACAAATGGAATATTAAATGCACAGATGGTTTGGTTCTCTAATACATCAGAGAATCATAGACTGGTTTGGGTTGGAAGGGACTTTAAATCCCACCCAGTGCCACCCCAGCCATGGCAGGGACACCTTCCCCTGTCCCAGGCTGCTCCCAGCCCTGTCCAGCCTGGCCTTGGGCACTGCCAGGGATCCAGGGGCAGCCACAGCTGCTCTGGGCTCCTGTGCCAGGGCCTGCCCCCCCTCACAGGGAATCATTTCTTCATTAAAGTTAATTTAAACCAATCCAAACCCCGCTGACCGAGCCATTTGCCTCAACAGGTTTGATAGTTACTTTTTTTTTCTAGCACACACTGCAAGCTCCATTTCCAAATATTTTGGAGAGCTGATGTCTTCCAAGAGCTTGAGGGTGAGGCATTATGTTTTGGATAATAGGGCTGAGTGAACATGTGGGAGAAGGACTTTGCTGCAGGGGAGGTCACATCCTCACCCCAAACCCCTTCTGCAGGTGCAACAATTCCCAATCAATCACCTCAACTGTGCCCTACCCAAAGTGTATTTCTGCTCCAAAATCAGTACTTATTACAGAATTAAATCACTTCTTTATTTCTTCTTCATTCTAACATTCATGATACCCACAAAAATTAATTTTCAGCTTCCAAATTAATTTTGGAGACTGAAAAAAACATGTGTCATCTCTTTTTACCCACCAGTCCACTGATGTTACATGCACTGCCTACTGTGTCACAAACAGGTGAAGCTGGAGAAAGGATAAAGAACTCTAAAATAACGAGCATTAACTGATTTCTGCCAGGCTGCTCACCTAAAGATGTGGCAAAGCACTTCATGAGAGAGTTGGTTCATGTAATCTTTTGGCTCCTCAGCTTTGGTAGACTCTGCCCCTTCCCTGCTGGCTGCGCTCGCTTTCACAGTTTTCCGCCGGGGCCCCATCTCTGCTCCGAGCTCTGCTGGGAGGAAACGGGCCCAGATTTAGGGAATTCAGGGCAACTGAAACACAAAAGGCACAGAGCACAGGAGGGAACAGCAGTGAGGCTGCAAAAAACAACTTGTGGTTTGATTAGAGAGAAGGGCTCAGCAAAACCTGAGGATTGTCAGACAAACCGGACAGACCCTCGCAGCTGAGGGAGTGATGAAGAAACACCACCACAGGTTTAACAGAGATCAGTGCTTTTTATGAATAAAAAACCTTCTGAGATCCCACCCTGAGATCAAGGCAGCCACAGAGAAGCTGTGCAGAGATCACCAGCTCAGCACCAACTACAACGTCCTACAGCAAAATAAAAGTCCAAAGTCTGTCCAGCAGAAAAATTATTTATTTTTCTTTTTTGAAAAAATGGGCTCCTGCTATCACTCTCCAAAAAATGCCCCATTAAAAGCCCTCAGACCAGCTCCTGTTCGAGGTGAGAACACCAAGTAAAACATTCCAGTTGCTGAGCTGAAGAGTTAAAGATCAAAGTTAAAGATCAAAGCCACAGGAAAAGTGGGAGTCATTGGAAGCAGGGAGCAGGATCCTCTGCTCCTTCCTGAAGTGTGTCCTCCACACTGCAGCACACAGGCCCTGCTTCATGTAAAAACACCCACAGTCACCGTGAGAAGCAACAAAATAGCAACTAAAACAAAGATGAGCTCAATGCTAACAGAAAATTACCTTCTACAGATGCTGAGAGATCCTTTCACAACCGTACCTCACAAAGACTCGGTTTATTCCAACACAAGAATGAGGAGGGCAAAGCATCACCAGCTCAGTGAACCTGTTAAACAAGCTGGATGCCAAAATTCAGTGGGATTCAAGAAAAACAACTGGTCAAAAAGGGCAGATTTTGGAAAAGCCTTCAGCAAGGCCTCTGTTGCAGCTTCCCTGTGATGCCAAAATCTGAAATATTGACAGCTTCACTGTGATCTAATTACTGCAAAACACGTGGTTTCACATATTTTGGGTGTGTTTTAAGTTACTAACTGCATGTTGCCACGATTTGATTTTAAAGGTGGGTATTCAAACAAAAAACTCCCCACTTGGATTTTTTGTTTGAATGGATCTCTGCTCCTCTGGACTGGGGGAATTCTCCAGCCAGAAGTGAAGACCCTGTGCTGCTTGTTCTTTTTTGGGGCAGGCTAGAAGGGCTCACTTTGGGGTGATCAACCTCACAAAGCCCAAAATGAACAGTTTATAGACTGAATTCCAAGGAAAAGATCAATTCCCAGTCAGCTGAGATAACTAAATTTGAACAGAGGATTACAACACAACCCAAAACCTTCCAGACTGGCACAGCCACGAGCTGGGCACAATCCAGCAGGAAAGAGAACAGCAAAAGGGTTGGGACAAAAGGTTAGGGAATAAGAATATTAACAACCAAAGCAGAAAAAATCCTGCCAGACACAAATGAGATGAGCACAACCTGCCCCTGCCATGAAGGGGGAAAAGAAGGATTTGTCTCCATGAGTCTGCAGTTTCTGCACAATAAAAGCTGCTCCTGGGGTTATTTTGAGCTAATGAGCACAGCTTTAACACCTCATTCTACATCAGCGAGCTGACCCCATTTAAAAATAAAAGACAAATCTCCCCAGCAAGAAGAGTTTTATATATCCAATAAAACAAACGGGACTTTGCGGCCCCCACCTCCATTAATTCCAGACAATGAAGCTCGCATGAAACAACCCCTCGACGTGCTCTGTTCATGAGGAATAAATACCCCCCGGACCTTAAAAAGCTTTAAGGACCACGGGGACACTCGGCGGCCCGGCAAAGAGCGGGGCCCGGGCCGGGAGCAGCACCGGGAGCAGCGGGGCCTCGGCAGCGGGGCAACGCGCTCATCTGTGCCCCGAGAAGGAACCAAACCCAGCGTCCCCCACAGCCCCGGCCCGCCGCTCGCTCTCGGGGCCCGTGACAGCCGGGCCGGGCCGGCCCCAGCCCGCGGCGCCGGGAGAGGGGGGGTGGCTTTGATCCCCG
>VWZP01004159.1:886332-915074 GCA_013396995.1 Dicaeum eximium | reverse complement strand
GAGATCCCGGGCTGGCGGGGCAGTGTGGAGCTGTTCTCAGCACTGTCGGCACAGCTCCCTCAGCAGGCTCCTGCCTGTTTCATCTGCAGGGCTCCTCTGCTCTTCCTGCAAGGAAAAACACGGGCATTGCATACAGAACCTGCACCGAAATCCTCTGAAACCCTTTGCTGACAGAGGAGGCACCATAAACATTCACAGCAGACGTGAGGGCACGGATCTGGAATCAGCTTCCCTTGCAAAATTCTACATTTTATCCACGAACCCAAGATATTGCCAGCACCACTTCTGAATTTCTGCGTGACCTGAGATGGGTGCAGGTCCTTTGTCAGGTCTCGGTTGCTCACTGGACTCTTCCCCATCCAACTTTACAGTTTCTGCTGGAATAAGAAGCTCTCACACAAATATCAGGGTCGTTTTTTAGTGACTAAATCTTACAGTACCTGTGGTAAGTTCCTCACACAAACAGGAATAATTTTTTAGTGTTCAGCTTTACAGTGCCTGCTGCAAGTTGCTCACACAAGTATTTGGGTCATTTTTTAGTTCCCTATTTTATGGTTCCTGCCAGAATAGGAAGTTGTTCACATAAATATCCAAGTAATTTTTTAGTGTCCAACTTCACAATTCCTGCCAGAATAGGAAGTTCAGACCTGAATATCTGGGTCATTTTTTAGATCCCTATTTTATGCTTCCTACCAGAATAGGAAGTTCTCACCCAAATATCCCCATCATTTGTTTTTAGATCAGTTGGACATGATCAGTGAGAGGAACAATTACTGTGTAAAGGTAAAACACAGGAGTAGAGAGATAACCCTAAAAAAACCCAGCACTTTTGTGGGGTGGAAACCCCAGCTAACTCAGCCCATCCCAGATTTTGGCTGTCCTGGGTTGACTTTATGATGCACATATCCCCATTCATCTGTGTAGCTCAGAAATAAGTTTTGCACCTTTCAGATCGGTTCTGAGAGCAAAGAGGGGAGTTTGTTTTCAGGAAAAACTGCACTCTGCTCCTCTGCCTTCCTTCTGCAGGGCAGTGTCTGCAGCAGGACAGAGCTCTTCTTTTTAGTTAGTTTTAGCTAGCTAAAGCACAGAAGTTCTTTGAACTGTGGTTCTTTCCTTTTCTTTGGACCTGTTTAAACCTGCTCTGGACTGAACACCAGAAGAGCACTGGGAGCTCACACCAGGGCCTGGGCTGTGGCATTTCCAGCACTGGAGGGACTGATAACAGCCTGGGACTCTCTGAGTTTGTCATCTCTTCTGGAGCACCAAGAGGTTTTATTGTTTAATATTGTTCATTTTTTGTGCTGGTGATTGCTTTGCTTGTTAAATAGTTTTTTTCCACTTTTCTCCAAGGGAATCTTTTTTCCCCAACCAGTTGTGGGGTGGGGCTGCTTGAATTTGCTTTCTAGAGGAAACCCCTTTAGAGGATTTTCTCCCAGAATTGCCCTGATCCAGGACAGGCTCTGTCGTTGTTGTCCACGAACAGAACATGAAAGACTCCAGTGAAGGATCAGAAGGCTTTTTTATCAGAAGGCTCCCCGGAAGGCTTTATTACACAAATGGAACACCCTTTTACAGGGTGTTTCACTATGCTAAAAGTGACTGGTGAGTAAAGAACTGGTTGAGAGAAACTATATTCTTCTGTGTTATGAGAACAGGGTAGAAGGACACCAAAACTGTTGTTTTGAGAGAGAATATAGCTTACAGAGATTGTTTGTAGAATCTCTTGGGACAGTGAGAAGCTTTCCCTTAGGAAGAAAACCCCCAGCAGGCCTGCAGCTGGGAAATTTTCATAGAGTTGTCAGTCCCAGAGGCTCCCTGAGGGGAGCTCGGTACTCACAGCACAGCCTTGCAGAAGGAGCATTTGTTGAGCTCCAGAAGAGATGACAAAGTCAGAGAGTCCCAGGCTGTTATCAGTCCCTCCAGTGCTGGAAATGCCCAGCCCAGGACCTCCCAGTGCTCTTCTGGGTGTTCAGTCCAGAGCAGGTTTAAACAGATCCAAAGAAAAAAGAAAGAACCACAGTTGGTACTCACAGCACAGCCTTGCAGAGGGAGCATTTGTGTTTGTAGGGGTTGGTACTCACAGCACAGCCTTGCAGAAGGAGCATTTGTGTTTGTAGGGGTTGGTACTCACAGCACAGCCTTGCAGAAGGAGCATTTGTTGTTGTAGGTGTTGGTACTCACAGCACAGCCTTGCAGAAGGAGCATTTGTGTTTGTAGGGGTTGGTACCCACACCGCAGCCTTGCAGAAGGAGCATTTGTGTTTGTAGGGGTTGGTACTCACAGCACAGGCTTGCAGAAGGAGCATTTGTGTTTGTAGGGGTTGGTACTCACAGCACAGCCTTGCAGAAGGAGCATTTGTGTTTGTAGGGGTTGGTACTCACAGCACAGCCTTGCAGAAGGAGCATTTGTTGTTGTAGGTGTTGCCGTCGGAGCCGCAGAAGGGTTGGTAGAGCCGCTCGCAGTAGATGGGCCTGACCCTCTCCAGCCTCCTGTACTCACTGCAGTCCACCTGGAACCAGGGCAGGGCCACAGACATTTTATCAATTTATTATAAGGAAACTTGCTGGATTTTCCCTTCCATGGGAAAAGCTCACTTCTGAGCAGATTTCTGTAAAAACAAATCTCTGTGTGTGTGTGTGGTTTCAAGGACGTGGCTGTTCTGTCTCCCACAGAGGAGATGGGAACTGTCTCTCTTTCTTAACCTTATTAATTCTTATCTTGGAATTCTAAGCATTCCAGGAGTCTTGTGCTGACTATGAAAGAGAAAGCATGTTAGCTCTGAACATGGGCACACATAGCCCAAATCCTTCTGAACAATGGAGTAATTTTAATAAATAATATCAGCCTTCTGATAATGGAGTCAAAGAGTCCTGATTCTAAGCATTCTAAGCATTCTAGCAGTCTTGTACTGACCATGAAAGAGAAAGCATGTTAGCTCTGAACGTGGGCACCTATAGCCCAAATCCTTCTGAACAACGGAGTAATTTTAATAAATAATATAATCCTTCTGATAATGGAGTCATTTAATAAATAATATAATCCTTCTGATACTGGAGTCAAAGAGTCCTGACTCATCACCCCACACAAGGACGATTGTAATAGGGCAGCCCTCAGCCCCACAGCTCAAACCCTTATCAAAGAAAGCCTCTGTGATATCATGGCTTAGTCCTGCTGCTCTAACAGCTCATCTGCTTGCTCCCGTGAGAAAAACCATGAGAATGAAAAGCCAGTGAACACAATTTATTCTTGTGAGAAAAATAAGTTTGCAAAACCAAGGAATCGGTCCAGAGAGAGTCAGAAGATATGTAAACAATCCAAGAATAAAGAGATGGATGTACAGAATTGCATTTACCAACCAATGAACTGGTGTCAGTGTATTGCTATCCAATTAGGTTTAACACAGTGCCTTTTGATTTCCTATAAATATGAGCTAAGTGAATAAAAATTGGCTTTTTCTGTAAGGCATGGGGAAACTGAGTTCCATCTGCTTTACTGCAACACAGCCTCCATGCACACAACTCATGAATACACTGAATTTTGGGGCTGTTTTGGAGCACCACCTCCACTGGCAGAGGCTAAGCCCCAAAAATGAACCATTTGTGCTCAGAGGTGTGAGAGGTGCTGCCTGTGACAGGGACTGGGCAGGAATGGGGTCCCTGGGACAGCACAGCCCTGAGGAGTGGAGTGTTGGCATTTTTTTATTGTCTGATCACAATAAATTCAGCGATCAGAAAATTCAGGTGGGATCAATTCACACCCAGCCCTTCTCTGGGCACTTCAGGGATGGAATTCACCACCTTCCTGGCAGCCCTTCCAAGCCTCACCACCCTTTCCATGGAGAAATTCCTGCTGATTTGTGCCAGTGTGGGTCCAGCTCTGTGTGTGGGTGATTTTTCTCTCCCCACCACCATCCACTCTGCCAGGGCTTTCCTGCTCACCCCAGGAAGGATTTTTATTCCTTGGTGCCTCATTTCTTCCAGACATTGACCCCAGAGTACTCAGAGAGAATTAAATCTCCAGGTATCCGATTTAGGAGCTAAAAGTCACCAAAAAAGCCTTACAGGGTCATCATCAAATAAATATTTTTTAAAAAAAATCTAAATTTCTCTGGCTTAAAATTAATCCTTGCCCAATTTCTTGCCCAGAATGCCAAACAGGTGAAAACAGCTGGAAGTTGTCAAGGCAACTCTATGGAAACCCCATATCCCAAACTGAGGAACTTTCACTGAAATCTCAATAAATTGCCAGCATTTAGTTAAAGTCCAACATGTTTATTTTCTGACCTCATGTTATTATATTATAATTTTATACCTCATATTCTGTATTTTTTATCCAGGAAAAAGGAAATCACTCACCTCATTCTGTGTGGCAGCATCTGCAGTGGAAACTGAACCACAAAAGAGAAAATGAAAAGCCACAGTTAATGAACACTCAGGTGCAAACCAGGATGACTTCACTCCTTAAAAGTCAATTTTTACCTCCTTAAATGTCAATACTGACAGAGCTCTGCAGTGTTTGATAAGGCCCAGGTGTCAGAACCTATTGAACAGGTGGATTTTGGTGCATTATTTACCCTGGAAACTGCTGTCACCTGTTGGAACAGCCTTTGCTGGAGGAGGGAACGGAGGCATTGTTCACCACAAAACCATTGACAGCCCAGGAGTCAATATTACATTTAATGTTCATCCTGCTATTTTACATTTCATGTCCAGGATTAACTGGTGGTTGAGTATGACTGGGGTTTAATTCCTGGGTTTATCAAGACCTGCCTGTGTGCAAACCACACGTCCCTTTTATAGCTGTGTTTGCTGTCAATAATGAGAATTAAATACAATATTGACTGTAAATAACAACCCTAATACAATTTGGCTCATAATCCCACTTTGGGAAGTGTTTCCCTTGTTTCAGGATGGATTTAAAGCTGGCTGGCTCCTATTTTTACCACATTCCTCTGGAACAGAGCCCTGTCCTCAGGTGGGGCTTCAAGGAGCTCCTTGCAAACAATGCTAATTACACCTCCCACAAAGTAATCAGCTCCTTGGCGTGGCTCCAGCTGCTGACACATTTCTTACTTTCTTTAGGAATGTGTTTGTCCCTCTGCTGTCCCATAATCATCATCCTGGGGCTTCCAGGGGGTAAAAGGTACCAGGGAGAGATTTCTGTGCAGAAGGAGCAGGAACGTGTTCTGGAGCAGAGCTCTAGCACTTGTTTTTTGGATTAAATTTGGATTTTTTTTTGATCTTTAAGGGTTAAACTTTCCAAATGTGTTCTGGAGCAGAGCTCTAGCAATTGTCTTTTGGAATAAATTTGGCTTTTTTTGATCTTCAAAGGTTAAACTTTCCACAAAAACTTCCTTTCATAAACCTGCTTACATCCTCACATCAAATACAGTTGTTCAGTGTAAAGAAAATGAGCAGAAATAAAGCTCCAGGTCAAGCTTCCCTCTCTGTCACCAGGGGTTTGACTGAGATTTCATTATTCTGGAATTGGATTCGATTTATTCCACTTCCCCCCAAACATTTGGATGTGATTTTTTTTCTCTGGGAACCTTTTAGGAGCTGCTCTGCACACGGGAATGAATGCAAAAAAGGAGTGGCTCAGAAAGTGTTGATTCATGAAGTTTTCAAGCAGACAAGATAAACCAGAAAGTTCAAGGAAGAGATTTCCTGGAATTCTAATGGAAGGAATATTTATTTATTTTCCTGCAGTTAATGAAACCCTGAATGAATTATTTCCATCACATTTCATTTAAACTGCTTTTTTCATAAGAATTTTGAGGTTGAGACGTATTTCAAAGCAACCTTTTCCGAGCTGCTCAAAAGATTCTTTGGTTTCATAATTTTGCATTTACGATTTTCATTATTTTGCTTCTTTAATGTTCATAATGCTTTTAACCTTCTATACTGCCTGCAGAGGTGTGGAGCCTTTCAGGTATTTTAAATGCACTTATTTTTCTCTAAAAATATATTTTTACTGCAAGTTTTTAGTGAAAATAAAATTGCCAAGTAAAGGCTGAAGAAATTCCTCCCAGATCCCTATTTTTTTAGAGCAACCTGTCCCTCAAATCTCTCTGCAGCCTGGAAAAACAAGATTACAAAGACACGATTCCCAGCTGGTTTATGTGGCTTGGTCAGTTTGGCAAGGGAAGGACCTCACCAGCTCCCAGCTCCCTTCTCAGATGGAAATTTAAAGATAAATTGATAAAACCAGGTGGTTCTGAGGCGTCAGAGAACACAGCTCTGCGCTACACCCAGCAAGGAGCAGCTTCCATCCACCCCAGCCCCAGCTGGGTTTATTACGGTGATAAATAATAGGATTTTAAACAGAAAATTCCATTTTCTCCCTCCCAACCTGTGCAAGAACCACCTGAGAACCTTCCAGGAGGAAAATCCCCGAGGAGCAGGGAATTACTCACATGCCAGGCACAGAGCTGCCAGTGCCAGGAGCACCAAGGTGACCTTCATGGCTGTGACCTTCCTGTCTGTGACCTTCCTGGCTGTCCCAGAGCCACCCTCGGGTCCCTGCAGTGTCCCCAGTGTGGCCATGGCACCGTGGGGGCAACTTATAGCCCGGGCTGGTGATGCAAGCCCGGCCAGGTGATGGGGAAGGTGTTGCCAGGGCAGAGCAGAGGGATGGGTCCTGTGCAGGGCGGGCAGGGCTGCGTGTCCCGGTGCTGATGGAGCAGGGATTGTTCCTGCCTAAGCCCAGCCTAATTAACTGTCCCAGCCCCAGCAGCCGCGCTCTGACTCAGTTATTGCTCTGTTATTGCCGTGGGGACTCAGAGCTCAGCGCGGTTCCCAGGGGAAAATAATCCTGGCTGGGTGTTTGCCAAAATATTCATCCCATAAGGGCTTAATTCTGGTTCTTTTGGGCATTTTCTGAGCTGTGGTTTGAGCTGAGCTGGTTGTGGCCGTGCACTGAGCCCTTCAGCTGCACTGGGAAGCATCCCATCCCATGGATCCCATTCCATCCCATGGATCCCATCCCATGGATCCCATTCCATCCCATGGATCCCATCCCATCGATCCCATCCCATCGATCCCATCCCATGGATCCCATCCCATGGATCCCATCCCATCCCATCCCATCCCACCCCACCCCATCCCTCTCTCTGCACCCTGCTCAGTTCCTGTAGGATCATTTCCCAGCTCTGCACTTGAATTTCAGTCCGGAATTCCCAAGGTGGCACTGGCCAGGCTGGAGCTGCTGCTCTGGGACAATGCTGGGCTCCCTGGCAGGGAAAGGCACTGAAATGCTGGGTCAGAGCCATGAGGGAGCACCAGGAGCTGAGGGGCTGAACAGGGAGGAGAATTTGGGAGAAGGGGTTGGCTCCGTTTGTGGAGGGAGGCAAAGCCTGGCCAGCAACAGAGGAAACGGGAGCCAGAGCCCTGCTGGAGCTGCAGAGTGAAAGGAAGAGGGAACAGAGCAAATTGCAGGGAGAGAAATTCCAATTAGATGGGAGCAAAACAAATTTCACAACGAGAGGAGTCAAGCACAGAGACGGGTTATCCACGGAGATCACTGGAGATTGTGAAAATGGGTCTGCTCTGGGTGGCCACGGAGGGCGTGGGCATCCAGGTCACCTCCGTGGGCCATTCCAATGGAACTGGGTCTGGCATTCCCAATGGAGAATTTCAAGCGTTGCTGGCATTTTCAGGGGTCTTCTGGTGCCTTTGTCCTCATAAATTAACATTTGATGAAGCAAACATGGGTAATAAAGTACAACGGAGTGATCTGAGCTCCTGTGAGAAAAAGAAGTTCATTGGAAAACAAATGTTGGGATGCGTACAGGAGCAGCTGCTTCCCAAAGCTGGGTTGGGAAGGACTAACTGCTGAACTCATCCTGAAATTTAGGGTAAATATGGTAAATAAATCGTTTATATTGAAGAATTGTGAGTGCAATTTTGACCTCATCAGCAAACCCATAAATATCTGTAAGCTAATTATGGAACTCCTGTAATTTTATACCTTTGCCATTATATCTTGGTTTTTTTTCCCAAATTCTTATCCCTTCAAGTTGATTTTTTGAAGAAGAAAAACAATTCCATGGTGTCACATGTGGTAAAATATTAGCATGCATCCTTCTGAGAGTAAGAAAATTTTCCTAATGATTATTTATTCAAAATTTTAGATCGCTTTTAGTTTTGGAGCCCTGGTTAGAGCACCGCAAATTTGGGATGCCAAAAATGCTGCTGCAGCAGGTCATTAGTTAAGTGCATGGCAGGATGTTCCCTGGCTGCATTCCAGAGGAGGAACCTGCTCCCACTCATCCGTGGAGACCCTCCCATGCAGGGCATCCACAGCATGACGAATAGCATGTGGAAAAGGTAAAAAAATCACTGTGTCACTGGGAGGGTCCAGCAGGGCATCCACAGAATGATGAATAGCACATGGAAAAGGTAAAAAAATCACTTTGTCACTGGGAGGGACAAAGACAAAGACTGGGAGGGAGGGAGGGTCCAGCCGAGGCTGCTGTGCTCATGGTGGGACCTCCCCTCCCAGGATCCCAGGGTGTTTTTATCCCCACCCCAGCAGGGTGGGTGGCTCTGGGTTGTCCGCCCAGGTGCAATTAAAGTGTCAGATTTGGAACTCTTGCTCAATGCAGGGTTTGAGAACCAAGGGCTGCCTTTGTCCGGGCTGTGCCACAGCCTTTGGGTGTTTGCCTGGGGAAGGTGATGATGCCCTAAGTTTGAGCTTTCATATTTTCCAGGCTCTGCACTGCATTGGTGTATAACTCTGAGCTCCACATGAAGTGCCAGCAAGTTCTCCCCACAGCTCAGGCACACACAACAATCCTTTTCCAGCCCAGAGCCAAGGACACGCTGCAGCTCCAGCCCCAAAAAGTGCAAACAGCAGAGAAGTGAGGAGAGAAACTGGGAGGGTGGGACTGCATCACCTGGAGCTGGAATTGGACAATTCACCCCAAGATGGAAATGGAGCAAAACCTATAAAAGTGTGAGAACTCGTGGCCAGGAGTCCATCCTGGGTGGAGCCAGGGCCGGGCTCTTGCAGTGCCCAAGGTGCATCCTTTGAAGGCCTTTAATAAATCCCTGCTTTATTATGAATTATCCCTGCTTTATTATGAATTATCCCTGCTTTATTCTGTAACTCTGCCCAGCCTCTGCTCCAGGCAGCCTCTCAGGGCACCACTGAGTTCCCCATTTTCTGCCCTGTGGGAGATCAGAGCCTTTCTTCAGCCCTGAGGGTGTCAGGCCAGGCCAGAGCCCTGCTGAAGGTCTCGTGTGCTGTCTCAGAAATAAAAATAAACCCAACAGGCTGTACAAAGGCTGGAGCTGATCTTTGTTTTCCTTTGTGGCTCCTGATCTCTTTGGGACGCAGTGGTTTCTGTATCCTGCAGGCAGCAGGGATCCTTTGATTGGTGTCAGACCATTGATGGTTCTGAGTTAATTCTTCACATTAATTCTGAGTCAATTCTTCAAAGCATTAATAGCTTAACACTTCCCCTGAATGGGCTTTGAACAGGACTGATTTGAAATCGCCTTAAGATGCAATTTCCAGGTGTTTGGACTTTCCCTTCTGTCACACCAAAGTCAATCAAACTGACATTTCAAGGAAGGTCTCAAGGCTTTTTCATGGCTCACAACAAGGTTGGAGGATGTGCATTGGTTTTCCCTTTATTAAAAATAAAACGTTTTAAAAAGAGAAGCTACAGCTTATGAAGAAGAGGGGTGGGAGGAAGAGCAGCATGGAGAAGGGGTGGATATGAAGCATTTGGACCTGAAATCCGTGTTCTCCCCCAGAACCCCTAATGAAACATCAGCTTTTCCCCCCTTTTGCTCTCAGCCAGTGCCTGCTTGCCCAGCTCCAGGGGCTGAAGCTCTTGGAGAACAGCAAATTCCTACAGAGACCAATTAGTGCCTCATTAAGGACAGGACTATTTATCTGCAAGCATTCCTTGACTGAGCAGCACCCACAGAAAGCCCTGGGGGGGATTAGTCAGGCTCAGCTCAGAGTAGATTTAGAGAGGTGTGGTGGCAGAACCCAAAGCCGGGGTTGAGTGATGGGGATGAACAGAAAGCTGGAGGAGCTGCCCAGGAAACGGTGGGGCATGGGAAAAGGAGCAGGTCCAGCAGAAAAATCTTGTTTTTATACAGTCAGCGACTCTCCTCTCTCAGGAATAAGTTAGATCTAAAATTTTATGTCAGAAGCTTAGATTTTGCAATCTGAAGGTTGGTTTTTTTTGGGGGGGGGGAGTGTAGAATTTTAGGAATGAAGGAAGAAAAGCCCAAGGGCTGACTGACACATCAATTATTTGGATGGATGGATGGACGGAGGGAGGGAGGGATGGATGGAGGGAGGGAGGGATGGATGGAGGGAGGGAGGGATGGATGGAGGGAGGGAGGGATGGATGGAGGGAGGGAGGGATGGATGGAGGGAGGGAGGGATGGATGGAGGGAGGGAGGGATGGATGGAGGGAGGGAGGGATGGATGGAGGGAGGGAGGGATGGATGGAGGGAGGGAGGGATGGATGGAGGGAGGGAGGGATGGATGGAGGGAGGGAGGGATGGATGGAGGGAGGGAGGGATGGATGGAGGGAGGGAGGGATGGATGGAGGGAGGGAGGGATGGATGGAGGGAGGGAGGGATGGATGGAGGGAGGGAGGGATGGATGGAGGGAGGGAGGGATGGATGGAGGGAGGGAGGGATGGATGGATGATGTTAGAAGGTGATCTCCTGTGTGTGGAGCCACTATAGTGAATATTTTTTGCTATTTATCCAATCCAGACAGAGGTGGGATCCTGACAGTTCCCAGAGGAGACGTTCACAGGCACTTGGATCCATGGAAGGCCCGGGAATGGATAATTGGGGAACAAAGCCAAATTTATGCCTTGGAGAGCAGCCACCGCCAATGAACTGATTCCTGCAGAGCAAGGGGCAGCTCCGAGCTGAGCTCTGTTATTTTCCTGGATAAACTCAGCCAGACTTGCCCCACTGGGTGCTCACAATCCACACCAGGAGCCCTGTGGGGAGGCCACTCTCATTTTCTGGCACAGAAAGGAACATTCTGCAGGCAAAGATCCATCCGGGCTTTGTCAGGATACAAAATTTACCTGAATATTCCAAGAATGGACACTGGGCTGGGCCCAGGCTCAGGGGAGGTTTCAGGGATTGGTTTCAAGGGTGCCAAGGTTTAAACCCTGAGGATCAGGAAGGTTCTGTGACCTCTGAAACCAGGGAGGAACCTCAGAGCCCTCAAGGTCTGGGGCAGGTGGGTTCAGATCAAAGCTGGAGACCACAGAGAAGCCCAGAGTTCTCCTCTCCTGCAGGACAGGGCTCAGCAGGTCCTGCTCTCACACCCTGGTCCTTTGGCTGGCTCATCCTGTGCAGTTTTACAGGCTGGGAATTTGGTATTAGTAATTAGTAATAAATAATTTGCCCTGCAGACATTGAGACAGAAATAGTGTCTGATCCTCTGGTACAAAAGTGAACAGTGACACAAACCATTCTTAAAAGATCACAAACAAACCAAATTTTTTGTTTTCAGGTGTATTTATTATTAGCTCCTTTGTAAACAAGCACATAATTTGCCTTTATAGCCACAATAATACACGTAAACTTAATATTAATAAATACCAACAGGACTTGTACATAAATTATCAGCAGTTTTCTGAAATATCAGATACTTCACACATTTCAGTGTTTAAATATCTCAAATTACCACCCGTCACAAAGACTGGGAAAAAGGAAGCATGGTTGCAATGAAAGATTTTAATGTCAGTAATTCTGTATCAGAGGTTAAGGCCTGAATCCTCAAAGATGTTTGAGAGTATTTTCCCTCCTGCAGGTTGGGGCTGAGTGTTTTGACAAAGGATCCGTCCCTGGAAGTGTCCAGGGCCAGGCTGGATGAGCCCTGGGACAGTGGGAGGTGTCCCTGCCCATGGCAGGGGTGGAACAGATGAGCTTTAAGGCCCTTCCAACCCAAACAATTCCAGGATTCCGTGAAAAATAGAAAAGTTTCAACTCCTGCTTCTGCTTCCTGCCAGAGCTGGGCCCTGGCTCTGGCAGCAGCTCGGAGCAGGAGGAGTTTCCCTGAGGTTCTGTGAGCACACCAACACCTGCAGAGTGGGCTCTGAAAATCCCTGTTCTGGAAGCCTGAAAATCCCTGTTCTGGAAGTCTGAAAATCCCTGTTCTGGAAGTCTGACTCCATGAGATCATTCACATCCACACAAACCCCGTTCCCAGCTGGGGTCTGGGGGCTTGGGCACACTGGGGGTGCAACTTCAGCTGCCCTGGGGGCTCCTGTGGAGTTCATCCCACTGCCACGAAATTCCACAGCTGGATCATGGAAAAAGGGCCACAAGAGTGGGAGGAGGGGAGGCTGTTTAGGCAGTGATAAATGCAGCTCCTGGCTCCCAGCTCCTGTCCTGTTCCTCAGGGATGAGAGGAGGCTCAGAGCTGCCTTCACACCAGTGCTCCCAGTGCTCCCAGTGGGCTCCAGCTCCATGGATCTCTCATGGAGCGTTCTGTGGGCACAGAGCTGAGCCAGGGCAGCAGGAGCATCCCCAGGGCTCTGCACCTGCAATCCCTTCTGTACCCCAACATCCAGGAGGATGAGGATGGCCTGCACACACCCCACTGCTCAGGCATCCAAGGCTTTCTGTGCTTGCACAGTGCCACAGAAACAAATGCAAATTAATATTAAATAAACAAACAATTAAATCATTAAATAATGGAATATTCAAACGGCGCTTTCAGGAAGTGACTTTCCAGATAAGTTATCACATGCAATGGTTTGAACAGCAACTGCCATCCACTGGCCTTGCAAGTCAATAAATAAATGGATAAATAAATAGATAAATAAATAAATAAAATACGAAATAAATAAATACAAATAAATAAAATAGATACTAAATACTAAATAAATACTAGATAAACAATAAATAAATAAATAAATAAAATACGAAATAAATAAATACAAATAAATAAGATAGATACTAATTACGAAGTAAATACTAGATAATCAATAAATAAATAAATAAATAAATAAGTATTAAATAAATAAAAGCACAATAATAATATGCAGGGCATACGATAATAGCTGCCAGCAACCTGTCAAAATCATGTTAATGTAACATGATGGATGCTAAAAATGTAACTTGAATCTGGGGAATTTAGGAGCTGCCAAAATCAGGACCACATTCAACTGTTGCCAAAAAAAAAGAAAAATTATGGCTTCTTAAGAATGTCAGATGCAAACTTTTCTTCTCATTGTGCTTCTGTTCTTGTGCTAATTCATTCTCTGCTTTCTCTATGAGCCACCCTCCTGGATCCCTTACTGGTTATCTGTGAAACAACGTCAGAAATTTAATTTACACCTAAATTTACACCAGGATTCTCTTGGTGCTCCTCAGAGCAGGAGTCCCAGCCCAGCCCGGGTTGGGGATGGGATCCTCACCTGCAGGAGGACCACTGGCTCCAGGAGCTCAGGTAGCAGCAGTCCCTGGCCTGCAGCCACACCTCTGCTGGCCCCGGGGCTGGCAGCTGCAGCCGCTGCTCCTCAGTGTGGCGCACCTGGGGACAGGGACAGCTCCTTCAGCGGGGCAGGGGGACAGGACCCCCCGCAAGGCTCCTGGCAGGGTCACTGAGCCCCACCCGGGTCTGGTGTCCCAAAGGCTCCAGCTGCACCCAGGGGTCCCCAGGTCCTGGGGCATGGGAGAGCCTGAGCTCAGCAGGAACAGCTGGAAAGCTCAGGTACCACTCGGGGGGGTCCCAAAGTGACCCAAACCCGCTCAGGGGGGTGTCCCAAAGTGACCCAAACCCACTGAGGGGGTGTCCCAAAGTGACCCAAACCCGCTCAGGGGGGGTCCCAAAGTGACCCAAACCCACTGAGGGGATGTCCCAAAGTGACCCAATCCCACTCAGGGGGGGTCCCAAAGAGACCCAAACCCACTCAGGGGGGTGTCCCAAAGTGACCCAAACCCACTCAGGGGGGTGTCCCAAAGTGACCCAAACCCACTGAGGGGGGGTCCCAAAGTGACCCAAACCCACTGAGGGGGGTCCCAAAGTGACCCAAACCCATTGATGGGGTGACCCAAAGAGACCCAAACCTACTGAGGGGGGTGACCCAAAGTGACCCAAACCTACTGAGGGGGGGTCCCAAAGTGACCCAAACCCATTGATGGGGTGACCCAAAGAGACCCAAACCCGCTCAGGGGGGGTCCCAAAGTGACCCAAACCCACTGAGGGGGGGTCCCAAAGTGACCCAAACCACTGACCTTGGTGTGCTAAATGACCCAAACCCCAAACCTAAACACTCCTTAAACAAAGGGGTCGTTTGTTTATCCGGGTTTTTCTCTTTTTCCTTCTTCCCCCAGAGCGGGACCCCCAAAACCCATCGGCTGCTCCTCCCCGGTGCTGCTGAAACCCCCGCGGGGCTCAGGAGCATCCCCAGCCCCAGCGCTGCCGGGACCAGGGGCTGAGCTGGGGAACGGCCCCATCTGCTGGTCCGGGCTGATCCCGTTCCCAGCGGGAAACACCCCTGGAAAACCGGGAAAAAGGGAAAACCCTTCCCTGGCTGCTTTCCTGGGTGTCAGTGCTCACCTGCCCTGTGCCCAGGTGCTTTTCCCAGCTCCTTCCCAAGCCAGGCCCTTCTGTGTCCCAGAGCAATTTGGACACACATTGGAGATTTAACCCCGACACAGTTAATTAATTCCATTAATTAATTCCATTACTTAATACCATTAATTAACTGGGAATTGAGGGGCAAAGGCCAGACTCTCCACAGAAATGCTTCCAGGTGAGTCACTGATCTCTTATTTGCAATTCACCTATAAAGTCTGAGCTACCCAGGGATGAACACCCTACGAGGAAATTTGTGTCACGGATCCTGGGGTTCTGGGTTTGGAAATTGGGATTTTCCCTGCACAGCCTCCTAATGAATTAGTAAACACAACCATGCAATGCTGGACAGGATTTTCTGTCCTCAGTTGCCTCAGGGATCTTCCTGCTCATGGACCTGGGAAAGGCTTTTTCTGCCGGGATAGAATTTGCCACTTTTGGGGCTCAGCACCATTTAAAAAAAAATTTTAATTTTAGTTCATTATTCTTGCATACAAAACTTAAATTATTTCTACTATGCAGGCAAGAAAATTGTGCCTCAGATGTTGTGTTTCTACCTGGTATCCGTGTCTCTTTGTGCTTTTAACTTTGACCTTGAAAGTCAAAGGGAAGTAGGAGTTTGGGGTGCTCCAGGTCCTGGGATATGTCCAGGTCACTGTTCCATTGGTGGCCATGTACTGACACTGGGGGGGGTCAGGCTTTACTGCAAGAGAAAACAGAGGGAATTAATTCATATTGACAACTGGATGTCAGATGTTGGTGTGTTACTGGTGACAGTTTTGTGGGAATGAGCTTTGGGAGCCCCCAGGTTAAGAGGAGCAGCCTTGAGGTGTAATAATTGCCTTGGGTGCTCTTTATGGAAAATTAAGCACATTCCTAGACTCAATCTGGATAAGATCCTTCTTTTTTTTTTGGCCTGGAGGGTTGCAGAGAGCTCTGCTGGACACACAGGATTATCTTCAGCACCTGCTGACCATTAATGCATTTAGGAAAACCTCTGTTCCTTTAGGATGCTGCCTCATTTTCCAGTGTCCTGTGGCCACAACTCAGAGCCTTCTTCTTGCTGTCCCTTTCTGTGACCCTGCCCTGGCTGCCCATCTGGGAATGGGGCAGGAGGGAAGCATCCATGGCCTGAAGGAGTTCGCAGAGGGGATCCTGCTGGATTTTTCTCTGCCTTGTCCCACAGAACCCTTCCCAAGCACCCCATCCCTGGGGACATCCAGGGAGCTGTGGGTGTTGGGGCACTGGAGGTCACAAGCCAGGAAAATGCTGCTGCTTCACTTCCTCATCCTCTTCCAGCCTGGTGTTCCCTGTTCCCGTAACTGGGGCTGGGTGGACATTTACAGAGCACGGGGCAGGGATTCCCAGGGCTGGGCTGAGCCCTGGCTTCCAAAATGAAGCTCAAAATGAAGCCCCGCTGCTGGGCTACTCACTGATGTCCCTGATGAAGAAGCTGGCGGTGTAGTTCTCGTACAGCACCTCATCAATGGCCTCCAGGAAGATGTCAATGGGCTGGTGCTCCTCAGCAAAGGGACAGAAGCTCTCCCTGTGGCACTGGGCTGTGTAGGTGGTCAGGGCCCCCTCGGTGAGAGCCACGGGGCTGCTGCAGGACACGTCGCCCTGGGGGCTGGAACAGAGCAGGGAGAGGCGCTGGGAATGCTGCTCTGCCCTGGGAATGGGCTGCATTTGCTGAGGGAATGTTCTGGTTTGCCTTTGTGTGCTGCAGAAAAGGGTCAGTGCCACATTCCCAGTGCTGTGGGATGTGTTAATGTCAATTCACAGCCTCGGCTCACCCCTGCCTCAGCAGAACAATTAATATTTAAACCTAAACGAGGATCTCTCATTTCCACCATCCCGTGGCAAGCTCCAGTTTCCTCCTTCGTCCCTTTGCCCTCTCCCAAACCCTGCTGAAGAAATGAGGGCTGAGAAGTCTCCATTGGCAAACAAACACCAAAAGCCACCAAAGCACGACCTGAGCCTGGCTCTGCTGCTGCTCTCAGCCCACTGAGCCCCTTGGCAGCTGATTCTCCTCTGGCAGGCTGGAGTGACCTTTGCTGGAGCGCTCCCTTTGGAGGTTTTGGAGAACCCCCCGGGGCAGTGGGAGGCAGGAAATCCCCCCAGGGTTCCCAGCACACATTGATTTCCCTGCAGGTTCCTGCAGGGTTCCTCAGCACAGCCTGGTCAGGGGCCGTGTGCTCTGCAGTGGGGGCAGAGCTCTGCACTGGGAGCTGTGGTTCTCTCTGGGCTGGCCCCACTTCCTCTCTGCCCTCCTCCGACTCTTCTGCTATTGCTTAAGTCACTCAGTGTCTACTCCAGCCCACTTGCACTCATTTCTTTTTCAAGGCTTTATTAATTTCTGAACAACTTCCATGTCCTTATTAATTTAACCATGTCCCAGTAATGACTCAGAGTATTTTGGGGATGTTCAGACTTGGAAAAGAGATCTCCCCTCACCTGCATGCCCCTAAAAGCCTAAAATCCTACACAGAGTAACACCAGGGGCTGCTCTGTGAGGCTGTGAAGGGAGGTACAAACTCTCACCCCTCCAGGCTTCTGATGGTGAACTTCACACTTGGATTATTATTTTCTGTCATCCAGGAACATGTGAAAATTCCAGAGTAGTTCTTTGCCTCACACTTCAAAAACGTCCCCTCAGGCTCTAGACAGAGAAAGAAACCAGGAGTTATTCACTCTTGTTTGCCAAAATGGCCAAGGCAGGCAGAAACAATTCCTGAATTCACAGATTCCCTGGCAGCACCATAAGGGACTCAAAATACGAGGCTCAGATAAGTGAGGTTCATGCAGAAAATGCAAAACATCCCAGGCTTGTCTCCTGAATGGAGAGGCTCAAATGACAGCTCTTCAAACCTGGGTCAGGTTCTGTCAAATCCCAGAATCCTGGAATCTCCTGAGCTGGAAGAGCCCCACAAGGATCATGGAGCCCAACTGCCCAGCCCCAAAATCCCAGCCTGGGTGTCCAAACCCTCCTGGAGCTCTGGCATTCCCTGGGGAGCCTGGGCAGTGCCAGCACCCTCTGGGGGAAGAACCTTTCCCAAAATCCATAGCCCCTAGCCCTTCCCTGGCTCCTGTCACATAGCCCTGGTTTTCCAAACCAGTTCCTCCCATCCCTCCACCCTCCCAGCCCAGAGAATCCCAAATAAATCCCACATCCCCCAGTTCCTGTGGCTCATCATCTGCACTGCCCAGAGCCACAGGAGCCATGATCTGCCTGCCACTGCCAGCAAAGCTTTGAAGAGAAAATGCCTTTTCCAGGACATTTCCCAGGTGTTCCCAGAGCCGAGCAGGGACAATGCCAGCATTTGAGGGCCGTACCATTAAATCTTTTCAGGATGTCCCTCTCCATCTGCCCCTCGGGGTCGATCCTGGCGATGAGGAGGAGGGTGGAGCTGAGCACCTGGTGGCTCTCCTGGCTCACACAGCTGTAGTTGCCAGCATCTGGGAGCTCCTTCACGGCAGCACTCAGAGTCTTCCCTTCTCCTTTCCAAGCGGTTTCCGAGTCCTTTTTCCAGTAAACTGCCTCCTCAGAGGTGTCACAGGTGAGCTGCACCGTGGTGGCCGGGGCCTCGGGGTCCCACTGGGAATCTACGACAAACACTGGGAATGGCAAAGGGAAAATCAGGAGCTGCTCACACGGACCGGGGGAAGCTTGGGCTGAGCCCTTTCCTTGGCCCTGTCTGCAGTGAGCTCTGGCTGATCCCAGGGAATCCCTGAGGCTTTACCACAAAGGAGAAACCTGTCAAATGTGGAACCTAAACTGGATGAAAACACTCAGCTCTAGGGAGTCTGGGAGTCTCCCAGACTCCCTATGGACACAGGCAAAGTGAATCTTCAAACTCAAAGTTCACTCTCAATGTTGACAAACAGATTTGCTGTTTTCAGCATCAAATCCCTCCCAGGCAACCCCCAGGATAAATATTGTTTTTAATGTAAAGATAAGTCATTGAAAGAGAGGACAATCTGAATTTAGCCCAATTTTCTGATGAATTATTCAAAAGAATTGTTTATTACCTACCCTGTATTTTTACAAATGGATTTACATTTAATTTCCTTACCAGAGAAGTTGATCAACTATTTATAGGGTTTAGGTTTTACTCAGAAATATATTTTCTTTTTCACAACTAATTCTTCCCTTGTTTTTTCTAGGGCTGTTCCCTAAGTCACAATTTTTTCATCCAGGCTGTGTGACTGAGACTTTGAACGCGAGGAGAAGGAATAGGAAATAAAACAGTTGCTAATGAATATGCTGTTGGAAGACATTTTAGGAATTTTAAATATTTTTCTGTGAACTCCACTTAATTATTGTCAAACAAATAAACATATAGCCTTGGCCTAAGATACTGGAGTTAACAAATTCTCTTTGTCAACAATTCAATTAACAAATTAAATTATAATTCCAAAGTTTTAGGTGTGACTAAGTAGAGACTTCCTTACCATTTTCCTGCAGTTTCCACTGGGCACTTTCCAGTAGGGCAGCAAAGGAAAACAAGCACAGTAAGGCACAGAGGAGGTGAGACATCTGTAGGGGAAATAAACATTATTAAACTTCCCTGAGGTTGGCTGAGTGTGCTCCAAAGTCAGGCTGGGGCTGGGCAGGGTGACAAGGACACTGAATGAGTCCCCGTGAGCTGAGGAACATCCTCCCGTCCTGAGAACTCTGGGATTCCATAAAAATGGGATCTCAGCGTTGTGCTGGAGCTGGAGCCACGATTTTGATCCCCTTGGGATTCTCCTGCCAAGGCAGTTTTAGAGAAGGAATCGCTCTGAGGGAATTGTGTGGGTGGGTCTGGGCTGGTCCCTCCTTGTGCTCCTTGTGCAGGAAAAGCCCTGCTGGGTCCAGGAAGGCCAATTCCATGAAGAAGGCACTGGCTGGAAGGATCAAGGGGCTGCCCAGGCAGGTCTGGATCCCCAGAGCTGGAGGTGGCACTCGGTGGGGACAAGGTGGGGACGGGGCACAGGGACTCGGGGATCCCACAGCTCTTCCCCAACCTCAGGGATTCCAGGATTCCCATGACCAAGGCACTGCCCTAAAGCACCAGTGGGCACCAAGTTCCATCCATCCAAAGCCTGATTTGGCTCAGCTCATCAGCAGTTCCATTAAAGCAAAGGGTTTGGACAAACCCAGGGAGCTGCTGAAGGGTTTTGCTGGGTTTTGTCTCTGTCACCTCCGAAGGAGTTGAAGGAGGGACAGCAGGGCCAGTGCTCGGTGCAGAGCTGGTGCCAGCTCTTGCTGACTGCTCCAGTCCTAGTCCTAGTTCTGGTATCCACCTGAGCTCTCACAGTCCGAGTTTGGGAACAATTTCAGGCAAAATTCCTCCTGGATTCGGTGCCACAGCTCTGTCTGCAGGAAGGGCTGGGAGTGGAGATCACTGCCGCTCTATGTCCAAAATATAAATGGATATTTCTCCTGAATTTGTTCCAAATACCACCAGAACTCTCCACGAAACACCAAACACCTTTGCCAAATATTGTCATAACTACTGAGTGCATAAAAACTTTAATAACAGTTATTTAGATGCACTTCCAGACCTCTTTAAACTGGAGAGTAAACCCAATTAACAGAAATAAAATCTCTTCCAGAAAGATGGTGAATATCGTTTCCAAAGCCTATTCTAACTACAGTGGGAGGCTGAATTCAGGTGAAAAACACAAAATTAAGTGGTTTGAGTTGTTTTTTCCCTCCCAAACCACTCTTTTTGTAATGAAAGAGGGGTAACCTTCCTGATTCCTTGAGAGCAGAATGTGTTCCTGTGCAGATCAGTTCCTATTGCTGCTCCTGCTCTTCTGAGCATCCTAAATCCTGGTCACAAACCATCCAGTGCCCTTTGGATTTGTACCCAGCTCTTAATGGGACCAGGAGCTACAAAAAAGTGTCTGGAGAGTGTCCAGGAGAGGCAGCAGCTCCTGTTGTGCTCAGAGAGGGGCACAAGGCTCAGGGAAAAGCCAGGTATTATTGGACAGAAATTACAGAATCATTTAGGTTGGAAAAGAGCTCTAAAATATATCATATCCTATTAGCAGGGCTAATAGCTGCTTCATTGCACTCTTAGATTTCAGGCAGGATTAGCTGGAATTTCCAACAGAAAGATTCATTTGGCAACTTTCTGAAAGTTGCTGGTTTCTGTCACAGAAACATGAAATTCATCATCACACTTCATGAACCTGAAACTGAACATCAAAACATCAAAACATCAAAACAGCAGCTCAGACTCGGGGAGAGCAGTGGGACTTGTGCCTTCTCTTCCATTCATCACAATTAAAACCTCCAAAACAGAAAAGTTTCTCCTGCTTTGAGGGAGAAGATTAATGATTCAGGTTTTTGATGAAAACAGTCAACAATTTCCATGGAAATGCTTCACATTCCAGATGTGGGAGAGCACCTCTCCCCCATCTCAAAATTTTATTGAAAAATTAATCAGAAATAAACTCAGATTCTGAACAACACCAGTGAGTGCCTGAGCACTTCAGAAATGAGAATATTCCAGCTCCAAATGTTCAGGGACTCAGGGAATCAGAGAATCATGGAACAGTTTGGATTGGAAGGGACTTTAAATCCCACCCAGTGCCACCCCTGCCATGGCAGGGACACCTTCCCCTGTCCCAGGCTGCTCCCAGCCCTGTCCAGCCTGGCCTTGGGCACTGCCAGGGATCCAGGGGCAGCCACAGCTGCTCTGGGAATTCCATCCCAGCCCCTGCCCACCCTGCCAGGGAACAATTCCCAATTCCCAAGATCCCATCCATCCCTGCCCTCTGGCACTGGGAGCCATTCCCTGTGTGCTGTCCCTCCATCCCTTGTCCCCAGTCCCTCTCCAGCTCTCCTGGAGCCCCTTCAGGCCCTGGCAGGGCTCTGAGCTCTCCCTGGAGCTTCTCCTCTCCAGGTGAGCACCCCCAGGTGTCCCAGCCTGGCTCCAGCCCTGGAGCAGCTCTGGGGCTCCTCTGACTCTGTCCAGCAGCTCCAGGTGCTGCTGATGTTGGAGACCCCAGGGCAGGAGCTCTGCAGGTGGGGTCTCACCTGAGCACAGGGCACGGGGGCAGTGTCCCTTGGTGTCCCCTCTGTGTCCCCGCTGCTCTGGAGCTCCGGGGCTGGCACTGAGCCCAGGTTCCTTCACTGAGAGGCTCCAAATGATTCCTGCCAGGAAGGACCTCTGGACCTCACCTGGGCCAGCCCCAGTCCCAGGCAGGAGCCAAGGGAACAGAACATCCACATGAAGGAGTCTGGCAGCACTCCCAGCCCAGAACCACCAATTCTGGGCCAATAAAAGGATTATTACTGCCTGGTGACACAGCTTACAACTGCAGCAGAATTTACATGTGCACATCATCTGCTAAACTTAATGAGCATATCAACAGTGCCCTGAGGAAAATGTCCCATTCCAATCCACTCCCAAATAAAAAACGTTACATTTCCATTTGTTTTATCTGACAGCTGAGCAAAGAAGGAATGAGTTCTCACCGTTCCCTGGGAAGCCTCTGGCTGGAGCTGCTCTGTGATGTGGAGGAGACAAAGTCTGGTCCCAAAGGCTGCAGGGAAAGGGGAGCCTTATAAACGCTCCTGCCACCGCAACACCACAGGATTGCAACACGTGGCTCCCGCTCCTGCTTTACATTGGGCCGCAGCTACGGCCACAAAAAAAAATATTTGGGAGTCCCAGGTAAACTTCGAGGAGGAAATGAAATTATGAGATGGTAAAACGACCTTTAGTGGTTTGCCAGAGTCATTTCCTTTCCTCGCTGGTTTTCTGTCTCTTTATCACAGAGGAAGAGTGAGAGAGACCAAATAAACTTCCAAAAGTGTCTGATGGGAAACACAGAATGAAGACAGAAAGAGAAAGTTCAATAAACTAAAACTCTTTTCACCTGATAAGCTCAAGAGAGATAATGACACGACCTCTAATCCCAGCTCCCATATCAATCAGCAGGAAAGGGAATATTAATTTTTAATTGCTGGTTTCAAGTTGTGTTTGTTGTATGAATTCAGACTTAAGTCAACCAAAAAATAACCAATTCGTTCTATCTTAGAGATACCTGATATTTGCACATGATTATGCTGCAGTTTTTAAATATAATCTGAACCTGATGTTCCTTTTAGACCTCAGGCATAAGAAGAGCCCTGTGCTCCACATGGGCTTTGAAAATGAGGAAAGGCTGTGTGGATTTTATTTTTAATTGTTTGTGAAGTAGTTGAACACAATTCTCATTATTTGCCAGGCAAACCAAAATACACTGCTTATAAATGAAGAAAAAAAAAAATAGTTTTGACACTCAACTCAAACTCAATAGTTTTGACACACTTTAGGAATTAATGGAGAGACACAACTCAATTCCAGGTGCTTTCCAGAGGCAGGATTCCCACAGTGCAGGAATTATAGTGCCAGAATCCAGGAATGGAGTGCTGGTGCCTCCTGTTCCTTTGCTATCAATTCCCAGAATGGTTTGGGTTGGAAGGGATCTTTAAAATCATCTCATTCCCACCCCTGCCATGGCAGGGACACCTTCCCCTGTCCCAGGCTGCTCCCAGCCCTGTCCAGCCTGGCCTTGGGCACTGCCAGGGATCCAGGGGCAGCCACAGCTGCTCTGGGCACCTGTGCCAGGGCCTGCCCACCCTCCCAGAACAATTCCCAATTCCCAGTATCCCACCCAGCCCTGCCCTCTGCAGTGGGAGCCATTCCCTGTGTCCTGTCCCTCCAGGCTGGGGACAAGAAATGTGGCTTGGACAGGGTCACACTCACCTGTGGCAGCTGAGCTGTGGCTCCTTCCCATCCCACAGGACACAACCCCAGGTCCTGCATTCCTGGTGGCCCTGGTGACTCCGTGCCCAGCCCAGAGTGCCCAGCCTGCTCCCCAAACTGGGAATTCCCAGTGCCAGGGCTGCTGGCAGAGCTGGGCACGGGCGGAGCACGGCAGGGAGAGCAGCTCAGAGCCAGAGAAAAGCTGCTCCCTTCACATCCCACACCTGAACCTGCTCAGAGGGGTCCTGGATCCATTCCTGACACAGAACTGAGGAGCAGCCATGGACTGCTCACCTGAGATCTGTGCCAGGGGTGGAATGGGCCCTTCCAGAGGCACCCAGAGCACTCCAGGTGACAAAGTGTCCCCTGCTCATCCTGGTCCCTGACTGCCAAAGGAGGCTCTGCTGGGCACCATTTTCCAGCTTATCCTCATTCCAAGAGCACATTTTGGGGTGAGGAGCAGGAGGAAGCTCAGGGGGCAGTGACTCCTCCCCTCCTGCTGCAAATACAGCCCTGGGCACAAGGGAGAAAGAGCTCGGTGTGAGCCGAGCTTGGGCACAAATCTGTTCCCATTTAGGAGGTTGGGCACAAATCTGTTCCCATTCAGGACAATTTGCAGTACCCAAAATCCCTTTTGGGATAACCCACAACAGCAAGGCAGCAGTGACAGGAAATCTGGAGCTGAGCTCAGTCACAGATAAGGGCAGGAGTGACTTTTTGGGCACATTTCCTGCTCCTTGTCCTCAGCTCATCAGCCCTTTTCTGCTTCCATGGGTGCACTTCTCTTTAGTCACAGTGGCTAAAGCAGAGCTTAACAAAGGTCTTCAAGTGCCTGAAACCTGAACAGTTACTAATTAATACAAATAAACACCTAATCATCCATTCAAACAAATGCACATTTTCAGTCTGTGCTTGCATCAAGCCTTCCCAGTTCCCTTGGCTCAGCTCTTGTCCCAGGACACGTCTTTATGCCAAGAATCCCAAAAACCAGTCCTGGAGCACAGACACCTCTGGGTGGAACTTCCATGATGGGATGGTTTCCTGTGATCCATCAGAGGAGTTTTTAACTATTAAAACACAGAGATTGTGAAAAGCTCTCTTGATGACAGCCTGGGTTTCCACTATGAGCTCATTGATTCTGAAGGGGAAATTTGGAGGAGCAGCTTCTCCCCAAAATTCTTATTCTGCTTCCCCTATGACACTGACAGAGGATGTGCAAACCCTGTCCATGCTTTATTTAATGCCGAGGAAAATCTTCTTTTTGGCAGAAAAGGCCCATTTGAAAACAGGTTTCCTTTCTTAGGATTTTTGCTTTGTGGAATGACAAAGAAACCACCCCAACCCTGGGAAGAAAACTCTGTGTAACTTAGGGAAAAGGAATAATTATAAAAAGTGTATAATCTGTATGATTCCTTTATATGGGATTTCCTTCAGCACTTGGCTGGTTTTCCATGGATGTCCACTGGCAGATTTATGCCAAATATCAACTTTTATTCCCAGGATATTTAATGCAGTAGCACTGAGAAGGGAACTGTTCTTTATCTGTAATTCTATATATTATTCTATAATTCTTAATCTATAATTCAGTTATTTATGTGAATTCTTCAGGAAATACTGTGTAATATTAGTGTACCAATTAATTTTCCTAATAAATTCCCGTTAAGCCACTCCATGGAATCACTGAACCAAGCTCCAGCCTTGAGAAAAATACGAAACAACACAGGGGAAAAATACATCCAACTTCTACCAAACAGCAAAAAGCTTTATAGGCCAGGGATTAATTTGATTTTGGTACCACTGGAGCAGCTGGCCAGGATGGGGATGTTGGGAACCTCCCCCTCCTTGGGTGGAGAGGACAGGAAGGTGGGCAGGAGGAGCTCTGAGCTCTGACCTAACCAGGCTCAGGCTGAGCTTGTTCCTCAAATTCCAGCTGAGAGCTGCTGGTGTAACTTAGGGGTCTGGGATCGGTGTGATTGGGATCCCAGAGGGATTGGGACTGGGATCAGGATTGGGATTGTCCATGCAGACACAGAGCAGGAGCTGGTGCCCCCTGAGAGAAGGGGAAAAGGGGATTTCATCTCCTGGTCCTGCTCCCTTCTACCCCAGGACCTCCCAGCCTGTAATTCCAGAGTTTTTGGGTGTCTCTGCACAAACTCCTGGGCTTGGAGACAGCACCAGAGGGATAAAAATAACAGGAGGAACCAGAAGTGCCTTGCACAAGGATTTTTAAAGAAAGGTAAAGCGAGGTGGGACATTTCCAAAGGGGTTTAAGAAGCAAATCTCATTTTCCACAGTAAATGATGCTGGAGGATCAATGAGGTTTGGCTGCTCAAATCCACGAGATGCTTTGGCAAATCTCCAGAGGTGCTCAGTGAATGTGGGGCGGGGATCCAGGAGGAATTGGTGTTTCTGACAGATTTATTGCAGAATGAGAGTTATCAATCCTCCCTGGCACAGGAACAGAGGAGGCTCCTCCCAGGGCGTGCACAGGAGATGTTCAGAGCTGGGCCAAAGGGCAGATCCCTGCTCCTGTTCAGCTCAGGATAAACCTGACACTGAGATTACAAACCTGACACTGAGATTATAAACCTGACACTGAGATTATTAACCTGACACTGAGATTATAAACCTGACACTGAGATTATTAACCTGACACTGAGATTACAAACCTGACACTGAGATTATAAACCTGACACTGAGATTATAAACCTGACACTGAGATCAATCTGACTTTGATATAAATCTGACATTGAGATTAATCTGACACTGAGATTAATTCTGACATTGAGATAAACCTGACACTGAGCTCAATTGGATACTGATATAAACCTGACACTGAGATTATTGACCTGACATTGATATAAACCTGACACTGAGATAAACCTGACATTGAGATCAATCTGACTTTGATGTAAACCTGACACTGATATAGACCTGACACTGAGATCAATCTGACTTTGATATAAACCTGACATGGATATAAACCTTACATTGAGATCAATCTGACATTGCTATAAATCTGACACTGATATAAATCTGATATTAAGATTAATCTGACATTGATATAAACCTGACACTGAGATAAACCTGACAATGAGATCAGTCTGACATTCATATAAATCTGACATTGACATAAACCTGACACTGAGATCAATCTGACTTTGAAATAAACCTGACATAGAGATAAACCTGACATTGATATAAACCTGACACTGAGATCAATCTGACATTAATATAAATCTGACATTGAAATAAACCTGACACTGAGATAAACCTGACATTGATATAAACCTGACATTGATATAAACCTGACACTGAGATAAACCTGACAATGAGATCAGTCTGACATTCATATAAATCTGACATTGACATAAACCTGACACTGAGATCAATCTGACTTTGAAATAAACCTGACATAGAGATAAACCTGACATTGATATAAACCTGACACTGAGATCAATCTGACATTAATATAAATCTGACATTGAAATAAACCTGACACTGAGATAAACCTGACATTGATATAAACCTGACATTGATATAAACCTGACACTGAGATAAACCTGACAATGAGATCAGTCTGACATTCATATAAATCTGACATTGACATAAACCTGACACTGAGATCAATCTGACTTTGAAATAAACCTGACATAGAGATAAACCTGACATTGATATAAACCTGACACTGAGATCAATCTGACATTAATATAAATCTGACATTGAAATAAACCTGACACTGAGATAAACCTGACATTGATATAAACCTGACATTGATATAAACCTGACACTGAGATAAACCTGACAATGAGATAAACCTGACACTGAGATAAAGCTGACCCAGAGATAAACCTGACACTGAGATAAACCTGACCCAGAGATAAACCTGACCCAGAGATAAAGCTGACCCAGAGATAAAGCTGACCCTGAGGTCAGTCTGCCAGCAGCAGCTGCAGGAGCCAGCTGAGGCTGGGCTCTGCCCTGAGCTCTGCCCTGGCTCCTGGGGATGTTTAACTCTGAGTTCCACCATCAGCCGTGCTCGGGCCGTGCTGGGGTGGGGAAATAACACTGCAAACTGAAAGCCAAGGGAAAAGCCCAGCAAATTCATTTCATTGACCGAAATTCAAGCAGCATTTTCTTTGTCTGACAGCTCTTAGAAAAGGAGTTTTCAGGCAAAGCCAAGCCAGGCCATTCCAAGTCCAAGGAGAGTTTGGAGGATGCTCTCAGGGACAGGGTGGGGTTGCTGGGGTGTCCAGGAGTTGGACTGATGAGCCTTGAGGGTCCCTTCCAGCCCAGGATATTCCATGATTCTGTAATTAAAGCACTCAGAGATATACCTGGAAGAAAAAGGAAGTCATGACAACTTCCTGTTTCATGTTAGATATTAATATATAAATATTTATTTAATGCTAAAGCCTGGAGACCCAAATTGAGAATGGGGACACCAGGATAAGGGACTCAGAAGTTCACAGGAAGAGTCAATGCCCAGGCAGGATCCAGGCATCTTGTTACATCATTTTTATCTGTCAGAAAATTCCAAGTTCCTCAAGGTGGGGAAAAGAAACTTTAAATTATGTAATAAGAGCTCTGACACCTCCCATGACTGTGAGGGAATGAGGTCATACAAGACCTATTTGGAAAACAAAAACTTTTCACCAGTGAGCCACTGAAGCATCCCTCAACTTCTGAAAGCCAAAGAAAATTTTGGAATGACTCCAGGGGTTGCTCTGTGACATCACCTTCACTGCTGCAACTCCTTTGCTGCTGTCGTGTTGTTACAAATGGGAAAATGCTGCTACCAACCCCTTAACATTAAAATTCAGGAGGGTTTCCAGGACCCACAGCAGAAGAGAGGGATTGTGGAATGGCAAATCCTCCTCCAACTTCATTTCCTGCTGCCACACATTTCTGAGGGGGCAGATTTTGGTGCCAATCCCTCAGGAATTGTGACAATCTCCACAGCCCCTGCCCTGGGCTGTGCCAGGCTGCTCCAGGAGCAAATCCCTGTTCCTGCAGCTCAGTGGCACCAGCTAAAGAGCTGTGAATAATCCCCAGTGAGGAGAAAGCTTTGCATGAGGGAACTTCCAGCAAGGATTTTCCCAGGAGAATGATGAAACCTGGAGTGAGCACATCTGTTCCTGCCAGGGCCAGGGAGGACGAGGATGTGCCTGCAGTTGCTCATTTTGGGAATTGTGCTCCTTTGCTCCTCCCTGTGCTCTGACATCACCCTGATCAAACACCTCAGCAGCCCCACAGAAAAAGTGTCCTTCACCCAGGTGGAATAATTGACTTATGCCAGTGAATTCCTGGAGCTGAGCAGGAATTTTGGGATTTGCCTGAGGAGAAATGGGGGAAAAAAACCAAGTAAAGGATGTGTTTTGCATTTAAAATGCTCATGGGTTTGTACTTTGGGTT
>VWZP01004159.1:874838-886256 GCA_013396995.1 Dicaeum eximium | reverse complement strand
TTTTTTTTTTTTTTTTGATGATTCTGTACACTGGGCTATGGAAACACAATTCAAGTAAAAATCACTGGTTTTTTGCACGTCTGGGAGCTCATATGATCCTGTGCCAGGAGAGGAGATCCCTGCTGGGTCCTGCTCTCATTGTGGGCAGGATATGAAGGGATGAAAGCAGGAACTTGCAGATTTCAGGGAGGAGAGGATGTTCTCCTGGCCAGTAAATAAATCAGAGAGCCCTAAAATAGAATATTTTCTAATGTGATTTTGTTTCTAATTTATTTCTAATAAATAAATGTGAGAGCCCTGCAGCTCTCACACAGCCAGCGTGGGCTCTCCTCTGCCACTCCCTAACAGCTCTGAGGGGACTGGGGGGACAATCCTCACTCTTCCTAGCTGGAAAATGAATGAAACTCGCTCTCCAACTCCACAGGGCAGAGCTGCAGGGCACAAAGATTCACTGGCCCCAAATCCATTTGTTTCTAGGCTATTTTAGCCATAAATGCATCATCCACTTCTCTCTATCCTTCTATTGCCTTTTCCTGCTTATTTCTACAGGTGAGCTGCCCAGGACGCACCTGGGAGTGCTGGGAACAAACCCCAATCCCTTGTGCAGAGCTCAGGGAGTGACCCAGGGGCTGGGGACTCCCTGTGACCTCCACCAAAGCTTCCCCCAGCACGGGGAGTCAATCAGGAGTGGCTTCCACCACCACGGGGGACACGACTTCCTCCGGTGGTGGCAGGGACTGCAGGGACCCAGCTGAGCCCAGCACCTGGCTCCGCTTCCCCGGGCTCCTGGCACAGCTTTGCTCGGACCTGTCACTGCCACCTTCCTCTGGGGTCACAAACAGGTGCAAACCTTGTAAAAGAAGAGCTTTATAAAGCCCTAGCTTAAGCCTTACTGCAGCCAAGTACAGCTCCTAATTGGAGTGTGAAGCTCCCATGAGAAGGAACTAAGAGAATGAGAATCAGTTTAAAAAAAACAAACTATTCTAGCCAGAAAAGCAGTCTGCACCTGTAGGAATAAGGAGTCTACCCCATAAGAATCCATGAAGAAAATATTTCAATTAACCAAAAATGGAGGGGTTTAAGGAACGTGCTCCCTAGCCATTTACTGACCAGTAAACTGTCAGGGTATTGTTAACCAAGTAGGTTTAACACACTTCTAATATTCCTATAAAAATATGAGCTATGCAATAAAGATTCAGCTTTCCTACAGGAAAAAAATCAAGAGTGCCATCTGTTCCTATTGCAGCACTGATACCTGAGGGAAAGCTGTGCTGATCCCAGTCAGTTCTGGAATTCCTAAGGCAAGGGAGAGCCAGCAGGAAAATCCCTGCACTGCAGAATCTCTCCATAAACACAGCCGTGACAAGCTCAGGAGTTAAACATTGATATTCTTATGCAACACTTGTTTGTATCTGTAATAAAAATAATATCAGCTTTACACGTCCTGTGTCCATTTCCTCCACCTCCAGTTAATGTCTGGGATTAGGAGCTGCTTGAGACAGCTTTAGTCTGGCAGTTGTAACAATAAATACCTTTGTCAGAGGAATTCTTGTTTGCCCTGAGCAAATTAGCTTCAGTCCTGATTGACATCAGGCCTCATCAGGGGTCTGGAACTGCTCCAGGGATCCAGAACTGCTCCAGGGATCCAGCTCTGCTCCAGGGATCCAGCTCTGCTCCAGGGATCCAGAACTGCTCCAGGGATCCAGAACTGCTCCAGGGATCCAGAACTGCTCCAGGGATCCAGAACTGCTCCATGGACAGCTGGAGCCACCCCAGCCATGGGATGTGGGACGTGACCCAAAGCCAGCCCCGTCCCTGCAGTCCCCAGCCAGCCCTGCTCGGAATTCTGCACCCATGGGTGGCATTGCAAGGAAACTCAAGGCTCTGACCTGCTGCAGGGCTGGGAATAGCCCAGGGCAAAGTTTATTCCAGGCTGGGAGGTGGCGGCACACCTTTGTCCACAAAGGCACAGCCAGGATTTGGGAACAGCCCTGGGTTCCCTCTGGGACAATTCTGTAATAATTATAATTCATCTGCACTGCCCCTTCCTGACAGTTAATTGTTCATGGAGGAGAAATGAGGAGAAGGGAACCCCACAAACATTGTAATATCTGGTGCACAAACCTCTCTTTAGAGCACCTGTGGCTGAGCAGGGGAGAGAGAACTTCACTCGCTTGCACTGCAGATTTATTGCTATTTAATAAGCCAAAAGAAAAGGAAAGATGGGGGATGAAGAAACCCACAAATTCTGCTCAATAACTTTGATTTTTGTGAAGGGAATGAAGGTGCCATTACCTCTCAGTGCCCTGCTGCTCACCTCAGAGCTGAGCCAGAGGCACCTGGGCTGGGAAATCAGAATTCCTGGCGGGGCAGAAATGTGGTTGGGAGGACATAACCACAATTCCCTGGTGTGGAACCACGTGTGAGGGCAGTGCAGAAAGCACAGAGCGAGCTCTGGCAGGCTCTGTCGTCACTGCAGACACAGACCATGAGACTCCTCACCTCCACTTCTCATTTCATACAAAACCCCAACATCCCTGGTGTTGAAATCCAGCAGAATGCAAAGCAGCTCAATGAACGTTCCTCACCACCCACTCCAGCGTCTGGGAAGGAAAATTTCCACTTCTCTGAAAAGAACTGAGATTTTCAGTTGGAAGGGGAATCCTGGTCAAAACTAAAAAATTAAAAATCCCCTTTGTGGAACCCTGGGGAGGGGGTGGAGTCCCCATCCCTGGAAGTGTTCAAGGAACAGCTGAGGTGGCACGGAGAGTTCTGGATCCTGATCCCAGCCCCAGGCAAAGCCATCCCAGGGGTGCCACTGCTGCCCTTGGAGCAGACTGGGAAACTGAGCTGGAATTCCCCATGGATCCCACCGGAGCACATGGGGAATAAATCAGGCAATATCCCGTTAATTAATTTAAAATTAATTAATTTCAATTAATTTAAAATTAGTTTTTAAAGTAAATTTTTAAAGTTTAATTTAAAATGAATTTAATTTAATTAATTTTAAAATTTAATTAAATAAACTTAATTTTAAATTTAATTTTAAATTTATTACTTTTCAATTTAATTTTAAATTAATTAATTTTAAATTTAATTTAAATTAATTAATTTTAAATTCCAGGTGATGCTCAGGCCGTTTGCAAGTTTCCAATAATTATCAATAAATCCCAGCAGTGTGGATGCACAGATACCCAGGAGAACACTGCCCTTCAGAAAGGTTTGGGGGGGGGGGAGGTGCTGAAAGGGAAAAGTGCTGAAATTTGCTCAAATCAGTTCAGGTTTGGGCAGCTGAAATGGCCAAACAGAGATAGGAAGGATTTTCGATTTCTTTGGGAACAGTTTAAAGTCTCACTATAATTATTAGGAGAACATGAGGCACTCAAAGTTGTCCTGAGAGATTTGGGGAGGGAGGAAGAGAGAAGAAATAAAGGAAATCAGAAAAATACAAAGAAAGAAACAGAAGGAAAGAAAAGTAGAAACATTTAAAGTAAAATTTCAAAATCTACTTTTGGGGAATCTTATTTTTTAGGGACTAAAAATAGACTAAAATCTTTTTAGTCCATTTTGCCTGTGGTTCCAGCCTTGATTAGTTTTGATCAAAAATTCTTCCCAAATGTTTGGATCTCCTTCCCCCTTACTGAGGACTTTTAGGGCAACGAAACATTTGGTAAAAAAGAAAATTCCACCTTCACTCACAATTTCACTGAAAAGAAACTCCCTCTCTCTGAGTTTCGGCAGAGTTTTTTGCTTGTTCTACAAACCTGTTGGAGATGTAAAAACCGTGGTGAAACCACAGAGGGAAAGAGGAAGCAGAGCCCAGCAGTTCCCAGGTAACTCCAGCACGTTCTCAGCCAGAAACAGCCCCAGGATGGGATGGCTTGGCAGGAAAAGCCATCCTGCAATTCCTGGGAGCTGGAAAATCCAGGAGTCAGCCATCCCTGCAATTCCTGGAGCTGGAAAATCCAGGAGTCAGCCATCTCTGCAATTCCTGGAGGCTGGAAAATCCAGGAGTCAGCCATCCCTGCAATTCCTGGGAGCTGGAAAAGGCAGGAGTCAGCCATCCCAACAATTCCTGGAGCTGGAAAAGGCAGGAGTCAGCCATCCCTGCAATTCCTGGGAGCTGGAAAAGGCAGGAGTCAGCCATCCCAACAATTCCTGGAGCTGGAAAAGGCAGGAGTCAGCCCCCTCAGCAATTCCTGGGAGCTGGAAAAGGCAGGAGTCAGCCCCCCCCAGCAATTCCTGGAGCTGGAAAAGCTCTCCCAGCCCTTGGGGTTCAGCCTTGTCCCCAGAGCTCTGAGTGCCACACCCAGGGGACAGCTCCAGGGATGGGGACAATGAGAAGGATTCCACTGATTGATGAATGGAAATAAAGATATTTGCCTTTACAAACAAACTGTGGGTTTGCTGATAAATAAAAATTGGATGTTAGAAAATGAAAGGAACAATGGGGAAAAACTCTAAAAATTCCATGAGAATTTAAAATCAAAAAGTGGGGTTATACATTATAGGGGATCAGGGAAGTCTGAACTCCTCAAGTACCTCTGCCAATGGGGAAAGAGAGAAGGGAAATGGGGCTGGGAAATTGGGATAAAAAGGAGGAAATTGGGATAAAAAGGAGGCTGCATCCTCCAAAAATTTGAGAGACCCCAGGGGAATGCCCCATGGCCTCTCAGTTTATTTGAATAAAGTAAAAGGAAGAAGGGGCAACACCCAAATTCCACCATCTTGTCCTATTCCCTCTCATATTAAAATCCTAAAACCCTAATTTCTACACTCTATGATACACTGTGTAAAAAAACTATTACTGCCACATATTAAAATCCTGTGTGCTCTAACTCATCCCAAAGTTTTGGCAATTTTTCCCAGGGACGAAGGTTAAAAGTAGAGTTCTGCTGAGGGTCAGAATTTCTTAAAACAGGCAGAGAAATATTCTCTGTGCCCTGGATCCCAACAGCCTGGGTGACGTGCTGGGGTGGCAGCAGGGCTGGCCTGACCTCAGAGCCCACGAGGCTGGCGCTGGCTGCTGGCCCAGAGCCTGGGCTCTGCCAGGGGTCCCTGGTCCTGGGCAATCCCTGCCTCACCATCCCTGAATCCCAGAGCTGGAAAAGCCCTCCCAGCCCATGGAGCCCCAGCTGTGCCCCGTCCCCACCCTGTCCCCAGCCCAGAGCTCTGAGTGCCACCTCCAGGTGACACCTCCAGGGATGGGCACTCCAAAGCTCCCCGGGCAGCCTGAGCACCCTTTCCATGGAGGAATTCCTGCTGATGTCCAGCCTGAGCACATTCCACACACATTGCACTGGTTTTTCCATTACAGACCACGATAAAGAAACTGATTTTCTTCTTTTGCTAAGGAAACCTTTCCAAAAATGAATTTCCAGTGTTTCCCTTTGACATAAAACCTCACCACGTTCCACTGGACATTGATCAATCAATTCTTTTCACATATTTTCCATGTCAACACAGTCCTGTACCAATGGATGGTGACTTGCACCAGTTTTGGAGTCAGGATTTGGCTGATTTGGTTTCCAGGTGCTGAAGAATTGCAGTTACCTTTCTGCTCATTTAAATAACAGAATATTTAACTCAGAATGAACAAAACCCTTGTGTTCAACTCCCTGGGTCAGGATTTCCCTCCTGTTATTTATACCTGAGACTTGGGGAATGGCAGTAGGAGTTAAAGCGGAGATTAAATACAAACAAGGAGGATTTTAATTTCATAAGAAGCAAAGCTAAATGCTCACAACTCAAAATTCTCATCAGAATTCTCTCTCATTCTTAGCTGGTGGCAAAGTAAAACATCAGAATGAAGTCTGAGGATTATTTTTTTTCAACAGAATTTGTAATTTGACAGAAAGGCACCAATCCTTTGATAGAAACTGCAGATGCAGCTGGAGCTGTGTGACTGCCATCCCCCATACCCACAGCACCTCCCTTCCAAAGGAAGTTTTTCATTTGGGCTTTTACACATCTTTAGCAATGGACTTGTGATTTCAGTCAGTTTTGGTGGCTGCTCTGTCAGAACCTTGCAGCACTTTCAAAAAGCAAACCCAAACTGAAAGCGCGGAAGTCCCACGGTGTCACGTTGTCACTGTGTCACCAGGAGCCCCTGGGCACCCCAGAGGAGGCACAGCCAGACACAGGGACAGGGAGGGGGCAAGGAGGAGTCATGGCCACAACTGCAGTGAAAGGTTTTGTTCCTGTGTGGTCGCCCTGACCAGCAGAAGCCCCAGGTTGTCCCTGACAGGAACCTGCTCCAGTCCCCACCCTGTCCCCGTCCCCTCCTCCCATGCCCAGCCCCTGCCTCCCTGCCCTCCTCATCCCTCTGATCACAAACTGGATCCATTCCATTCCCATGTGGAATGGCTGAAATTCCCAACCACACCAGGCTTTTACTCCTTTTCATTCTCTCCACACTCCCTTCCCTCAGAGGCATTCAGCAGAACCTCCTCTGCTTTGAAGGAAATAAAAATAAAGTTGCATTAAACACTTGACTTGAAATGTGTACGCTGCCTGAAATTTATATAGTTTACACCAAATTTTTAACTTTTCCTTGTATTTAACACCAGGCCTTGGTTTACCCTTGGTTTTATCTGCAGTGTTCAGCCACATCCTGAACTCCCAAAGCTCGGTGATTTCCAAAAAAGCCCAAGAGAAGCTGCAGTTTATCTCAACTTTGTGAACATTTTCTCCAAACTCAGACCTCATCAACACTTTTGAGGTCACTGCTGGTATCAGAAACTTCAGCTGTGTTGCTGACATTCAAATTGGGCAATGAATGTGTTTTCCACCGTGACTCCAAGTCTGGCTTCTGGTGCCAACAAAATTCACATGACCCAGTGCAAGTCTGCAGGGCCTTGAGATGACATGGAAACAAAGTCCTGCCAATGGCTTTTTTTAGGAAATGAAAAACTGTTCAAGCCCAAAGCTTGGCCAACTTCAGACCAAAAGAAGTGAATAAAACCCATGAACCTGCTCTGGACACCTCTGCCAAGGGCACACAATTCATGGTATGAGTTAAACTGGTCTGTTTATCCCACTGGTCTCTGTCCTGCTGCTCCGAGACAGCCCAGCCACAGTGGAGGAACCTCTGGGATAACAGATCTGGAAAGAGGGAAGGACCCCACACTCCATGGTAAAAATTCAATGAGATTTTATCTCCCTGTGGCACGTGTGTTGCTTTGGAAGAAAAGGCAGAAATGGTGAGAGGAATGGGGAGCACAGGAGAAGGGAAAGGACACCTTCCCCTGCCCCAGGCTGCTCCAAGCCCATCCAGCCTGGCTGGAACACTGCCAGGGATCAATTCCTTCCTGTGCCAGGGCCTTCCAGGCAACAATTCCTAATTCCCAATATCCCATCCAGCACTCCCTGGCAGTTTTCAGCCATCCCCCCATCCTGGCACTCCAGGCTCTGCTGACGGGCTCTGACATTCAGAGACACCCGAAACTTCAGTGCTGTCCAAGTCAGTGCACCAAGAACTAATTTACAGCAGGAAATGGCACCACTTCCCCCTTCCACTTCTGCAACTCCCTTCGTTGTTTTAATAATCTCATTCAATCATTTTTACCTTCCCTCCAAGAATTTCACATTGACAGTCTCGGCGCTCTCACAGTCTCAGGGGGGATTTACCAGGGCATTTGATACTGCACAATTAAAATACTGAAAGATTAAGTTACCTGACTAAAGGAACACAAACACAGCATTTGCCTCTGTCATGTGCTC
This sequence comes from Dicaeum eximium, assembly GCA_013396995.1. Lineage (NCBI taxonomy): Eukaryota > Metazoa > Chordata > Aves > Passeriformes > Dicaeidae > Dicaeum > Dicaeum eximium. The sequence continues at coordinate 878,534 of VWZP01004159.1, read as the reverse complement.
CAGTTGCAACCTCGGTCCTCTGCTTTTAGGCAAATGACTTTCAAAAGGGGAAAGAAATCCTATAAATAATTTCTGTCATCGAGGATGACACTGTGTCTTTTACCTCTGAGTCAGAAATTCACTCCCAGCTTTAATCTGCAGCGACTGATCTGCCAGGGGGAGCTTCATAGAAAGTGGAGTAGTTTCAGGGCACTTTCTGATGGATAAATCCCCACTAGAGACTCAGACCAAGGCTGAGCTCACCAGCAAGGCTAGAGCTCACAATTCATCTCAGAATGAACAAGCTCCAGAGCAATTCCTTTAAAAAAAATGTACAATCAGTCATTTTCTTCAGTCTGCTTCCTTTTTTTGTTATTTTCCCTGTATTCAGTTCATGTTTTTGGCTGATTCAGAAGCCTCTGGGCAGTTGTGCCCATTCCCAAGGCTCTGCTGGGCATCCACCCTGCAGCTCCTCTGTGCCCAAAGGGTTTCCAGGAGCCACAGCCTAAACAGAGACTCGGCTTTGCTCCTTCTTAGGGGAGGCTCAGGGTGGGCACCAGCAGGAATTTCCCCATGGAAAGGGGGCTCAGGCACTGGAACTGCCCAGGGAGGGTTGGATCCCCATCCCTGCAGGTGTCACCTGGAGGTGGCACTCAGAGCTCTGGGCTGGGGACAGGGTGGGAATGGGGCACAGCTGGGACTGGCTGGGCTGGGAGGGCTTTTCCCACCTCAGGGATTCTGTGGGTTGGTTTAACACCAAACATGTGAGCAAAATACGGCCTTGACTCCGTTTCTCTGAGAGAAACCAAGGGCACAAACCAAAAGGTCAAGTAAAAGCAGCAATCTCCTCCCTTTCCCAGAGGCTTTCCCCACTAACTGGGGAGGCTCGAGGGCAGAACCTGCCCCTTCATCCCCCTTCAGGGGCTGTGGAAAGCAGAGTAGTCATGGTGAGCTTGGGGTTCCCTGGTGCTGGGGTGGCCCTGCCTTGCTGAAGGCTCCTCCTGCAGCAGCTCAGCCTCGCCCCAGGCAGCTCCAGGACAAAATCCTGCAGGCTCAGCCTCTGAATTCCATCCCCTGTGCTGCTCCTGACTCCAAACCCTGGCCAGGGACACAAAGTCCTCACCTGTGAGGCCCTGCTCTGAAAATGCTGCATGGGAGAGGCTTCTCCCTTCTTCTCTGCCTCCTGTTCCCAGCTCGTTCATCTCTTTGCCCAAAAAACCACCCACAATTCAAGCTGGCCCCGATTTGCCAATCCCTGTGTCAGCTGTTGGTTGATTTTCCCCTCACCCAGCAGCAGATCCCAAACAAACACACCCCAAAGTGCCCCCTGCTCTGCCCCTGAGCCTCACCCCTGGCTGCCCTGGCAAACCCCAGATTCCCTGGAGCTTTCCCTGGAGGTCTCCTGCTCGGGACAAGAGCTGCTTTGTGCATCCCCTTGCTCAGAGCTGCTCCCCCCCAGCATTCCCAAAGCACACTCTCACTTCTGCAATGTTTGCTCAGGAGGCTTTCAGGCTCAGGCAGTTTTGACAAAATCAGTGTGGTTTGAGGAAAAAACAAAACCCACACACACGAGCACAAAGCCATAGACAGGGCTGAGGAATGGCATCATCTTCCTGAGGTGAACAGAAATTCCACGTTTGCTTTCAAGTATTTATGAGAAAGAAACCCTTTTCATTGAAAAAGCTCCTGGTGGAGACTCATTTCAAATAGAGAGAGTGAAATAAACTCTCAGCTTCTGAACTCTCTGAGCTCAGATTTTGTGCTATAAAATTTTCCAGTGTGGAGGTGGCTGTCCCAAGCCCAGCATGTCCTGAACCACAGCCTGCAGTCTCTGTGGTGCTTTTTTGGTGCATCCCACAGCCCTCAGACATTGACACTTCACATCCTCTCTGCCCTTAACGACCCTTAATTAGAAGGTATAATAAGCAAAAATGGCTTTAAAACACCAAAATAACTTCTTTAACAGGGTATTTTTTTAAAGCTTCATTTTCTTCACGTTATTGGCTTGCCATGAAGAGGAGAAGTGAGGCAGGGGGGCATTGATGGGTGAATCTTTTCTCTTAAACCTTCACTTGCTTTTCACTATCTTTAAACCCAGCCAGACTTACCCAGTTTGGAAGTACAGCCTTGCCTGGGGGAACGTCTCAGGAAGAGAACCAAGGAGAAAGCCCTGCTAGAAAGAGGAAATTTTGGGTCTTGTCTTACCAGAACAACATTTCTGGGTGTGTGCACAGCTGAGAATCCCAGGAGAGCCCTGAACCAAACTCTTCCTCTTCACACTCCCTTTAGCTCCTCCTTTCCCCCAGATCTGGGCACCACAGGAACTTTTACCTGCCCAAAAAAGGGTGGTTTTAGGAGGGTGGGAGCACCTGTGTCCTGTTACCCCTGAACCCTGGGGAGGGAACAGCAAGGCAGAGTTTTTCTCACAGAGCAAAGCAAGACAAGCAGGCTGCAACGAGGTTTGAAGAGAAATATTTTAGTAAAAAAAGGGCAAAGCAGGAAAACTTTGAATTCTTCCCTTTGGGTGCTGGTGCTCGAGGGCTCAGCCACTAGAGGGAAATGTAAGATAAGGGAAAAGGGAACTTAACCCTCTCCAGCTGGAGCTGTGCCTTCTTCCCAAAACTTCAGAGATCAGATTTTAGTGACAAAACGTGTTTAGTTATTTTGAAAACAGGGTATTGGGAGGAAAGAAAAAGCTACAGAGAAGGAGCAACAGTCAGAGCATTTTATCTTTGAATTCTCCTTTTTAAAGTGGAGAAAGAGAAAGGATTTGTATTGCATTAACCCTGATAAGACTTTAAATGGTTGCAGAGATGTTCTTACTGGTAAAAGCAAAGCCCTTTGGGTGGCAAAATAATTTAATTGTCTAGGCAGAATTAGGAAATAATCAGCTGAAGAGAATCAGTGGAGACAGACATTCACTGCAGAGGAGAGGGAAAAGCTCTGTTTAGTGACAGGTCTGGCTCACAAGGTGTCCAGAGCTCCCTCAGGAGTGTGTGGGGCCAGATAAGAACTCATTTCCACCTGTGTGCAACCCAGCCTCACAGTGCTGCTGGCACAAAATCCAGCCTAATCAGCCTACAAATATCATTTCTTTCCTCAAACAAGTTCAATTGGGAGGAGAAACTGGGGCCTGGAACTGAGGGGTGTTTACTTTAAAGGGAGTTTGGAGCTCGTGGCACCTCCACAACCCCAGGACTCCGAGCACTGCCAGCAGTGACAGCCCAGAACTTCTGCCCCAAAGCCTCTCTGCCAGCACAGAGCTGGGAGCACAGCTTGATGTATCATCCTAAAGTTAATTAGGAATTTCTGGACCTCTGGGACAAGCTTCATTACAAGAATTAAAAACCTAAATCTTCAGCAAGAAATTGAAGCTCTGGGAAATGGCCCGTGGGTAAAAATGGCTCTGTTGGTAAAAAGGGAGCAGGGAATAAATCCTGAGCACTTCTCCCTGACTGAGGGCAGAAGAAAGGGAAAGGTTTGGTGCCAGGCTCGAGGTCCTCTAAGCCCCTGCTCAGTGATCAATCCCTGTGATCAATCCCTGTGCTCAGTGATCAGTTCCTGTGATCAATCCCTGTGCTCAGTAATCAGTTCCTGTGCTCAGTGATCAATCCCTGTTCTCAGTGATCAATCCCAGTTATCAATCCCTGTGCTCAGTCCCTGTGATCAATCTCATGATCAATCCCTGTGCTCAGTGATCAGTTCCTGTAATCAGTT
>VWZP01004159.1:831839-874316 GCA_013396995.1 Dicaeum eximium | reverse complement strand
TGATCAATCCCATGATCAATCCCATGATCAATCCCATGATCAGTCCCTGTGCTCAGTGATCAATCCCATGATCAATCCCATGATCAATCCCATGATCAATCCCATGATCAATCCCATGCTCAGTCCCAGTGCTGCCCCTGCTCCCAGGACCAGCAGTGCTCCTTTCCCCGCAGCAGCAGCAGCAGCTCCATGCCCAGAGCAGGAGCTCAGAGCCGGCAGGGGAGAAGGAGGGAGCTGCAGCAGGTCAGGATGAGCTCCAGCAGCATTCCCAGAGGGATCTCTCAGACCCAGCAGCGCTATCCCCGCGGGGCACAGCTGCTGAAATGTCTCTCTCCTGCTGGTCCCCTGCCAAACAGCAGCAGCACTTTTCCTGCAGAGCAGTTCAACAAAACCGGCAGTGTGAGCTGAGGGGAGGCCAAAGATGAATGGGAATGGCACAAGATCTAAAATCCACTTGGAGCTGTTGAATTCCCCCCAGGGGCAAGCTGCTTCTGCTTATTCTGGCTCATTTGGTTCTGTTCTTCAGCTTTTCCCCTCAAAATCCACATTTTACTTTAAGGCAAAGCTGCAGAAATTGGAGGTGGTGATGAGGAATTCCTCTGCTCCCCTTCTCCTTGGGCTCATTTCGCCTGTTTATTGTTATCTCCTGAGCTCCTGTCAGCTCGGAGGGAGCAAAGGCATTGTCAGCTTTTAATTTCCTCACATGGACACTCCCAAAACCACGAAAAGCAGCTTGGATTTTAGGGACAGAAATGGCAGCAAGGAGCAGTTACCATGTCCAGTAACATTCTCTCTCATAATCCCCTCATTCCTCACCAGCCCCTGCAGACTGTTTTTCCTTGTGCTATTTGATTGGGAAAAAATTCTCTAAACTATTCCTAGTCACTTGAGAAAATAGCTGTCTGTGTATTTTGGGCATTGATGTAAAAGTGATGTACATTTTCCATCTCTCCATTAACCCCACCCTCATCCCAGAGTCACCCGGGGGTTGCTGCCTCTGTCCTTCCTTCCTCTGCTCTTCCTGGGACATCCTGAAATTTTTATTTCTCTCAGGGCTGCTGGTACCACTTGGAAAGCTCAATTAACACAGGATTTTTTTTCCTTGTGCCCAAGGATTTTTTTTTCCCTTGGAATCTCTGTCCCTTCAAGCCCTTTTAGTCATGGATTAGTGAGTGCAGCCTCTGCAGCCAGGAAGTTTTACACACTTCTGCAGAAGGATCATGAAACTGAAACCTGATGGGCTTTTGTGCCTCGGGGAGGAGCAGAGCACCAAGAAATGGCCCAGACAGAGGCTGGGGGTGATAAATGGGGTCTTATCTTCTGGGATTTTAACCTAGATAGGTTCCTTCCCTATTGGAGGGAGAGAACATTTGAAAAGAACTAATGGAAAGCTGTGGGAGGTGCAGGAAGATGTTTGGAGTCAGGAGGAGATTGTGTTAATTCCAAACTTGGAATTCTTCATTAATACAGGATGAGGTGCTGAGCAATCTGAGCATCTCAGTTTGGAAGGAGCATGAGCAATCTGCACCCCTGTGTCCCTTCAGACACTGCAGGTCCCACTGAGCTGGGAGCAGGGACTCTGGAGATGCTCAGAGGCTCCTCTTCCCCTCCCTGTCTGGGTTTGCACTGCTCTGACCCTGTTTGAAGGTCACTTCCCACTCCCTGCTGGGATGGGAAGAGCCCAACCAGGGCTATTAACAATGTGCCTCAAATGTCATTCCAAAGCATCCTCCTTCCTGCTGCTGTTGCCTCCTGGAATAAAGCTGTAGTCAGTCAGTCCTTTCCTCCAGAGACACAGATGCCAATGCAGGGAAGGTGATTTAGAGAAGACAGAGGAGAAAGGTTGAATAAATGTCTCATTTAGGGCCTGATTGTGCTATTGTTATTCGTGAAGAATCGTTGCTTATTCCCACCAGGACCTGCTCTTGGATTAGCCTCGGCCTCAGCAGAAAAGGCCTTAAAAAGCCATTTTTGGCAGGAGAGCTCCCCAGCAGCAGGGCCAGGATGAGCCACAACTCCCTGAGAGCCCCTGCACGGGCTGGCACCTCCACAACAGAACAGCTCCAAAATTCCAGAGGGAAAGGAGAGGAGCTGATCAAGTTGAGAGTGCTCCTGAGTCATTACTGCAGGTGCTAAACCACATCTGACTGCTCCAGTCAATGATTGCTGCCATCATCCCTGACCCGAAAATCCATCACTGCTGGGGATGGGTGCTGGGAATTCAGCTCCTCATTATCCTCAAATGCCTCTGCAGGAAGCCAAAAGGGAAACATTTCTTGTTTTTTTCTCTCTCTGAGCATGAAAACGGGGAGGTTTCTGAAGTAGCAAAGGTTGTGGCAGCAGCTCTGGCACACACTCCATGGTTTTCCTGAAACCTCAGGGGAATGCAACACCCACCCTGCAGGTTCATCAAGGCCAGTGCTAATTGAGCTCATGGACCTGGAGCTCGGAGCCAGCTGGGGATGGGACAGGAGGAGAGGGAACGGCCTCAGGCTGGGCCAGGGGAGCTCAGGGTGGGCACCAGCAGGAATTTCCCCATGGAAAGGGGGATCAGGCACTGGAACTGCCCAGGGAGGGTTGGATCCCCATCCCTGGAGTGTCCCAGGAAGGGCTGGAGGTGGCACTCGGAGCTCTGGGCTGGGGACAGGGTGGGTGCCCTGATGTTTCCTGGACATTCCCATGGCACTGGGAAGAGAAGCAAACACATCTGGAACGATCCCTTTCCCTGCAGACTCACAGGATTTCCCTGCAGCTGTCACCAGGAGGTTTTAGCTCCCTTCCAACCCAGCCTGTTCCCTGACTCTGTGATATGGAACAAGCAATTAGGAACAAAAATGTCTTTTTGAAGCCCACTTTGGAAAACAGAGTATTTCACTCCTTTTTCCCCTAACCCCTTCCATTTCAAAATGTTCTTAAAATGTATTTATTTCTTGAGCTCTAACTGTAAAAACGCCCCAACAGATGAAAATTAGACACAGGTTAATGAGACAAGCCAGAGCCAAGGAATCCTAGAGACAATATAGAGATAAGTGTCTACTTATCCAGCCAGGAGTCATTTTCTTGTTTCCCTTTGATGGATTGAGGGTTTTTTCCCTGATCACAATTGAGTATAGAATATGTTAGATTGAAATTAGAATATATTAGCTTGCAGCACCCTCAGTTTATTGTCAGGATGGGATTGTTAGCCAGTGATTCAGATTGATGGCTTTGCAGCAGAACCTGCTGCAGAAAGGAGAGGCAGAGGGAAAATAAGAAACAGTTTTAAAGGGAAAGCATTTCTGCTCGGCCGACAAGAGAGAAATTATTTAAACCATTCCCTAATCTGGAATTTATATTCCCTCGTAGGGCTATTAAGAAAAAATGACAAGAAGGGCTAAATTGATTTAATTCCTGCAGTTTCCCTTTAGGATGTGCCCTTCCCAAAGCACCCACTCAGTGTTCAGACAGACACTGCCCTGACAGTCCTGAGATAAACATTTCTGAACGTGGATTTAGCCAAGTTTTCTTCCAGTGTCCCTCAGCTTTGTGAGTTTCTGTTTCTCCTCCCAGTTATTTAACAATTTAATGTGGCTCTTCCTATTGGAAATGCTGATTTAGGTACTTTTTAAGTAAAACCTAAAAACTTTTGTCAAGTTAGGAAACCTATCCTTGCATGTCTCAGTGTGGGTTTAAAATCCATTTTCAGATGATTTTGGGTTTTAAAGCCAGTTTAAATCTGTTTCAATGGAAAAGCAGACAGATCTAGAACAGAACCAGCAGCTTTGCTTTCAGGCAAACACCACATCAGAGCTTTGTCCATCCAGTTGTTCCCTCTCATCCCACCTCTCCAATCCCAGGAACTCGCTCACTCCTCGTTAATGAACTGCAGGAGAAGGAAAAATCAACCTTAGCCAGAAAATAAACATCTGGATTGCTCATGGCCTCAGCAACTCTCACTAGAATTAGCCACTAACAGTTCCCAGAAGAGTAAGATTTACAATGTTTTCCTTCCTAATGGTTTTTTTCTTTTCCATCTAAAGCTTGCGTTAATGGATTAAAGCCTAATAAATAAATTCTCCTGGAGGCAATGATTAATCAGTTTTGAGTGGCTCAGACCTTTTGGTTGAAGGGAAAGGTCCTCAAAACCCTGTGCTTGAGCTGAGCTCTGCTGCAGGACCTGGTACCAGAGGCTCCTTGGGCAGAGCCCTGTGCAGGTTGAAATTCCAGCTGCAGGAAAGCTGCAGAGCTCAGGGAAGCTCAGAATCACGGAATTATCCAGGTTGGAAAAGCCCTCCAGGATCAGAGTCCCTGCTGTGCCCCATCCCCACCTTGTCCCCAGCCCAGAGCTCTGAGTGCCACCTCCAGGAATTCCTTGAGCACCTCCAGGGATGGGGATCCAACCCTCCTGATTTCCTTTACAAGATAAACTCTGAGAATTCCCCACGTTTTCCATTCAGGAGTCAGAGTAGCTCCATATTTTCTGCTTTGAGATGTTTTGCTGTTATACAGCTATAAGGAATTACTTTGAACAACAGAAACATTTAATCACTAAAGATGATAAAAATGCAGTTTTCTGTCACTCTCCTCATTGCACAGAAATTAGACTTGGAAAGAACTTTAAAGCTGAGGAGTTTCTCTCCTTTACAAGTGAAGTCTCTTGGCCTTGCAAGACTTCTCCCTGAATTATATTTACTGCTGTTTTATTCCAAAGGAGATAAAGGTGTCATAAATTACAGAGTCCCAGCACTTAGTCTGGAGGATAATTGGTGAAGTCTCCTGTGTCAGGAAGATTTTCCCAGCCCTGTCACCAAGATGTCTGTGGGATTAATCATCAATCAGCACAGCAAACACCAGAAATAGAATCACACCAAGCTTTGCTCCTTTTTTCACTCTGTTGAGTGAAATTTTCTGTTGATAATGCAAAGTAATTGACATCAAACTATTTGATAGACACTGATTGTCCCTTGGGGTTGTTATGGATCAGTGCTCCCAGTGCTCCCAGATCTAAGGTGAATCCTGGCTCTCTCAGGAGACACCTCCAGAGTCCCCACACCACTGATTTTTCAGGTTTCCAGAACATTTTATGGCTTGTTCAATGCCCTGGGACACCTTCCACTATCCCAGGTTGCTCCAAGCCCCACCCAACCCCTCCTTGGGCACTTCCAGGGATGGAAAATGCTCTTACTCAAATAAATGCAAACTCATTTAGTTTGCAAACCTCATTCAGGAGCAGGCACTCCCCACAGCTCCTCAGTTTCTGTGGGTCTGACCTCGGGCTCAGCCATTCCATGGAGTTCATCCATCTTTTTCTTGGCTCCCCTTGGGGACATGGCTGGAGCTGTGCAGGAGCTTCTCACCAGGAATTCTCCAGGAGAAATCCTGCTCTGACCCCAGGCCCTCAGTCTGGGTCACCCCCAGCTCAGTCCCCAGCACTGCCGGGCTGTGCCCCAGCTTTTGGGAATGGGACAATGTTTGACTTTGCCTGAATTTCATGGATAAATACACAAACCCTCCCTCTGGGGGCTGTGCTCTCCACCATCATGCCAGGAATTATACCAGTGTCAGGTTTGAGCACTCCTGTTGTTGTGCTCGATGGTGAATCAGGACTCTTTGACTCCAATATCAGAAGGTTTATATGATTCATTAAAATGATTCTATTGTTCAGAAGGAATTTGGGCTATTTCTGCCCAGGTACAGAGCTAACACCTTTTTGTCTTCATGCTCAATACCAAAATTGTTAGAATACTAGAAAATACTTACAAAGTTAGAGAAATAACATTTCCCTATATCATAAGTTGAGAAAAAAAAAGCCCCCATCCCCCATGTGGGAGACAAAGCAGCCAAACACCATCCTGTGTCCTTGAACACACACACAAAAAATATGTTTACAGAAATCTGTACTTAGAAGTGAGCTTTCCCATGGAAAGGAAAACTCAGCAAGTTCATACCTAAGAAACCTATAAAATATTATAACCACACACTCCAAGGTCAAAGCAGTGCCAGGGAGAGACCAGAACTCCCAGTAAAAGGAGCTGACTGGTGCCACCAGTGGTGCTGAGCTGGGCACTGATGGTTCCCAGGGAGGGTCACCCCAGCCTGCTCCAGCACAGCAGCACTGGGAGCTGGGATGCTGAAAGCTTTCCAGGCTACCTGTGCTCCCAAATTTGCAGAGCAGGGGTGATGCCACCCTCAGCAAAGCAGCTGAGAGCCCTGAGCTCTCAGCAGTGACTCCAATAAAACGCCAACAGAGCAGCAAACCTAACGCATCCCCCGAAATTATCTCCTTTAAAGGTGCACATTCCCCCTGTTAATTGAAGAGCAGGCACTGGAAATGAACAGGTAATTGGTTGTGGCTGTAAATGATTTATTGGGCACTGTAACAAACAGCCCAGCTCCTTCTGCTCCCAGCCCACGGCTCCCCTCGCCCGCCTGCTCCTGCCAGGATAATTGGCCTTGCTCGCAAATCTATTTGGATTGTACAAGATTATCTGTTAATGCTGGGAGATGAAGTGTCATAAAATGAGAGGTGTTTTTCAGGAGCGCTCCAAAGTGAAGCAGCTGAAGTGCTGCAGTGGTGCAGCTGTAAACACCAGACCTTGCCTTGAAGGGAGAGTCTGGAATTTCAGGATTTTTATTGATCCTAAAAGCTTCCCCGTGGTTTCAAGTGAAGTGTTATGACTCAGCAAAGGATTTCACCCCAAATCACTTCAGCACCTCCAGATTGTGCCAGAAAATGACTGTGGGACCCGGATCAGGGTGAGCCCAGACAAACATCCAGAAACAGGAATGCTCCCTCAGACCAGCTTCTCATTTTTGAATTGCTGGGTTTCAGCTGCACCACTCTGTGCTCTCTTTAGCAGTCAGACAGGAGAGAGGGATCCTGGCTCCAGAATGCTCTCAGGAAATGTCTTTGCAGTGAGGAACTGCAGCATTATCTGCTGTGTGCAGGGTGGCTCTGTCAGAGACACTCGGCTCCAGCTCTGGGGAAAGGCACCTTGATTTAGGAGAGAAAATAAAGGGGGAAAATACATTTAGAGGATTGCCCAGGGCCTTTTCCACTCATCTTCCTGTGTGTTTCCATGAGATGCCAGGGAAGGACTGGGAACCAGGGCACAGGGTGACAGGAGGGGCCCAGCCAGCCCAGAGGGAAACATCCAGGAGGAGACGGAGAGTCTGTGCCGGCCAATATTCCATAAATACCCTCTGCCACAGAAACCCCGGTGACCACCCCGACCTGAGGGAGCCAGAGGATGTCTGAACATGTTCTCCCACGTGCTGCCTGCCCACGGCCCTCCACAGCAGTTTTCCAGCTGTTCTGACCCTTTCCTGTTGAGTAACTCCAGCTGAAAGATCAGGAATTATTGTTAGAAAGTCACAGATGCTGGTAGGAATTGGGAATTCTGGGCAGAGCACCCACAAGTCCTGACTCTGGTGGAGCATTCCTGGTTTCTCGAGGCAATAAAGAACATTTTCAGCTGAATTATTTCATGGGGAACATGAATCCCAATGTGCCACCAGCCAGGGAAGCAGATGGGTCTGGTGACACTGCTACAGCTGGAGAGTCCTGTAACCCAACATTTCTGCAGCTGTTTCCAATTTTTTATTGAAAACTGCAGTTTGCACCTGGAAAATCACCAAAGCTGAAACACAATTTTATCACCAAACTACCTTTTTTTTTTCCCCTCACATTTTTAGAATATATATTTAAGGATTTGGATCAATCCCAGGAAACGAAATCCTTCTGTATCCCCCAAAAGTTGGAGCAACAGTTCTCAAGGCACCTCTCCACCCCGAGGGAATAAAATTCTTTATTTATCCTGGGGGCTCACGCCCATGGAGCCTCCTTCCTGCCCTGCTGATATTCCCAAAAGAGGCACTAACTGTGGTTATTTTTCATGGGCTGAATCACACAACTCAAATCATCTCTTCTTTCTCTGCCAGCTTGAGAAAAAAACCCCAAGGCCATCTATCCCTAACCACTGTGATTATAATGCAGTTCCAAATTAGTCCATCAAAAGCCAATAAAAGGACGTGAACGAGACAGAATGCCAGCCCAGAAAACCATAAATCCATGAAAAATATCCCTGCTCAACAGCTGGCCAGGTTTAATTTTCTAATAAACAGGAGAACATGTCACCTCTTGTTCTGCTTAGCATTGATTTAATGCTTCAATATTCATTTAAATCATTTCATTTCCAGAACTTTTAGGTCCATCAGCTGTTGCCAGAGCTCAGGCAATCCTGGGGCTCAGCTCACCCAGGGATTGATCTGGGGCCGCTCTACAAAACAGATTAATTGATTAAAAGACTAAAAATTTTAAAAGATTAATTGATTGATTGATTGATTGATTGATTGGGCCCTGCCTGCTGCACACACTAATTCTGGACCATTCAAAGCTTTCTGTTGGGATTCATTGATTTCACAGGGTAATAAAATCACGAGTGGGTGTTCAGCCAAGAGCAGAGGAACTGATGGAAGGGAGGGGAGATTGAAATAATGTCAGAGTGGGAAGTGAGGGGTGGCAATGCCCTGCTCCTGCTCAGATTGTCCCCTGGCAAGCTGCCCCTTTCCTCCCAGTGCTAAAATGTGGGAACTGTCTTTAGTTTGTGGCTTGGCAGCATTTGCATCCTCCAAATGACATGAAACATGAACTAACAACCATGAGCTAACAGCCACAAAATAACAGCCAGGAAATAACAGCCAGGAAATAACAATCACAAAATTACAGCCAGGGAATATCAGCCAAGGAATAACAGCCACTCTCTCCTCAGCATTCCCCAGGACCTGACAGGATCTGGATGTTGGAGGATAATCCCCATCCCAATTCAAGAACAAACAGGTGAATCTGGAATATCAAGCAGCCCCAGGCCCTATGGAGTTTGGGAAAGCATCCAGCTCTCTCTCTGTTGGAATCTGTGGAATTATTTTGTCTCAGGGACCCTGGACCAAAGCCTCTCTCATGCTCAGGTTGGAGGGTCAGGGTTGATTCCAGAGCCTGTTGAGCCCTGCTCTGCTCCTCAGAGCCCTCCTTGGAAGGTTTCTCTCCCCACAACAGGTCCCTGCAGCTCTGCACAACTTCCTGCCCCAATTCCAGCTTCCCATCCCTTCTATTTTTGGGACAACCACTCCAAATTCCACCAAATTGCTTCGAAGGAGCTGATAAATGGCCAGGGAGAAAAGCAGTTCTGCTCTGAGCTCCAGCCTGGAAACTCTTTTGCTTTCCCTGCCACGACTCTGATTTCTGCCCCAGCACCAGCACCTGGCTCCTCATTTTCCTCTCCCACCAAACATTTCCTATTTAGAGATTGGGTCTTGCTGGAAAAAGTCTTTTCCACAACACTTCTGCTGCTTGGAGCTGACTGGAAATGGAACTGATTACCTGGCACACCCCTGCCTTCCCAATCAGACAGTCCCTGCAACTCCAATTAAACTGTTAATTGATGTCACTGCCCTCGAATTACCAGCTACAAATAAAAAGGGAAAACACGGGAGATTCAGAATTAATAAAAAATAGCAGCAGGTTTTCATTTCCAGTCTGGTGTTTGTATCCTTTCAGGACAACTTTGCCACCCTGGCTGAGTGCCCCAAGAATAGATGCCCTGATTTATTTTATTAATGATCCCATTGTCTTTGTGAGCTCTGAAATTGGGATACTTCCTCAAGCAAAGGCTGAACAGCCAAGTATTAACAGGACTCCTGAGTCTGCCTTAGATGCTGCAGCTGGAATTCCTTAAAGCCTGACAAAAAGGAATGTTTCTCAGCCTCTTCCTCTATAAAAACCCTCTTTGAAGAAAAAAAAAATATTCTATCACTTGTCTTGTGTAAGTAAAATGAATTTTCTTTTCTAGTTTATCAGGTTGATTTTTGCCCATCCCGTTTCTCTGTGGCTGCACGGTCAGGAGTGAAGGGAAAACCAAGAAGGAGGTGGACAATGGATATGGGTCATAAAGGAAGGTCCAAATGGTGAATATTTAATTACATACATGTGCTTTTAAATAAGTTTGTAGAAACCATTGAGGTTAATTCAGCATGTGGACTTTGTATATGGATGTATGGACTTTAGCTGGGCCTCGGGGTGAGCACAAATAGCTCAGGATCCTGCTGGGAATGTGCCTGGAGAGACTGGAGCAAAGGCAATGCCCTGGTTCCCACCACAGGGCTGGGGCAAAGCTCTGCTCTCCCACCCTGGCTTGGCCTCTCCAGTCCTGTGAGTGCAGCTCCCTCCCCTCAAAAGAGGATATTTAATTATAGCTGGGTATTTTAAGTCCAGGAGAGAGGAAGGAGGGGAGAAGCAAAGAGCTTTAAAGATAAAACAATGCTCTTTTGTTTATGTTGTCTAATATGGGAATTCTCCTGCCTTGCTCTGAGTAACTCTAATTTAAAGGGACACCTGGATGTAAAACAAACAAGGAAAACAAACTGTGAAGCAAACTCTGGGAAAATGGAAGATTTGCTGACTAATGAGAGCTTCTCAGAGGACTGCCACAGGCAGGGAGGTTTCCCAGTGGCACTCATGGAAGCTGAGGTAGCACTGCTGATTTATCCAGGGAATTATTTGGAGACCAGTGGATGAAAAGCAGGAATAGAATTAAACAAGTGCTGGGGGTGAGGTGCTGCTGACCACAGCACGGGAGGGGGGTCTGAGAAGGAGAAAACAAAGGTTTTCCATGGAAATGTGCCCTATTCCAGGTGTTCCCTGCTCCACAGCACCCACCCTGCACACAGGGAGGGCACAAACCCTGCCTGGGGCTGGGATTCCTTTTGGAAGGGACTGGAGTTCAGACTGAACATTTTAACTTCAAAATCTGTAAGTTGCTATTGATGGAGATGATGGATCACAGGATTAGAGTGGGAATTACACAAAGTTCATGTTGCCTTTCTCTTTTCTAATAAAATTATTTGGAGTAATTGGCTGTACAAGACCTTCCTTAATCATCTCAACCACCCCACAAGAGAGGTTACTCTGTTGGAATCCACAAAACTGTCCCTGCCTTTGGATCCTGCTTAATAAATTGGAGGAACTGACAATAAATAAGTTTCAAAGTGGTAAAAATGGGCACAAACCTGCAGCACTGGGGAGTTACAGGCTGGGAACACAACACAGACTACTTCACAATAGAGTTGCTGTTGCAGAATCATAAAATTATTATTAAAATTTTATCTGGGTGGCTTTATTCTCCTTTCTGCTACAAAAGCATCAGAAGCAGATGCAATAAACAGGATGAATATTTATCCCCTTAGTTCCTTTATCAATACCTGGACATCAGCCTTTTCTAATAAAATTACAACACAAAAGTGATTAAATCCCAAGATGTGACATGATGGACACAGTGATTGCTGTGTGCACAATGCTGGGCCAGATAAGAACTTAGGGTTTCAGAACTTCAACCTGAACTTTATCCAGAATTAATTTCCTTTAATCACATTCAATCACATCCTCAGCAACTCCAGTTGGGTTTCTGTGTGGTTGGGAGGCTCTGATAATCAGTTTATAAATGTCTCTTGCATTGAAAGAGTGAAAATGGGCAGCTTCCCACCCTAATAACAGCAAAGACCTAAAATTGCCCACGGGGGTTTTTATAAGCAGGAGCTGATGAGCTCCCTTGAAGGGGAGCAGCTCATTTCTCAAATCCTGCACGGGGAGAAGAGAGCAAAGCTCAGCTCAGTGCAGTTCCCTGGGCTGGGCCTTTCCCACCCAACATTCCACAGCATTTCCTGAGCTCTGGAGCCCCTGGGACAGCTCAGGGCAGGGAGCAGAACCTGGGATCTGAGCAAAGCCAGGCTTGGCTGGGAGGCACCAGAGCCCTGCCCTGGAATGTGCAGGTGGCCCCGGGGAGATGAAAGGAATGCCCATGAGAAGAATGACAGACTGTCTTTACAAATAAACTGTGGGGCTGCTGGTAGGCAGAATTAGTACTGAGAGATAAAAGAAACAATGAGAAGGGTTCCACTGATTGATGAATAGGAAAAGATATTTGCCTTTGTAAACAAACTGTGGGTTTTGCTGATAAATAAAATTGGATGTTAGGAAATGAAAGGAACAATGGGGAAAAACTCTAAAAATTCCATGAGAATTTAAAATTAAAAAGTGGGGTTATACATTAGAGGGGATCAGGCGTTCTGGGCAGTCTGTGCCTCTCAAGTACCTCAGCCAATGGGGAAAAAGAGAAGGGAAATGGGGCCGGGAAATTGGGATAAAAAGGAGGAAATTGGGATAAAGGGAGGCTGCGTCCTCCAAAAATTTGAGAGACCCCAGGGGAATGCCCCATGGCCTCTCCCTTTATTCGAATAAAGTAAAAGGGACTCCTCTGTCTCCTTTTTGGACATAAACCTCGAATGTTTGTGAATTAATTTTCCTGACACCCAGACCCTGCTGGCTCTGCCAGAGCTCCCAGGCTCAGCTCCTGGGCCTGGCTCGGAGCAGGGCACGGGCAGGGAAGAGCAAAGTGTCCCTTGGAAAAGCCTCCTGAGAAAGCTCCACCAGCCCCCTGCTCCAGCCCCCCACTCCTTATTATTCTATGGAATTTGGCTGCCCAAAATAACCCTCAGAGGGTCAGAGGGCAGGGCAGGGTCCCTCTGAGCAGAGCTCACTCGGTCACGGAGCTTTCACATCACCCACCAGGCTCTGCATCCACCATCTACAAAAGAAAATCCACTTGTCTGACCCCAGAATAAACACGAGATGTTCTGCTGCTTAATTTAACTGCCTGCCCCTTCCCTTTCGCCTCCTGTAAACACAGATTTAAATTTAGAACGAGGGTGACAGATCAGGCTGGAGAAGAGGGAGGTTCCACGTCTGGGCCTCAACTTTGCCTCACATAGCTCTGCAGGAAGGCAGCTGCTCCTGAGTGTAAATTTGGGATGCAGGGAGCACTAACCCAGAGTGAAGTGTCCCTGCACTGAGCAGAGGGATTGAAGTGCCCCACAAAGTGCTCCTGGAATATTGGATTTCTCTGAGGAGAGCTGGGAAAGCTCAGCTGAAGTCCCAGGGGTGAGCGTGGCACAAGTCCCTCTGTCACAGCCTTGGCCTCACCAACACACTCTTGGCAAAAAGAGCAATAAAGGAAGCACAGAAAATACTAAAACAGTGGGTTTGGAGCAATCAGGATGGAAAAGGAGCCTTGTCTCAGGCTGTCTCTTCCAGAAAGGCCATTTGAGCCCTGCTCATGGCGTTGGGCTCGATGCTCTCGGGTTTCCCTTCCAGCCTCAAGGGTTGTGTGGCTGTGACCGAGCAGCAGCAATCCCACCCTGTCCTGCAGCCAGGGACCTGCTCCGGGCACCTTTTACTTCCTCTTACTGCTGGGAAGAGGAAAAGAAGTTTTCTGAGAGGGAATCTTTGAGTGGTGACATTTGTTACCTAATCAGGTCTGGAGCAGCACCACCAAAACGAAATTAAAGAATACCAAAATTCTGAGATGTGAAATTCAGTCTGGGATTTTAGTCAGATTTGAACAGCAAAAACAGAATGGAAAAGGAGTTTTACTTTCTGAAACATTGCTTATATTTATAACACTCATCCCATTGGGATGGGACATTGGCCAAAGCATTTTCCTGTTGCCTCAGAGACAGAAACAGAAACGTGGAGTTAAATCCCTGCAATATCTGTGGAATTATTTTATTTCTTAGTCCCTTAAAACAATCTTGAACTACTTAACCCTGAAATTCTCTGAAAATAGCTGGAAAACATGCTTGCATGCTGTTACAATGCAATTTGTTTCTATTTAAAAGATGGCATTAATAACGCTCCTAATTGATTGACTATTAGGTTAAATGAAGGAACTAAATTATTGTTGAGTACTTCAGTTTTGACAACATCAATTAAGAAAAAATGCAGTATTTCCAAGAAGTAGTTCTAAAAATAATTTTGACAACAGTTAATTAATTAGCACAGATTGCCTTCATCAAATTAATGCAGGGGTGACTCTGTCCCAGTGGGTTATTTTAAATTAAATGCCTATCATGCACAAAATTCCAGCATAAAAGTTATTTCCAGCCCTTCCCAATATCCAGATTTTCCCCAGAAATATTTAAAGCATGTAAAGAAGAGCAGGACATACTTTGCCTTTATCCAAAACACTTTGTAACTGTGGGTGCAAATATTCAAAGCCACTCTGAGTGCTGGAGGGGGGAATTCTTTCCCTGCTCTAACAGAGGGTGGAAAAGGTTCCTGCTCCAGAGGAAAGGAAATTCCCAAATGAAGAGAGGGCAAGGGCAGGCAGAGCAGGGGGGTTTGGGGCTCAGCATTTCCTAGAAAACAGCACCAGGAACAACAGAAAACCAGAAACAACAGAAAACCAGAAACAAGAACTTCTGGTGTGTCCAGAGCCAGCAGCAGAGCTGGGAAGAGCAGGACAGCCCTGGGGGTTCACACACAGAGCTCAGCTGAGATTCTGCAAACACAGCAATTCCCACCATTCCAAGTGGGAACTTGGTGCCAGGGAAGGTTTCCTAAAGCTGGCACTGAATCCAGGATAATAATAATCATAATAAATAATAAATAAATAAATAATAACAACAACATTAATAAATTATTATTAATAATAATAATCATCACCATCATCATCATCAAAACCTTGAGGTTTAGCAAGATGTTATAATTCACGCCATCACAATCAGAAGCCAACCATTTCCTAATTAAAATACATTATAAAGCATTTTTTGGCCTATCAGCCTTTGCTACACCATGCTGTAAATGCCTTAAAGCCAATCCTCTAAAATTACCCCTCGTGGGTCCCACTACAATCTCTTTACATTCACTTTACATTTCCAAGTCAGCATTTCTTATCTCAAAGTTTCCACAGAGATGCGTTCTGTGTGAGCCTCCAGTCAGGCTCTGGGAATTCTCCAGGAATCCTTTTCCCCTGTTCTGGAAGAGCAGAGCAATGCCAGGGCTGGAGCCATGGACAGGGAGCTGCAGCTGGGGCTCACCTGGGACTGAGGCTCTGCTTCATCCAGCCCTGGAATGCTCCAGATTTATCCATGTCAGGAGACCTGCAAAAACAGACATCCATCAGCTGAGCAGCGGTTAATGAGCGGGCAGCACCTTTTAATTAATGCAATATTAATTATCACGATAGTCTTTAATAATGTAATAATAATAGGAAAAACAGCGACCTGCTTTGCAGAAGGAAATCGAAATAAAACCCAACGGGCTTGTGCATATAAATAATGTCATATTTTACAGCCTACCCGGTCCTGGAAGGTTGAAATTTAAAAAGGGGAGAGCTCTGTGCAGTATTCCCAAATGAGGGGGGATTCCAGCCCCAGCTATAACAAACCCAGAATCACTTTTACTTTATGCTCCCCCTGTGCTGAAAATCCCCAGGTTAACCCAAAGAACAAAGGCAAAGATTCATTAAGACAAACCAAATAAACTCTTGTCAGAAGAGCAGGTCAAGAAACAGTTCCAATGTCTGGCAAGTTCCTTTCAACCTCCCCCCCCCCCCCCCCCGCCCTTTTTTTTTTTCTTCATTAAACAATAGGAAAGCAGAGTAAATGGTGTCTAAGTTAAATACATTTATTTTAGAAAATTAATTACAAAAATCACTTTCAAATGGGACTAGGGATAGGTGGAGGATTATCTGATAGAGACAGAGGAGACAAAAGCACAGGAATCATTAATGAATCCCCTTAGATTTAATTAAATTAAGACTATGAACAAATATGTCAGGAAGAATGGAAAGATTTTGGCTTTTGTCCCAGGAATTTTCCTGGGGGCTTTCCTTTAAGGCCAGATTTGTGCCTCTCTTGTGGTGACTGAGCATTTCAAAGTCAAGATTTCTGGTGCCTTTAGACCCCAACACCTCCTATCAAATAAAGAATAAGCTCATGAGCAGCTGATGGAATGATAAAGCCCTGGCATTTCTCTTTGGGCCTGAAGTCGACAGAAAATACTGGAGACAGCAGTGGGAGCATCAAGGAGGGGGAGATGTTTTCTGCCCCCACAGCTGCCTCCCAATTTCAGCACATTCAGCTACAACATCCGAAGATTTGATTTATACTAATACATCTGATATTAAGAATGATATCATCAGACTAAAAAAATCAATACAGGCTTGAAAAAGAAGTTGACCCTTGTGCTTTATGGTATAAATCACCTCGGGAAGAAGAAAGTTGTTCATATTAAGATTTCTTGCACCTTTCTCTGTTGTAGCAGGAGAGTTTTATCAGCTCATGGCTCATTAAAAACCTATTTTTAGAACCAAGTGTTCTCCCTCCCCACCCCCTGGGCTGCTCTGTCAGACAGAGAGAGTTCTCTGGGAAATAAATCCAAGTGGGCTGATTCACTCTGCACAAGTGTGGCAGAAATCTGAGCTCAGGCTCTGCCTCTGAGGCCAGCACAACTCGTGTGACCTTTGGCTCACATAAAATATTGTTTTTCCCCTCCTCTGTTGTGTAATAAATAAAGGATCAAGGAGTGAAGAAGTGCAAATAATGTTACCAGGGAGAGTTATGGGATCCTGAAACAGCTTCTGAGAGATCTGGTGCTTTCTTCTTCTTCATCAAAGGCCATTAATTAGGAGTTGGTGTTTGCAGCCTTGGATTCCCTCCAGTCTGGGGAGTTCTGCTCAGGATAAAATCCAAGGAGCTGCTCTGGGCTGGAGCAGGAGTGTCTGATCTGATTCATGTTCCCTATTCCCAACATTTCTGAGGGAATCTGTGCCCAGAGAAGTTTATAGAGGATGCCCAGAGGAGCTGTTTCACAGCTCTGAGAGGTAAAGGGTGGGATGGAGGGAATCTGGCCCTGGAAAAAGGAATCACCAGAATCTGTGCTTCACTCTGGGGCAGAAAACATCTCCCCCTCCTTGATGCTCCCACTGCTGTCTCCAGTATTTTCTGTCGACTTCAGGCCCAAAGAGAAATGCCAGGGCTTTATCATTCCATCAGCTGCTCATGAGCTTATTCTTTATTTGATAGGAGGTGTTGGGGTCTAAAGGCACCAGAAATCTTGACTTTGAAATGCTCAGTCACCACAAGAGAGGCACAAAATGAAAAATCCTTTTTCCCCTCAGGATTGGGGCACCCAAAATCCCAACCCAGGGACCCCAAAGAGGTCCCCAGGCCTGAGGCAGGCAGGGAAAAAGAGAGGTGGAGCTTCTCTTGTGTTTTTGTTTTAATTAGAATCAGCCATAATGAGGTGGCAGAGCTCTCCTTGGCACCTTCTGGCACCGCTTTAAAAATCAATCAAACCACAATAAATATTTCCAAATGCTCCATTTGCACAGGCATTTCCATGGAAGGGGCTCCTATCGGAGATTCCTGCCCTGCACTTCTGCAAACAGTTCCAGGTACAACCAGGTCAATCGATGCAATTTCTGCAGCTCACTTTGTGCTCACACAGCAGCTTTTTTTTACCTCCCTGATCAGTGTTCTTTCCCTCTCATTGATTGTTTTGGGGCAGCAATCTGGAAAATCTGGAATATTCTCAGTCCTGCTTTGCCAAGGAGCACAACTAGAGCTGATTTATATCCATGTCTGCAGATCATTTTTTTGGGTTTGCTCTGTGCTCCTGGTTGGAAAATTCCTGGTTTGGACGTGATGCACAGGGGGACAGTGACCCCAGGCAGGGCAGAGCCTTGCCACTGAGGAAATCTGGATATTCCAAGGGCTTCTGGTCCATAATGGACCACAGGGGTGATTGGGAAAGGAAAGAAAATGGGAAGCATTAGACCAGAATTAATTAGTGCAAGACCCCACATTTAAATACAGAATTTTCTATTATCAGATTCCTAAATCAGGTGGGGCTGGGGTTTGGAAAATGAGGTTGTGACATTGAAGCTGTTGGTGAATTAAGCTGCAGCTTTGTGAAATGTTAAGAAGTTGCAGCAATATTTTAATCTGCAATCATTTTCCTTCCCAGCACCAGGAGCTGCAGCTCAGGCTCAGTTGGCACCTGGGGGTGTTTACCTCGATGGAGACACTACATTTGGATTGATTTTCTTTTTTCCTTGCAAATTTTCCACCAAAATTGATTTTTTAAATCTTTTAGAGCACTGTGCATTTTAAAAAACTGGCATTTTCTGGTCAGCTACGTCACTCAGAGCAGTTCTTTCTCAACCAGGAAAATAAAATAAGAACAATTTATTGATAATATCTTTATATCTAACAGTGCTTAATATGAAATGTTAATTATATGTCTGTTTCCATACTTATAATGTGCTGGAAAACAGGCATTTTCTCAAATTTTGGGAGCATTTTTCCTGAAAAGTGAAACCCCAGAAAATCTCCATTTTTATATCTGTGTTCAGCCTCAAATTCCTGGATTATTAAACTTGATATTAGCCAGGGTTTTCTCAAGTCCTTTGCAGTTCAGTTCCTGGATCAGTCAGAACATTTTGGGAGGTTTCTATTCCTGCTTCCAGGCAGACTCCCAGCACTGCAAGAATATTTTTTCCCTAATTTACTTCATACCCTGAGAAAAACCAGGACCCCCAAAGAGGCAGGAAGGGAATGGAAGAAATGAATCCACGTTTTGCAAAGAATTAATTTATCGGTAATTAACGCGTCTGTGCCGTCATTCCCAAGGCTGAGGGATGAAAATGGAATTCCAGAGTGGGTTTAATGGCTCTGGATCCCTTTGGATCAGGGGGATGTGCAGGACTGGGGCACACAATTATTGCCAAACTGACCTTCCAGAGCTGGCCAGGGGAGATTTTCCATCCCTGTTCTGCCCACTACAGCTCCCACCTCTGCTCTGGCCCCAGGAGGTTTAAAAGGAAACAAAAAAAAAACCCAGAACTGGGCTCTGGGTGTTACTGCCACAACCAAACCTGGGATTAATGGGGGAGCACGGGGTCATAATTAATGAGGTGTCTCAGAATGGGATTAATGGGAGATCACAGGATTGGGATTAATGAGGGATCTCAGAATGGGATTAATGGGAGATCACAGAATGGGATTAATGAGGACTCTCAGAATCATAATTAATGGGGGATCACAGAATTTGGCATTAATGAAGGGTCACAGAATTGGGATTAATGACGGGTCACAGAATCATAATTAATGAGGGATCACAAAATTGGGATTAATGCAAAATTGGGATTAATAAGGGGTCACAAAATTGGGATTACTGAGGGATCACAGAATTTGGCATTACTGAAGGATCTCAGAATCTTAATTACTGAGGGATCACAGAATCATAATTAATGAGGGGTCAGAGAACTGGGATTACCAAGGGATCTCAGAATCCTAATTAATGGGGGATCCCAGAACTAGGATTAATGAGGGACATCCCTTGGCTGGGGACCCCGAGCCAGTCCTTCCTCACAAATTCCACAGCTCCCAAAGGCCCCCCTTGGCTGATCCCACCAGCAGCAGTGAAAAGCAAAGCTTCGAGGCCACGTTTGTGGTGGAAGGTTTGAAAACACAAGGAGGAGGAGCCTTCCACCCTAAAGCTCAAAAAAAGTCAAAGCTAAAAAGATCCTCCTTGAGTATTTTTGTTTGTTTGGTGCCTTAAGTTTATTTTGTGAATTTTCTTGGTTCTGAACTCATTTTTCAGTGCATGGGTTTGGCATTGTTAATGCAAATATTCAGTAATTAGCACAAAGTGTCCCTGGGTTCTGGGACCCAGTCAGTCACAAGTTATGAGAAGCATTTCCCCCTGTGAAATGTTCTGTATTATCACTCTAAATGCTGCATCAGTACTCTCAAACAAGATCCATCTCACAAATTTCCAGTTCAAGGCACGATATTAAAATAATGAAATAAAGCCAGATAAGGTCTAAAGATCCATCATGCCAAGAGTTATTTCAAATCCCCAGGAACTGATGCGTTGCCATTGCCCATATTTTGTTGTTATATTGCATTAATAAGGAGAGAAATTGCAGTTCACGTTCCCATGTAATTGTAATTCTGAGATAGGAACTGCTTTTCCTTGCAGACTGAGCTGAAATAATTGAGCTGATTCCACATAGGCTGGGCTTTTGCAGGCTGGAAATGGTGGTTTTTTACTTTATCTGCTCTGCCTGGTAGGGTGAAAACTGCTGCTCACTGACAGCAAACAAGAGAAGCCTCAGAGAGGAACCTCTCCATTTGTACCCCACATTATCTGACATCAACCAGCATTATCCCTCCTGGATTTAACCTGGAAAATGCAGAATAAATCAAAATTTCCAAACTGGTTTTTGGCACTGGGTATATAATTCTGTGTATTTGAGGAAAAAAAAAAAAAATTTAAAAAAAAAAAAAAACTACCCTCTGTGCATCTTTGGGTCTGGGAGTTTCCACTTGGGGGGCACTGAGAATGCAGCAGATTCCAAACCTGGCTCAGTTTTGTTGAACTGGCCCAGTATTTGAGGAAAAAAAAAAAAAACCTGTTGCATCCCACAATGTCACCATTCCTGGACAGGGAACTTTGTGTGAGCTGGAGATGGAGTTCCTGGAGCACTGGCAGGACAGGGAATCTCTCTGAGCCACAGCGAGATCCCACTAAAACAGCTGAGCCACGTGAAAAATTCGTGTTTTGAGCAGCTTGAATTCCACACCTCTGCAAGCAGAGAGCACCAAGGAGGCTCAGCACAGCTGAGGTCCCACCAGAGCAGCTGATGTGACACCCAGGGCACCCCCAGGCACTGCAGAAATCCATTTGTGCCCAGAATTCCCACCCAGCACCCAGGACAAAATCCCCCTGCTAAACAGGAACGCCCAGATGTTCACCTCCCTTCTGAATGAGCAATATCCTGGCTGTGCTGGGCTCCTTGAGGAGCCTGTGCCTCTGACCAGCAGGAATTCCAGCACAGGTCTGTGTGTGGGATGGGAAAGGAGAGGCTGCCAGGGAGGGCTGCCCGAGGAATTCTGCACAGTGTGAGGTACCAGTGCCTCCAAAGCGATTTGCATCACTTAAAAACCAATTTCTGTTGTAAACAGAGCCTTGTCCCGCCTGGCAGGAGGTGCTGGGACTCAGGCAGCTCCTCTGAAGTACAACTTGTCTCTGCCCTACCCCAGTGACACCAAAATGTTCCCTCCCTTCTCCCCTATGTCCAGCTGTCACTCACTCCAAATGACACTGTTGTTATTCCAGTTGTCAAGGATTTACGAGGGCCGTACCAAAAAAGGGATTTGGGTTGGAAAAAATATGTTCTGTGTTCTTGGAACCTCATCTGAGTGGTGACCTCATCACTTTAAATACAAACTCTGAGAGCTCAGGATTTATCTGAAGAAGTTGTGAGATTTCACATACTTCTGGTTAATCCTCCTCATCTTAAGGGACTTGAGGGCCCTGCTCAGTTTGTTGGTGTTTTTTAGGATTTGTTTCTCAGCCAAGGGGCAGAGTGGGGCTCTGGGCAGCTCTGCCAGGGGGCACCTGCAGCTCCTGACCCCAAACCCTCTCTCCCTGCAGCTCCTGACCCCAAACCCTCTCTCCCTGCCCTCCCCTGCCTCCGGGATGTGTCCAGGGCCACGAAGCAGACCTGGAACAGGGACACAGGGGAGTTCTCCAGGGGGCCTGGCCATAATGAGCAGCTCAAAGCATCTCCCATGGCACAGGAAAAGGAATATCAGGAGCAGGACAGGCAGGACTCTCCCCAGTCCCAGGAGCACTCTCAGCACATCTTTAGCTCCTGCACAGCTCCACGGTTCCTCATTTCCACAAATTCTCAGTGCAAATCAGACCAGAAGCAAACAGTGAGAGGGCAACTTTCCGTGACACCTACTCGAAAAAAAATCCAAATAATCCCCTCAA
The DNA here is from genome assembly GCA_013396995.1 of Dicaeum eximium. NCBI lineage: Eukaryota > Metazoa > Chordata > Aves > Passeriformes > Dicaeidae > Dicaeum > Dicaeum eximium. The sequence goes on along the minus strand of VWZP01004159.1, from coordinate 852,658 downwards.
ACCATCAAAAAACCCCAAAGACTGGAGAAAAGAATTGCCAAGTGTCCCTGGGGCCAGCTGGGAGGGATGAGGGGATGGCACACATGCAGAAGAGCAGGGACAGATCCCTTTGGCTGTCTGAGCTGAGCTGGGGAGGTTTTCTTGTCTCAGCCCTGGCTGCAGTGAAGCCCTGCAGTGCCTGCAGCAGCTCCCACCCAAACATCCCACACCAGAGGCTCTGCTCCACTCTGTGCCTCCACCTGTCAGTGCTGAACAGCTCCCCGTGCTCCTGACTGCAATATTCCCTTTTTCCAGGTTTCATTGTTCACTAAGTGTAAAATGCTCCTCTAAAAACTCTGGCAATCTGCACACAGACACATTTTTTATGCTTGCTTGGGCTCTTGGATTCTTTTGGTTTCGTTGTTTTTTGTTTGTTTGTTTGAACTTATAATTTCATTTCCTGTTTGTTGTAGTTTAGTGCTCAGTCCCTGAACTGTGCTTTGCCTTTTGATGAACATTCCCTCTGGAAAAACCAGTGGGACACCAGGCCCAGAGCCACTGCCCACTGATTCCAGACCAACTCCTGCAGTTGGGAGCAGAGCCACTCTTTGACTGTAATTAACTTTTGTGGCTTAAAAGAATATGCCCCTCACTGATCTACAGTGTGCAGCTGGTGATTAAATTCCAAAAAATTCTTTTCACTAAGACATTTTGTTCTGTTTAGTTCTCCTGGGATGGTCACATGGCCATTCAAAGCTGTTGCTTTGCACCATCCTGTCACTAAAAGGAGCTGAGAAAGCTCCTGGTACAGAGACCCAGAGTATTTCTTTTGAAGCAGACATTGTAAAAATAGCTGGGGAGAAAACAGCAATGTCTTACCAGCCAAAAAAGTCAGATAAACCGAACTGAGAAGCAGAAACAACACATGCCAAAAAAGAATTCAAGCAATCGCCTCAAACAATCCGAAAAACCAATCAAAGAGTAGAAAAAAGAATTGCAGAGTGTCACTGGAGACAGCTGGGAGGGATGGGGAAGGCACAAGAGCACAACAACACGAACAGAACAGAGGAATTTCAGTTCAGTGCAGCTCCTCCACTGCAAATCTTTGTTTTGTCTCTGTGCCTCTGGGACTGACACTTCTTTAACAGAAAAAAAATAAATCTCCCTGTGCTAAAGAATCCTCACAGTCTCCTTCATCCACGGTAAATTTCTGTGAATATTGCAGATAGAGATTTACAGCACAAAGATACCGAGTTATTATAAATCATAATTCCAGCTCGTGGTGTCTTCCCTGTTTCATTTCATTATCTGACTTACTGCAATTAAATCCTACACGATTTTGGAAGCCCTCACCTACAGCCAAAGGTGTGGAAAAGCTTTGTGGAATCTTGCTTGGAAGGGGGGAGGAGCAGAGAAGACAACAGAAATATTCTACCCGTTGGTAAGAGGGAAAATAAAAGACCTGGTTGCCTTAAAACACGCAAATAAATTCCCTGCTACCCCAAACCCTGCCTAAACCTCAAAAAATGTTCACTTCATCCACGTCAGGAGGGTTATTTATGAAACTGCATCCTTGTCAGGACTGCAGGACATTCCATCCCTTTGCTCAAATGCTGTAAATTCATGAATGATGAGGAAAATCTTAATTTGGCCCAAATATCTATATTTATCTGAAAAAGCAAATGATCAGCTTGCTTCAATGCTGAGATGGCCTTTCACTGAGTGCAGTGTGCAATTACAGCTCTCCCCCCGTGCCAGGGCTCTGATTTGGAGCAAATTCTGAGTTCAGGGCAGGATTTCAGGGTGGCTGCAGCAGATTTCCTTCCTCAACAGCTTCCAATTTCTCTCCTGGTGTTGAATCTCCAGGTTTGTGCTGGTGCTTTCTGCTCCAGCTTGTGAACTTTGTTCCCTTCTGCAGGGAGGGCTGGTGCTGAAACCCACCACCCTCAGAGATGAAGGGAATTTCCTGCCCAGAGCAGTGGATTTGCAGTGCCCCAGGAGGGTTTGTGCCAAATTTCTGCCTCTCCATGAGCCAGAGGGTGGCTGGGAGGAGGCAGAAGGGTGAACAGGCTCCACAAACCCTTCCCTCAGATAAACCAGTCCCATAGCTGCTTTCACTGACCCAGAGCGTGCTGTGTCTGCTCTCAGAGCTGTAAATCCAGGATTTTACTGTCCCGGGGATGGGCTGAGGCAGGAGGAGTTTCTGTGGCAGTTGTGCACCTGCAGATCTGGGAGCACGAGATGGTTCCAGGGACAGGGAACAGCATCTCCCAAGGGACAGGGCAGGGCTGGGAGGGATTTTGGGAAAGGTTCTTCCCCCAGAGGGTGCTGGCACTGCCCAGGCTCCCCAGGGAATGCCAGAGCTCCAGGAGGGTTTGGACACCCAGGCTGGGATTTTGGGGCTGTGCAGGGCCAGGGGCTGGGCTGGGTGATCCTGTGGGAACTCAGGATATTCCATGATTCTGTGGGACAGCCCCTGTGGAGGGCTCTGTCAGAGCCCTGTGATCAGGATCAGGCAGCAGGGACAGCAGGACCCCTGGAGCTGCACCCCAGACCCCTCCTGAGGGGCAGAGCCCAGAGCTGACCCCTCTGAGGGGACCCTCCCTCCCACCACAGAGACACCACAGGGACATTGGGCTCTCATTTGCTCCATTTTTCCTTCAAACCAGAGCATAAGAGCAGCGTTTGCTGTTCATAAAATCAAAACTGCAACAAGCTCCAGCATTTCACCCTGAAGGGCAGATCCTCCTGGGCCAGAAGCACCCAGGATGAGAAAGCCCAACATTCCCTGTCCCAGAAAGTGGAATCCAAGCAGGAATGGGGGAATTTCTCCTCCCTGAAAGCTCTTGTGACCAAGCACTTGAGCATGGAATGGCAGAAGTTGCTATAATTGAGATTCCATGAATGGAATGTTCACCTCTCTGCTCATCAGGAAGAATGGGGGTCATGGCTGTGTAAATCTATGTCTGTAATTATAATCAGCATGTTTTATAAGAAAGAGCAACTATTCTGGCTGGAAATTGGCTGTAAATTTCCACATCAACCTGAAATCTATTTTAAGCCAAGTGCAGAATGTGACTCAACAAATGTTGAATCAATACTTGCACGCAAGAGATCAGATATAAATTTGGGTAACGCTTTCAAGTAGCCATTTACCAGCAATTAATAAAATATTTTAAAAAACTAGAGGGAAAAAAAAGAGCTTTTCCTGAGACTGACCACAATTCCACCTCATTAAATTCTTCTCTTTTTTTTAATGCAATGTTTGTCCTCATTATTTATCTCCACTTCATAACAGAACACTTGTTCTCATGAAAACATAACCTTGTTCTCACACCCTTTCGCTGCATGTGCCAAACTCAGCTTCAGACATATTTTGTTGGTATTCCACTAAAACTTGGAAGAGCTGGAGACTGACTGACGTGAGGGAGCCATAAACCCGAGCACAAGATGCCAACAAGTTCTCTGTGGGATCTGGATCAGCCAGCTGAGCTCCTGAGCGATTGAAAAACAACCACTGGGAAAACTCTTCAGAGCCACACAGCAAATATTTACTGTTGTTAGAAAGTCTTCACTGTTAGACAAGGAAATAAATTCAGATTTATAAGCGTTTTCCTGTAGCACAGACCTTTCTTTTTTACAAAACCAGGTCCAATTTAGGCCAGGTCTATTTGTAGTCACAATTTGCATCAATCAGAGCAGCTCTTTGTTCATGGAACCACGATAAAACACCAAAGTGCTTTGGGAGAGGGGGATCAAAACTCCCCTGTGGTGCCCCCAAAGGAAACTGCAGCTCTGCTCATCCAACGCTGCTCTGGAGGGCAGGATGAAGAGCTCCTTTTCCACCATTCCCAAATAAAATCCTATGGAGGAATCTCTGAGAACCTCACTTTTCACTGCCCTTCCCAGCGTGGTTCCTTCTTCTTTTTGCAGTTTGACCAATTTAGCCTCTTTTTCCTTCTTTCTGTCTTTACCCAGCACAGTGCAACACCCAGGAGCCAGAGCTGAACCTGGGCACTGGCCAATAACCAATGCATTATTCCATTAAAACAAAACAAATAAAACCCCCCCACACCCCAAAACAAACCCCAGCAACTTCCAGAGGCCGGCACAGCCTCACTTTGCCGTTTCAGAGCTCTTTGTCAATTTATTTTTAGGTCTCTTCGAAGCACCAAGAGCAAAGCAGCAGAAGGTCCCTCAAGAACGATCCTGAGCGGATTTACGTACCTGAGGGTACCAAAACCTTTGCTGTGCTGCCCTGATTTCATAAGAGATGCAGTTGTGCAACTGGAGGAACATCAATTATTGCTTCTTTTCACAAATAAACACCGGGGGCCTGAGCCAAGCTCCTCCTGGCAAGTGCTGCTGCTCCACACTCAAACTTCAGCTCCTCCCTGCCCCGCTCCCTCCCCCTCTTTATCTGAACCCAGAAGATGAAGAGGAACTCCTCGTTCCCTCCAATTTAATATGTTTAAAATTCAAGGCTCATTCTTGTGTCTCGGCCCATTTCTAATTAATTTCTGGGTTCCTGTTTTCATGTTTTCCATTTCGCTGAGCAAAACAAACTCCTGAGCTGTCCATCTCCTGCTGCACCAGAGATGGAGCTGGAAAACAACATGAACTTCTCCTTTCTTCAATCACCTGAAAAATGATGGCTCTGCAACCCAGCTTTAAGCTACCACTGAATTTGATTCTGGAACATTTTAATGAAAAGAGATACTGAGATTCTTATAACCAGTGAATATTCATTCATGCAAAATCATGTAGCAATCCTTTATAATTATATGAAGTGTCTAAAGCATTGACCATTGCAGAAAATTATAATTAAAGTTATTGAAATTAATTAGAAAAGGAGATAGTAATTAAATTCCTGTTGCTGGTATGTAAAACTGCTCTGAAATTAAATACAATGGATGGCTCCTCCAGAAAGGGGGATGTTGCTGGCATTTCTTTCCTTATGCTAGACAATTTTAAAGCTAATTTTTGTGGTAAGATTTCTTTAATACAAATACTCAGATAAAATTCTTTACACAGTGAAGTTCTGCTAAGACAATTTTCCTGCTCAAATCCAAAGGAATCAAGACTTACCCTTCCCTGTGAGGAGACTCATCCACACTGCCCCAAACCCAGCCTGACCACGACCTCAGGTGGGGTGAATTTGAGGCAAATCTTTCCTAATCCCCACCTGCTGGGCTGGGGGATGAGCCAGGAGGGTTTGCAGCCTTCCAAAGCTCTGCTTTTCCCTTCCAGGCTTTGCCACCACTTCCTCATTTCCCATTTTCCTTGTGCTCCGTGTGCAGGCGTTGGCTACAGTCCGCTCCACGCTGTTTTGAAGGTGGCAGTGACAGAGTGACAGTGGCTGCTCTGAGCCCTCCTGACACCTTCAGAGGCTGCCTGGAGCAGAGGCTGGGCAGAGTTACAGAATAAAGCAGGGATAATTCATAATAAAGCAGGGATAATTCATAATAAAGCAGGGATTTATTAAAGGCCTTCAAAGGATGCACCTTGGGCACTGCAAGAGCCCGGCCCTGGCTCCACCCAGGATGGACTCCTGGCCACGAGTTCTCACACTTTTATAGGTTTTGCTCCATTTCCATCTTGGGGTGAATTGTCCAATTCCAGCTCCAGGTGATGCAGTCCCACCCTCCCAGTTTCTCTCCTCACTTCTCTGCTGTTTGCACTTTTTGGGGCTGGAGCTGCAGCGTGTCCTTGGCTCTGGGCTGGAAAAGGATTGTTGTGTGTGCCTGAGCTGTGGGGAGAACTTGCTGGCACTTCATGTGGAGCTCAGAGTTATACACCAATGCAGTGCAGAGCCTGGAAAATATGAAAGCTCAAACTTAGGGCATCATCTCCTCGGGCTCCTGTTCCCTGGGGAGGAGAATCCCATTCCTTGCTGTCCCTCCTGGCCCCTTCTCTCTGTTTGCACTGGAGTGAGCACAGAACACGAGGAGGTCCTCACAGCCCAGAGCTTCACTCCACACCCTTTGACAGGGATGCTGGGACTGAAAATCCTGACATTTCCTAAACTGGAGTATGGAGAAATGTGGGACTTCCATCACAGCTGCAAACAACTTCACTGGGCTACAGATCTGTTCCCAGGGCTGATTCCAATCCTAATGAGTAACCTGGTTTTCCTCAGTTTAACACAGAATACTTGGAAATTGAAGGAGATGAAGGTTTATGCTAAAAGAAAATGTGATTGCTGCCACATAATTATAACAGAGTGAAAACTCCCACTGTGACTGCTGGAGCTGCAGATGAGACACGGATCCATCAAAGGAAAACTCGCCCCACCTCGCCCTCCTTAATTCGCTCTTCCTTGGAACCCCTACTTTTGTCTGTGTTTATCACCCTGCCAATATTCTCCTGTTAATTTTGAGTGTCACTTTGAGGGAATTTGTGGGGGTTTTAGTGATAGTGACACAGCCAGAGCAGAGCTGCCTGCAAGGTGGAGAGGTGCAAGGGCTTTTCATCCTGTGTCAAACCTCGTGTGCAAGCCAGGGAGATGTGAGAAAACCTTTTAAAAATACATCACTTGGGAAAAAAGCTTCTCTTATCCAGGCTGGAGACATTTGGATGCCAAGGCCATGCTCAGGAAGAAAAATACCCCCTCTCCCCAAACTGCAGTCCTGCATCCCCTACAAGCTGGGACGTGGGGAGTTATTTGTGGAATTTTCTGAAGGTCTCAAAGCTTGGAAGCTTCTCCACTTGTCTCAGACACTGTCTTGGCATCAGCACAGGACTTCATTGTGCTGAAATTTCCCTGATCAACAGTAGAAACCAAATGTTTTGCCTCACAATCGTGCACTCATTCTCCCTTGTAGAACAAGCATTTAGCAGCAGATGTGTCCCTCTGGCCTTATGGTGCTGAAAAAGAAGATTCTACTCTAGGAACAGGAAATTTGCCATGGGCTTGAAGCTTTCCTGACCACAGATTTGTAGTCTGTTACTGCTCCACACAGCCACAAAGCATTAACTGAGTTTATTTTAATAAAATGTTCATTAAATTGCTATTAGATGTAACCCAGAACATCCATCCCCCTGTCAAATACGTGCTGTAAGTCTGCTGAGGGCTCCTCTCAGTAAAAACCCATCGTGCCCATTACTCAATCCATAAATGTCAGAATAATAAGTGAGGAGAGCGATGAATCAGAAGCAGAAATCTGCAGGAGGAGCAGAGCTCAAGCTGAGAGCTGCAGCCTCAGTCTCCCCACCAGCCGTAAATCACAGCTGGGTTAAAGCAGCCAGCACCTGACTGAACCACGGGGAGAAACCAGGAGTCACGGGGGCACAGGGTGGGTAAAACACCCAGTGAAACAATGTCTGGAGAGCTCCAGCCTCAGAGGGGCCATAAACCTGGACTAAGCTCATTAGGCTGAGCTGGAAGCTTTAGGAAAGGAAGCAAGAGGCAGCTGGTCAGTGACAGGGACAGAGGGTGGGATGGCACGGGCAGGGGGGTCTGGCACCAGCCCTAAATTGTTGCCCCACATCTCAGGGGTCACTAATGGTTGCTGTTGGAGTCCCCTCGGGGTGAATCAAGACTCCTGACTCCAATATCAGAGGGTTTATATTATTTATTAAAATTACTCCATAGTTCAGAAGGATTTGGGCTATTTCTGCCCAGGTACAGAGCTAGCATCTTGCTTCTTTCAGCTCCATACCCAAAGTACAAGAATACCAAAAAATATTTACAAAGTCAGAGAGAGCAATTCTTTATATCATAGGTTGAGAAAAGCTAACCACATCTCCCATATTGGGAGACAGGAAAAAGAATGCATTTTGTCCTTGAAACACACACAAAGATTTGAAATCTGAAGAGAAAAAAGAGCTTTCTCATTAAAGAAAAAACTCAGTAAGTTTACATCCAAGAAAGTTATAAAATGTTCAGTAACACTAAATAACCTCAGTTTGTGCTGACTTTCCCTGGCCCCACAGCTCCTCCCTCCAACACCAGCTCCTGCTCCAGGATGTGCTGAGCCCTGATGGTTTCAGCCCAAGTGCATCTGGCTTTGTTGGCTGCCACAGCCCAGTGAGCTCCGGGCTCCCAGAGGGGCCCAGGGCTGGGATTTCCCCCCAGGAGCTCGCCCAAGCTCTGGCCTGGCCACACGGAGCTCAGGGAGGGCACAGCTCCGAGGTGACACCTCCAGAGGGTCACATCCTGCTCCATACAGACACCAAAGTCTTCTCCATGCCAGCACCCTGCACCAGAACACCTCCCTCTCACAGCCCTGTGAGCAGAAATCCAGGAGCCTTTGGTGGTGCCTTCCTGCTGCAGACAGACACAGGCACAGCACTCCCATCAGTCCTGGGGCTGTTTTCATTAGAAATCACACAACAGGAGCTCGTCCCTCCTGCAGCAGCTCTGGAGAAGCCCAGGATCTCTTTTCTGGCTGCAGTCACTTATGGTCACAGTCAGGACGACAGGGACAGACCTGTTACATGAACTCTGATTGTATTCTTGCAATTGTGAGCACTCTGTGTCCCTGAATTTATTTAATACGTGAATATATTTCATTTATGGCAATGCCACACCCTGAGGGGGCAGCACTGAGGACAGACACGAGGATGACATGCAGACCATGGTAATTATTCTGAATATTCTCCAGATTTGCAGTTGTTCTACTGTTGTTTCTGTTCTAGACACCTACTAGAGGCAACCATGAAACGAAGCCTTTACTCCGATGTGTATTCCAAAAAGCGTTTCAGGGCTCCACAGAGATAAAACTGTCTGAGCTCTTTTGCAGATTTACCACCACGATGTGCTCACTTAATTTGTGATGGAAAGAGCCTGTTGGAGTTATCATTGCTCATTACTTCAGTTTCTCCTACACTTTCATTTGTCCTCCTGCAACTCTGTCGAGTTTGCTCAGGCTATAAATAAAGGTCCCTGGGGATGCTGGATATTGCACTCTGAACAAAAATTTCAGTGACTCATTCTCATACATATTTCCTCCCATTATCCTCATCACAGGCAAATGTTCCCCCTCATTCCAGAGGGTTGGGATGGAGCTGGGGCTGGATTCTTGGCAGATGTAGGTCAGGAAGCTCTTTCCTCAGATGCCCTTCAAGGTGAGGTCTTTTTTACCCAACTACTGCAGCAGTTTCTGGTTACAACCAAATGTCCTTAAGGCACAGAGCTGTTGGGTGGTTCCTACCCAAAAAGGACAAGTTTCTAATCAGGAGAGTGGTGCCAGAGTGACTGACAAGTGCAATGACTTCATCTGGCATCACTGGCTCGGGAGCAGGCGCTGCCTGCCCGGGTTGCTGCTCCTGATGGAAATGTGTGGAGCTGGAGTCACCAATGCCACTCTTAATTACAGCAAATATCAGCCTAATGGGCTTGGAATGGATGAGGTCTGGTGGGAACACAAATTATCCAAACAACCCCCACAGCTCAGCTCATCCACAGATTATTCCTGTGATGGAATAATAAAGGACAGTCTCCTGTTTGTTTGAAAATGTGTATTTTATATAATTAAAAAGGCAGGGACCAGAAATCATTGGCAATACCTAAAACCACGAGGGTGCTGCTGGGTGTCTCAGCCTTTACAGGCTGCAGTGCATCCATGGGTGCACCCAGCTTTCCCAAAGGGCTCCCGTGGATTGTCCCTCAAGCTCCCAGCAATCCATGCACAGCTGCACTCACCGAGCTCTCCGGTGTTTCTCTGCCTTTTCCTGGACACAGCTGCTCATCACTGAGCTCTGTGCACCCAGGTGAGGAAGAGGATGGGATTTCATCATTTTCCCTGAAAAGGAAACCATTCCTGATGGATCAGAACTGCTGCCTTTAGCTCCATTTCATTTCTGACCCATGGTGGCTTCTGACACTTTCAAGAATATCTCCTACAGCGTAAAAAAAAAGTGAATTCCAATAAAATCCTCCTGATTATCTGAGCTAAGCAAAGGCTTGGAGCAGCTGCAGCACCGCTGGGCTTTGTTCTTGGAAAGCACTTCCAGAGTGGACACTCGGGAGCGTGCAGGAAACCTTTTCAGGAAAAGGCCCTTTGCTGGTGTGCCTGGAGCCCAGCCCGTGGGTTCCGTGGGAAATGATGAATCCAGAGCTGAGTTTGATGGACCAGCCCCGTGGGTTCTGTGGGAAATGATAAATCCAGAGCTGAGTTTGATGGACCAGCCCTGTGGGTTCTGTGGGAAATGATAAATCCAGAGCTGAGTTTGATGGACCAGCCCCGTGGGTTCCGTGGGAAATGATGAATCCAGAGCTGAGTTTGATGGACCAGCCCCGTGGGCTCTGTGGGAAATGATGAATCCAGAGCTGAGCTTGATGGACCAGCCCCATGGGTTCTGTGGGAAATGATGAATCCAGAGCTGAGTTTGATGGACCAGCCCCGTGGGCTCTGTGGGAAATGATAAATCCAGAGCTGAGTTTGATGGACCAGCCCCATGGGTTCTGTGGGAAATGATGAATCCAGAGCTGAGTTTGATGGACCAGCCCCGTGGGTTCTGTGGGAAATGATAAATCCAGAGCTGAGTTTGATGGACCAGCCCCGTGGGTTCTGTGGGAAATGATAAATCCAGAGCTGAGTTTGATGGACCAGCCCTGGGAGCTGCTCGGAGCCTCCTGAATTCCAGAACCCAAAGGAGCTCCCAGAGCAGACAAATCCAGCAGACCTGCAGAGTGCTCTGCACTTCCTTCCCTCTCTCCTCTGCCCTATTCCCGAGCAGGATTTCCCTGGCTGAGCCCCTGTGGCTCCAGAGCTCTCCTGCCCCGTGCTCCCACAGGGAAAAGCCACAGCCACATCTCCCAGCTCCCTCTGGAAAAGCTCAGGAATGTGGGGAGCAGCAGGGATTTGTTCAGCCCCACCAAATAAAGCTGTTCCCGTTCTTCCCCTACAACCCCCCACCACCACACCATGCACAATCCAGCTCCCTTTCATACCTAATGCACATTTAATTAGAGTTACATAGAATTAGGTCTTTGCCAGTTGCTTAAATAGTTGATATAATTATTCCAAATCTTGACAGGAAAAAGAGAGAAACAGATGTTTTCTCTCACCTAATTTTTCTCTGGAGAAATACAGACTGCTTATAGATTTTTATGGCTTCTCACAAGAACAAAATATGGGAAAAATAACAGACTCATGAATATTTAATGTTAATTCAAAGAAGAGCTCAGTGTTCATTTAACAGAAAATATAAGCCAAACTCTAATTCTTTTCTTTGAAGTTCTCACATTTCCACCTGTCATTTGTGTTCTGGCTACTGAGAGTTCAACTGATGCTGAACTGAAAAAAATTCATTTACATTTTGAATTTAAAAGGAAAAATTCCTTGATTTCTCTCTTACACTCATCTCTAAAAGATGGAGTAGCATGTGCTTCTCTAATTTGCTCTGAGGAGTGTGAAACCACTACTGCATAATTTAAACTGTGATGAGGTGTTTGTGCATTCAGACTCCTCTGTGAAGGAGGAGAAGCAGCAGCACCTCAAGCCCTGGCTCACAAGCTGAGTGTTAATAATGAGAAAAGGGAATATTTTGGTTCACTCCTTAACAGGAGGGTCCAGATTCCCTCAGAAGAAAAGACACAAATGGGACCTTTTCTCTCAGCCAGTTCCAGACTGTGGGATTGTGCAAAATTCCCTCTCCAGCTGGATTTACAGCTTGAAGGACTGGCACACCTGAAGATCTGACAGAAGTCACTGTCCTGATTCTTTTTGCTTTATTTTCCCAAAAGTTCTTCCTTTCATTTCCCTCCTGTAGAGCAAAGAGCTCCTCCTTGTCCTTTGCTTCCTTATTCTCCTGATGTTTTCAGCCCTGCACCCACAGCAGCTTTCTGCCCATTTGCAATCCTTCTCCAAGGAATTCTGCCCTTTAGCATTATTATTATTTTTGCTGCAATGAGTTCAGCAAAGGAATGACTGGGAAATTATTGAGCTAGGGAGGAGGAATACAAATTTCCAGCTTCTCTGGGAGCAGGGAAGCAGCAAGACAGGGAGTTTAGGCTTCCTTCTCCTCAGAGACACACATATTTTAACAAAACTAGGTGTCAAAAATGCTTCAAGGTTAGAAAAACTGCTTAATCCCAATAGAGATACCCTGAAACGCATCAAAATACAGATTTATTAAAAGGAACAGATAAATTAGATGATAGATTGACATCAATCTCACTGAACTAAATCTTGGCCCATATTTTAAGGCCTGTATTATTGCAAATATAAAAGTCAGTCCCTGCCTCTCCCAGGCATTTTCATCAAGGGAAAACATCGGAATGGGGCTGTACATCACCCCTGGAAGATGAATTTCAGTGCTCAGCAGCAGTGAGGCCTGGCCACTCGCTGACAGTAAGATATTTATGCTGCAATTGCAAGTTCTAAATGTCATAAAGCTGAAATTAAGTACTGTGCACACCATGATCAGAGCTTAGTGACATGGAGAGAGGTGGAAAATAAGTTTATGTTGGGGTTTTTTTTAAGGAAATATTGATCTTTCACACAAATGTCCAACCTGGAAAAGGAAAGCTGAAATTTAAAAGTTACAGGACTTTGAACATCAGATTGCTGTGGCCTGTTACAGACAGGATAAACCATCTGGAGAATTAAAAACAAAGGGAGGGCTGTCATTGGTACAGAAATAATCCCAGTGCACAGATCAGGAGTTTCCAGAAGTTTCTAAGGTCTTGTGGCACTTAAAGATGAAGGTGAAAACTCTCAGGACAGCAAAATTCCCACTCAGCCCAGATATCTCTGAAAAATCCCTTTCCCAGCCACATTTCTGTTGTGTTACAAATTCTCCTCTGGGCCGGGCACCTCAGTCTTAGAGTGAAGAAATTCCTGAGAAGGAGGCACAGAAATGAGATTAATTACTTGTGACAGCACGAGGAGCTTTGTGCAGCCTGAATTCACCTCCAGGTTTATTTCCTGAGGTGTGGAGATTTATGTCACCGTGGTCACCTCAGCCACTTTATCAGGGCTTGTTTCATGAGCCACAAAACCTCTGAGCTGCTCCTGATCTTGCTCAGCCCTTGGCACAACGTTGGGTTATGTCAGTGAGTAACAGGAGCTTTGTGCTGTGCTTAAAATGGTTTTCTTTTTTTCAGCATTTAATTCCTGCCCTTTTCATCTCAGGTTAAATATTTTCAATGAAGTTTAACTTGTTTAATGTCAATAAATATACCCAGCCTTTTTCAAAAAAAAGATTGGGCAATCTGTATTAATTTTAATTTCTCAGATCTAGAGCAGAGAGATTAAAACCTCAAGTTGATTCCATTATAATTCTATCCCAAAAGAGGCAAGTTCTGAAACAGCTGAAATGTGCAGCAAAGGAAAGGAGAGCCTGGTGTCCCCTCCTGCCTCTCCACCAGAATTCAATTGTTTTCCCTCTCCTGGTTCCCTAAATTCCCTGAAATTTGGATTAAAACTCCAAAAGATCGCAGAGTCAAAGAGTTCCCGGGTTTGGATCATCTCCAGGTGGGATCAGGCAGAAATCCTCTTTGCTCAGGGTGGTTAGGCCAAGCTTTAGGAGGGATTTGCACTTTCTCTGGCCAGGAGGTGCCGTTTGGGACAGGCAGGACCTGCCCTGCTCCTGCTCCTCCCTCTCTCCTCAAGGCAGGGACATTTCCCAAACTCTGATTTTCCCACCCCAGATAAATGCTCAGCCCTTTGCTGGCACCACCCTCACAAAGCCTCTGAGATAAGGCCTCCAGCAATAACTGCTAAATTACTGATAAATTCTGGGGGTCTCCAGCACAGTTCTGGCAGAAAAGCACAGTGAGAAAAAACATGGTTCAGTGTGGGCCATGGGCCTGCAAAACCTAAGTCTGGGAGGGGATTTAAGAGCCAGTGACAGCGTGAAAATAATTGTATTTTAGTTAATTTTGCCAGAAAATGCTCTTGAAATCCTATTTACATAAAAATGACAAGCGCTGAATAACTACAGAAAAAAAGATTATTCCAAATTGCAAGTGTGAGCAATCCTGTTTTGGCAAGTTCCAGCTAATAACCTTGGCTGTCAATACAAACCTCGGAGATATTTCCCTTACTCTGAAAATAAACCCACAAGGCTCTAAATATCGCCATTGGACAACTGCAAATTAGCATTTTAAATGTATTTTTTCCTCTTCTCATCACAGAAATTCCCTTTCCTGGGTTTCAGGGTTTGTGTGTTCCAAGGAAATGTGTTCCTAGTTAGTCACGAAATGTAAGGAACCATAACCCAGTGAATTTCCAATGTTTTTGGGGAAGTTTTTATCATTCTGGCTGAGACAAAGAGGTTTTCCATGAAGGACAAAGTTCTGCCCATCAGAAAGAATGGAAATGAAGGAAATACATTTCGGGGATGACACTCAGTGATTTTTAGTGATTTCCAGAAGAAAGATTTGAGGAAGGAGCCTTGTACCAACTCTGCAAAGGTCCAGCGCCAACATTATCCGCTGTAATTAACAAAACAAGCAATAATTAAGTGCAGCTCTGGAGCTAACACTGAAGTTTCTATCAAAAGCACACAAATTTCATCCTTTTATCAGTATCATTTTAAGGACCTCCCTACAGAGAAGCTGTTTTGAACATGATCTAAACACTCACACATCCTCAGAGCTGCAGATCCAATTTGTCATCACAGCAATCTAAATACCCACCCACGCTCACACCCAAAGCCTTCCCCAAGCCCAGCTCCTCCCTCCACTTCTTGGTGATGCTTTAACATCAGAGAAAACAGCAGAGAAGTGAGATGGAAACGCTCAGGAGGGATTATTCAACACTTGATGGAGATATTCCCATTTAAATCCCGGATCAGCTCATCCCCCGTGCCCAGTTAGGAGCAGCGTTGCCAAAGGGCTCTGGGAGTGTCTCTGCAGTGTCTCAGAGTCAGATCCAAATGCCAGCACCCGCTCTAACATTTGCAATGAGGAAAAGGAGCACAGCCCCTTACAGAGCTGAGCCATCCTAAAGGGCTCCTCCTTCAATGAAGGAGTCACTGAAAAATGGGAGAATTATTGAAGTATAATTGACTGGAATCTTTAGGCTGTTCAGTTCACTTCTCCATCAAAAACTGTGATTCATCTGAATGGATCCATCTGCCATGGATCCCACCTGCACCTCTCTGAGCAGGTGTCTTTGCCTGGCTCCAAGTGCCACCTCAAACCTGGCAGGAAAAGTCCCCTTTTCTCACGGTGCCTGTGCCATCCCTCACCCCCAGGCAGGTGAAGAGTTAATGCTCGTGTCTGGTTTCAGCACCTTTGGTTCTCTCACAGCACCTGCCGCTGAAGATCTCGGAGCGATTTGTGAGCATTCATCAGCTCAGGCTGGTGATTATGTGGGGGTTTGTTTGTGCACAGCCTGGTGAGAGCACAGCCACCCCTGCAGGGGCTGCGGGAGAGGAGACACGGATTTGTCTTCCTCTGACCCCTGCAATGGGATTTTTCTGTCTGCTCTTCCCTCCAGAGGGACACAGAAAGCAGCAGCAGGAAGGGAAGCAGACTGGTCCCAGCCCCGAGCAGAGGTTTTAATCCAGCCACGAGCAGCCAGGATCCCTTCCCTTCCCTTCCCTTCCCTTCCCTTCCCTTCCCTGTCACTCTCTGTCACCCTGTGTCACCCCTGGCAGCCGGGCCTGTCCCCCCGATCCCAGGGGAGCAGAGTTGAGCACTTCCCACCCCACGGCGCTTTTCTCACCATTCTGCAGCGATCCCATTTTCTCACGAGCCAAAGGCTGTACCAGGGTTCTGTCTGGACCTGATGCTCAAATCAAACCAAGGGAAGGGAAGGGAATCGAATCAAATCAAATCAAACCAAACCACCTCAGACGGGTGTGGCCGAGCCCTGAGGACAGGGAGGGTGCTGTGACCGTGCCCTCTGTGCTGCCAGCACTGCCCTGAGGGCGCTCCCGGAGCCCCAGCCCGAGGAATTCACAGCCGAGGCACAGAAACAGGGTCAGGAATCACAAACAGAGCCGAGAGCGGAGCCCAGCAGGAGCTGCAAGGGTGAAGGATGGATGCCCCGATCCCAGCTGCTGCCTGCCCTCAGCAGCACTGAGAGCTCTGCCGTGGGCAGGGCACAAAAGCTGAGGTGAAATTCATAAATCCAGGTTTGTTCCTCTTCCCTTCAGCGAGTCCGTGGCATTATCCTGCCATCCTTGTGGACGTTTCAAAGGGAAGTTTCTGAACAACAGAGCTTTGCCACAGCCCTGCTGCTGGGAAGGGCCACGCCAGCATCTGCCATGCACTCCCTGACTCAAATTCAACTTCTGCTTACACGGTTTGTCCTCAGAACCAGCAGCCAGCTGCAACTCTCAGCCATAGCTGCCTTATTAAATATGAAGTTTTTATTTTAAACACAGTACATTTTGTAACAGGAAAATCAATATAGAGTAACCCAGAGTACAGCAGACAACAGCTGGGGGACGTAATCTGATGACAGAAAGTCGAGAACAGGATTTTGGCAGTTTTATGTTCAGCAAATCTCTCACTTGTTGTTTTTCATGGCACTGAGTCCTAAAGAGCTGAGATTTCTCCCCAAAGCTTCATAAGATGAAGAAACCAAGAAACCACTTTCACCATTAAAGGCTATTATCTATAAAATAAATCATTACTTATATTTTGCCTTATAGGCTACTGTAAGAGGATGACTCTTCCCAGGGCTACGATGAATTAACAACATCAGTGACCTCAGAGCCCTGAGCAAAGACTCAGGAAGATCCTTCAACATGAAGAGTACTAAAGGTAAAGTATTTAATGAAGTAAATCCTTGTCTCTGCCTTCCCTTGGGCTGTGGGTGGGGGTGCTCAGCTCTGCTCAGGGCTGGGGGTCACAACAATCTCTGCTTGGAAAAGTTACAGAGGTGGAAAAGAGGAGATGAAACCACAGAGGTGCCTGGTACAGGAGTACAGAACAGCATCAAGATTTTGCTGATCTGTTACAAATTTATTTTATTATCAGGTTCTTAATTAGAAACAAACTTTATGCCGTCACTGAATATTGAATAGTAATACTGAATAATGAATGGTACAAATAAACCAGGGATTTTTGGAACCAAGCTATTTGTCCTTAGCAGATGATTAGCTCTCTAAAATGATATGTGACTCACAAAATAAACTCCAATATATTTCCTTAACGGGCAAAAGGGTAACAGATCATTTTGTCCCGAAACTGCTTTTTTCACAGCGTCCCACCAAGGGCGTTCTTTCTCACATAATGCAACTGCTTTTTTACAGGTTTGCACTGCAGCTTCCTGTGGCAAACGCCGAGTTAAGATCGCGATGTTCCCCTGGTGTCACCCGGCCGGCATTGCCCTCTAGAGCTGTCCCCTCGCTGCTGTCCCCACTGCTGTCCCCTCGCTGCTGTCCGTCACTGCTGTCCCCTCACTCACTGCTGTCCATCGCTGCTGTCCCCACTGCTGTCCCTCGCTGCTGTCCCTCACTGTTGTCCCCTCACTCACTGCTGTCCCCACTGCTGTCCCCACTNTCGCTGCTGTCCCTCGCTGCTGTCCCCTCACTCACTGCTGTCCCCGCTGCTGTCCCTCGCTGCTGTCCCCGCACGGCCACCGCACCGCCACCAGCAGCCACTGGCAGTCCCCGCACTGTCCCCGCACCGCCACCGCCCCTGCGCTGTCCCCGCGCTGTCACAGCCCCGCCACCGACAGCCCCTGCACTGNCGGGGCCAGCGCTGAGCCCGCCCCGTGTCAGGCTCGGCAGCGGCGCAGCTCCGGCTCCGGCTCCGGGCAGGTTCCGCCGCTGCTGCCGGTACTGCGGCCCCGCACGGGCAGCGCTGGAGCTGAGCAGCCCCGAGCCGGAGCCGCGGCTGTCCCGGTGCCGGAGCAGCCCCGCTGGGTACCGGAGCAGCCCCGAACCGGAGCCCCGCTCGGTGCCGCGGCTGTCCCGGTACCGGAGCAGCCCCGCTCGGACCCGCGGCTGTCCCGGGCTCCCGGGCCGGGCGGGCTCAGCGCCGGGGCTCTCCGGACCATGAATTGTGCTCGCACCGCCCGCGGCTCCGCAGCCGCCCCGCGGGTCCGGAGATGACTTCGAGCTGACTCGCCGAGGGACGCGGCCCCAGCTTGCTATGGAGGATGGTTTTTAAGATGAATACCTACCTTAGTGATAAACCCAATACATCCATACCGGCATATTTCAAAGGCTCTGCGCTAAATTATGGCAATTTTTCTGCAAACAACTCCAACGAGACGGGAAGCAACCTGGATTCACCTGCCTTGGCCACCAGCAGGGCGATCGTTGTGGGGCTGATCCTCGGTGCCTTTATTCTCTTTGCTATCATAGGTAATATCCTGGTGATTCTCTCAGTGGCTTGCAACAGACATTTGAGGATCCCCACGAACTATTTCATCGTTAACCTGGCCATAGCAGACCTGCTGCTGAGTTTCACCGTCCTGCCCTTCTCTGCCACGCTGGAAGTGCTCGGCTACTGGGTTTTGGGGAGGATATTCTGTGACATCTGGGCAGCGGTGGATGTGCTGTGCTGCACAGCCTCTATCTTGAGCCTGTGCGCGATTTCCATCGACAGGTACATCGGGGTGCGGTACTCGCTGCAGTACCCCACGCTGGTCACCAGGAGAAGGGCGATTTTCGCTCTCCTGGCAGTCTGGGTCCTGTCCATGGTGATTTCCATCGGGCCGCTGCTGGGCTGGAAGGAGCCGGCCCCGCAGGACGACAGGGAGTGCCGGATCACCGAGGAGCCCTTCTATGCCCTCTTCTCCTCGCTGGGCTCCTTTTACATCCCTTTAATCGTCATCCTCGTCATGTACTGCCGCGTCTACGTGGTGGCCAAAAGGACTACCAGGAACCTGGAAGCCGGGGTGATGAAGGAAATGTCCAACTCCAAGGAGCTGACCTTGAGGATTCATTACAAGCACGAGGACTCCTTAAACAACACCAAATCCAAGGGTCACAACCCCAGGAACTCCTTAGCTTTCAAACTTTTAAAATTCTCCAGAGAAAAGAAGGCGGCCAAGACGCTGGGAATTGTGGTTGGCATGTTCATCCTGTGCTGGCTCCCCTTCTTCATTGTCCTGCCCCTGGGTGAGTTGGGGACTGCTCGGGCTGGGTTTGTTGGATCCCACAGAAATCCCGTAGAAAGGAGGCAGGTGGATGAGAAGGAGATGCTGTTGGGAGAGCTGCAGTGAGAGGTGAAAGGAGGGGAATTAAAGGAGCTCCTGATGTGCAGAGTCCCGCTGGAACTTTGGGAACTTTGGGAAGTGTGCAGCTGCACAAAGCTGCTCACCCGGAGCCCTCAGGGCCTGTGTCACCCCAGGGGACAAAATCTCCAGGGTTCATCTTAAATCCCCCTTTGTGTTGTTCATTTGAATTGAATTAGGGGTCAGAAAATTACCAAAATGCTTTGCCCCAAATCCTAGGTGAGAGCTGCGGCACTGCAGTGTTGGGGTTCAGGTCACTGCCCCAGGTTTGGGATATAACACAGCAGGATTTTGGCATTTTAAGGTGCCCTAACTGGAAATGGACTTAGTTAATTGTGAGGGGCAAAACTCCCCTGAGGTTTGGGAAGCCAAAAAGGTTCTAGTTGTGAGTTCAAACGTTACTGATCAAATCCCAAAGCCAAGGGAGATCCCACAGATCCCCAAGGAAGACGCTGCTTGGTGCCAGTAGCTCTTTGTTCAGGTGCTCCCTGCCAAGGGAGCTTTTGGCACCCACTTTGTTCACTTTCAACTTGAAAATATTGTTCAAGCATCAACGTAGCCTTAACACATTGCTCAGTGCCCCCACAGCTGTGTGAAATGTGCTTGTGTTGTTTTTAATATTAGCACCACCTCTGAAGGGGAGTATCTCAAGATATTCTGAGCTCTCAGAAATATCTGTCCAAAATTCATTTCTCTGAGACAATCTGGCAGCCTAATTATGGAAAGAGATGGATAAAGGAAAGCGAGAAAAGGCCTTTATTAATGGCCTGTGTTTCTGTTTACTTAGTTACCCAACCAAAACATTTCTGATTGAGTGGTAAGCGAATATTTTTAGAAATCGTTGTAGAAAACTAAACTGAGTTCAGCAGCCTGGTCCTGGTGTAGTATTATAGAACTATAATTTCTGTGTGATATCATTTAGAATCTTCACTGCTTTAGCTACTGCGGGGCAACTTTGTCATCTCTAGCTTATTATACTGAATTTTAAAATCTTTATGTCTCAAGGCTTACATAAAGGTCATGTTAAGGATGTGAAAAATTCCAAGCAGAAGGAAAACCGTGAGTAAAGTTCTCTTTGGCTGCTGAAGTTTAAGTCCTTGTGCTGGCTCTTAGAGGAAGTTTATAACATAAAACAAGTAAATATGCCCAGCTGTGGATAGAAATGTATTTCACCATATGTAGCAGTAGATTTGTAGCCAGTAGGACAGGATCCCCTGGTAAAGCAGATTCCCTCCTTGATTCTGAGCTATTGAAGGAAAAAAAGCAGCTGTGAAGACACAGCTCATGTGTGGGTGGCAGGAGCAGGACTGACCCAGCCCAGATGGGAGCAGCCCAGCAGGAACACGGACACGGGGCAGGAGCAAGGGCAGACACCAACCAGCCCCCATAAAAGTGCCAGCTTTCCCTCTGAGGAGTTATTTCAAATCTCCTGGGCTCTCTGGGAGGTTTAGTGGGTGGCTGTAAAATCCACCTAAGGGAGAATTTATTTTCTTTATTTATTTAGTTTGACAGGATATGATTTTACCTCCTGTGTAAATTGTGCCAAGGCAGCAGTGGGTGACAGGCTGGAGCCTCCAGCACAGCACTGGGGCTGGCACAGGGGCTGGGGACAAAGCCAGAGCTGGGGGACAAATCCAGTGCTGGGGACAAACCCAGTTCTGGGGGACAAAGCCAGAGCTGGGGGACAAACCCAGTTCTAGGGGACAAAGCCAGAGCTGGGGGACAAAGCCAGAGCTGGGGGACAAA
>VWZP01004159.1:817504-831761 GCA_013396995.1 Dicaeum eximium | reverse complement strand
CAGATCTGGGGGACAAAGCCAGTTCTAGGGGACAAAGGCAGATCTGGGGACCCCAGCCCAGCCCAGCCCAGCCCAGCCCAGCCCAGTGCTGTGACCCCAACCCTGCAGGGCTGAGCTCTTGGCAGTGCCATAGAACTGCTGGAATCCCATCTGTGTCAGAAACCCTCTGGCTGAAAAAGGGAACACAGAGGGTATCCATAGCATCCCAAACAGGATCCAAATGCATTCCCACTGTGGGTATTTTTCCTTTTTTTTTTTTTTTTTTCTGACTAGGAATAGGCTGGGTTTATCCCTTGTCTCTGGTTTTTCTTTTTAAATTTATGATCCGGCTCTGTCCAAGCCCCTGTGTTTTTATCTCTGTGTATCAGTGCAGAGTCAATTAAGGATGTCAGGCATGACTCCAGCATTGCTCACTAGGACAGGTGGGAAAAGTCCCTTTCCTGCCATGCACAGTGCAGCTGCTCTCAGCTGCAGCACAGGGGAAAGAATTCCTGGGGAGCTGGGAGCTGCACTCTTCATTGCAGGAATCTTTTCCTTCATGTCTTGAAGGCATAAAATGCAGTGAAATGCTATTAAAAACCCTTTAGAAATCACCCAGTGGTATGAGATCAGTTCCTGGGTAGGCAAAGTGTAGAATCCAAAAGGTGCTGATGTTTTCCAAGCTCTGCATTGGTCCCTGGGCTGTCCAGCTGAGACACCTCCCCTTCCTGCAAGGACAGGTTCTTCCTCAAGGAAGGAGGAAGGAGGTCCAAGGACCTCCTTCTCCCAGCTCCTGTTTGCCCCAGTAACCCAAATCACACCCTCACATCTGCATCATTGCTATTTCTATATTTCTATTTCTATTATTTCTATTTCTATTTCTCTGCTCCCTCTTTCCCTCAGTGATTCCATGACTCTGCAGGAGGCTGTTGGCAAAGCAGCTCTGGATTTCTGTGGATCCAACCACAAAACCTTTGCCAAGCTGGTAAATGTTATTTCTGCAGCGCTGCAGCCCCAGGTCTGAACAAATCTGCTCAGATGCAGCAGAGTTTCCTTGGTATTCTCAGCAATTCCATGAGTTTCCCAGGCAAAATTATTCTTCTTCCAGTCTGGCATTTGAATTTATTCCACAGCTCCCCATTTGATATTCCAGGCCAGAGTTCTTCCATCAGGTGGCAGCTATGCCCTGGGAGCAGCTGGGGTGCTGAAAGCAGGCAGATTGCCTGGAAAAATGAAAAGAAATTATATCAACACTTCCAGAGCACTTTTCAAGCAAAAATCCCAAAGGAAAGCTCTGAATCCAGTGCAGATTGGAACTCCAGCCTTGCCAGCACAGGCACTGAGCAGAATTAAATTCCCAGCACTGAATCACCCAGGCCAGCTCTGGAGCACTGAGCTGTGCTGCCTTCAGCACCTGGGGATGCAGAGCTGGGATCAGAGGCTTGTGTGAGGAATTTGGGTTGTTCCTCTATTGGATATTCCTTCCAGCAGTGGAGCTGCAGAACATCCTGGCTGCACATTTATAAAAGCTCCCTGCCTGTGCAAACAGTCACCCTGCCACTCAAAATGGTTTGTGATTCAACATAAAAAATAAACTAAAGACATTTGTGGCTTTGAGACAACTTCTTGGGCCATAAATTCAGTGACTCAGCTTTGAGGAGTAAATATCTTGTTTTTTTAAAAGAAATGTTTATTTTCATTGCTTTCATACAAATTCCTCCTTGGGCAGCAGGACTACATTAAATATTCATTGCTGATAAATGAGGAGTAAAAGAGATTCTTTTTATTTAAAGGCTAGAGCCCTGCAGAACTAAGGTAACACTGATTAAAAGTCCCTCCTTTAAACAAGGGTGTGTCCAATTTTATGCCAATAGCTTTGTTTAAAAATGAATATAAAATGAAGGATCGTGTAAGGAGAGGTTTGGTGTCACTCTTGTAAATTGAGATATCAGAGCAGCTTCCCAGTCTTTCCCAGACATTCCCAGAGGGAAAACTCACCAAGCACTAAAACAGGGCACTTCCACAGCCTGCTGATAATTCCAGTGGAGATCAGAGCAGGATCCACTGCCCAGTTCAGAGCCTGCTCCCACTAATCCTGCGAAGAAAAATAAAACTCTTGGAACTGAACTGGCAGTGGGAGGGGTCTCAGGAGCCCCAGGATGAAGATACCCCTGGTGGGACTATCACTATGGACCAAGCTTTTGTAACCTCTCTATAAGGAATAAACAATAACAGAAAATATTCTGCACGTTGTAGGTCAGCCAGCACGAAATGATTCTTAAAATAAAATGTTGTTTAAGTACAGAATGTAGATTTATGTTACATCAGGCCGAGCTCTGAAAATAGCAAATGAGGCCCTGGGTTTCCATGGGAAATCCTTGCAGGCTTTAGGTCTGCTGCTGGCACTGGGCTCTGCTCTCTGCAGGGCTTTAGGCCTGGCTTATCTTCGCCTCATTTGCCTTCTTTTCCCCTCCCTGACCAGTCCAGCTCTCTCGAATCGATGACCTGGAGTTCATAGTTCCAGAATTCAGACAAATTGGTGAGATGTGGCAATCTGGCAGGTCAGTCCTCGTGCAAAGTTCAGTTGACAGGAGACAGGAGGAGCTGGACAGCCAAACACCCTGAGGGCATTCACCGAGCAGCACTGAGTTTTGGCACGTGGGCAGCACCAGATTCTTTGGGGTCACTCAGTTTCCCACTGAAACAGCCTCACTTAAGGCCTGGCTTAAGGCCTGGCTTTGCAAAGGGTGTCCATTGCCAGTCACTCACAGACAGCTGGGGTTTAGGACAAAGTTGTTATCAAAGCAGGGGAAACTGCACAAATTCCTGGGTAATTCCTCTGTAGGCTTTGGGTTTGTTTGTCAGAGGAACAAAGGGAAATCCTACAGTGGTCAGTGTCACAGAAACAAACACACAAAGCAGTGCAGGAAAAAATACAGAGAAATGAAGCAGCGCTGGCTGTCCAGCCCAGGGATGGCAGCAGCTCCTGGCTCAGGTGGTCAAAGAGATCCAAGGACAAAAAATTCAGGACTGAGCCAGTGGGCAGTGAGAGGAAACCTCCCAACTCCTGAAATCAAAGGCAGGAGGGAAGGGGGTCTCAGAGCAAACGTTGCTTTTAGCAGGGCAGTGGATGTGAGGTCCTCAGGCCAGAGGGGTTTGCAAACACCTGAGGAGCTGCTCAGGCTGGAGGGCACAGGAACAGCACTGAGCAAAGTGACACAAACCCAGGTGTCCTAAAGCACCTGAGCCAGAGCTCAGGGCCCCAGGGGCTTTGGGTGAACCAGGACCCAGAGCCAGAGGTTCTTCACATCTTTACTAAAGCAATCCTGCATGACCCACTGCGAGGGTTTGATGGGATTCCAGGTGAGCCCAGGAACGCAAGAATCATCCAGCTCTGAGGGACCAGAGACAAAACCTGCTCTGGAAATTCATCCATTCATCTGTAACAGTGCTCAGTTCCATGCTGGACCTATTTCCTACCAGCATGGCCAGGACAGATTGGCTCAGCTGTCAGGCAAGCAAGGAGGAGAGAAAACGCCAGAGCATGTTCAGTAATTGCAGATATTTAAATGCAATAAATGAAATGGCAGCAGACTCAGATTAGCTTTTCTAGACTCCCTCATCAGCTAATCCTTTGCAAAACAAGGATAATCTTGGCTCATATGCTGTCTCATCAAGAGCTGCTGGAGTCTGTAATTCTTTTGGACTAAACAATAACAACAATAATGCTGTGTTTGTGTCCCTGTGCACTGCCAGCTTTAGAGACTGAACAAGATTCTGACCAAAACTGGTGCTGGTTTTGTCATATTTGTCTGAGGGCAGCACAGTTTGAACACACCTGAGTTCTCTCAGTGGTGTAAGTCACAGAGCTGGGCTGGGCTGGGCTGAGGTGGTCCCAGGACAGTAACTCTGTGTTTAAATATGAGGCACTGTCCCTTCAGAAATCAAATGTAGCTGCTGTGCCTTGAAACTGCTTGTAATGCAAGGAGGTGTGGCAGCTCTGGGGTTTAGGAGAAGATCTCATGCCTATCTGTACTCCTTGAAGTCCTGGTTTTATTTTGGCCACTCCAGATAAGTTTCTATTTTCAGAGCCTGTCAAGAGCTCTCAAATTTGAGTCACTGTGAATGAAGTTCATGCTGTTCTCATTGCATTGATTTGTTCATCTGAGTATGAAGCATCTGCTACAGGTTGTCAGACCTGGGACATAAATTCCTCACAACCAGGACACTTTGGAGCTCTGAGCAACCTGGGATGGTGGGAGGTGTCCCTGTCCATGGCAGGGGCTGGAACTGGATGAGCTTTAAGGTCCCTTTAAACCAAATCATTCCATGATTTCGGGATATTCATAATGTACCTGTCCCTACACTGGAGAATGACAACTGCCAGACTTGGAACCCCATCAGATTTGTATGCTGCCCATTGTTACTTATAATTTATCCACTTTTCCTTTCATTTTCCTTACTGAATTTGATTCTGCTTATTTTGGATGCTCTCCCCGTTTCTCAAGACCATTTTTCGCTGTTTTCCAGCTGTTCTCCCTGTTATCCTAATCCTCTTCTCCAGCAGCCTGCAGTGCCTCCCAGCTTGACCAACCCTGAGTTTTATAGCCACCCTCTCCACTTCATCATCTACTCTTTGTAAACATCTACTGTTTGGGTTTTTTCCTATATTAAATAAGTCCAGGGGAATGTAAGCAAACACTGGATGCTGCAAAGGAAGAAATCAGGAGCTTTAGAAATCCAATTATCTCTAAAACCTTGGCACGCTGGCTTGGCTGAGCCCATGGTGAGAAAGGCTGCACAAAGCTCAAACAAAAGGCAACCACATCCTTTCAGCACATTCTAAACTCACAACAGCTCTGCTCAGGGGCAGATTATTGCTCCTGCAGGGAGGGTTTTACTGGCTGTGCACACAGGGGGTGTAACTCAGCCATCAGCAGCTTCCAGGAGCTGTGGCTCCTGCAGGAACCACATGGAGATTCCCAGCCTGGAAAGTCTCGTGCTGGTCACAGCACAGGTCTGATCAATCACTTTTCCCAGGGAGAAGTTCCATCATAAAGCAGATTCCTTGCACAGCAAGGCTCGTTTCTGCACAAGCTGACTCCAGGGGGACAGATGGAGGTGGGGGTTGGTGTTGGTGAAGGTTCCTGTGTTCCCAGTCTCAGAACTCAGCTGTCACCATTTGGTGTTTTGCAACGCTTTCCTTCACCAGAGCAATTTTAAAACCTTGGAATTTTCTCTTGAAAAAGTCAGATCTAACTCCAGTCAGAATGGCTCCAATCTGCACCAAAATGGAATCTCTGAAAGAAGATTGGCCCTTGGGTTGCCTTCCAAGGGCACCTTTACCCACCCCTAAATTCCAATCACTAATGACCAATTCTCCCTTTCTATTTTATGGTGTGCAAACAAGAAGGTTTCAAAACACTTCGTATTCAATAGAGAGAAGGAGTTTCATGTTTTGTGGCTCTTTAATCTCCAAACAGTGACAAAGGCATGCAGTGGGTCTCATTTCCTAGCTGGAATATCCAGAGGCACACAGCAAAGCCCTGCCATGACTCCGTTGTACCATTGTATTGCAATAAATCCAGATGTTGAGTTTGTTCCAGGAAACTGGAAAGGAACTCAACACACTCCCCACTAAGTGTGTTTTCATCTCAGCAAAACTGGATTTAGGAGATTTTTGAAATGCAATTCCTTTGTAAGGCAGAGAAAACAGCTCCTGAAAGCCCCAAATTCACCCCTGGTGACTTGTCCTTAAATCCAGGGAATTCACAGCACTCCTCCCCAGTTATTATCTAATCTAATCTAAGTATCAAATTCTGAGCAGAACTGATCATTCCATGAGTAATTTATTATACTTAATTGATCTCAAACCCACAATGCATTAAAAATGAATGTTCAATTAAAACCTCCTTCAGTGAAGAGTTTTCCTTAATTAAGAGTACAGTAATTAAACTATTACAGAAGATTTTCCTGCCGCCCACCCTGATATTTTAAGGACTCTTCCCAGGTCCACCAAAGTCCTTATGAGCCTTTTCAAAGGGTTTCAAGGGCTTCCCTGACTCCAGTGGACTCTGAATTTTAATGTCTCAGTGGTGCTCTGTCTCCGTATTCCACAGAATATGTGAGGAGAATTAATATGGCAAATTGTTTCCCACAGTGTTCCCTAATTTCATTGAGGAGACTTGACTGACTTTCTCTGTAATAAAGCATTCATTATAAAGAACCAGTCAGAGCCTAAATGAAATTAGTTCTTCCTAAATAAAATACTTCTTAATTCCTTTTTATGATACTTGCTCTTTGCTCAGTGTATCTCCAAGCTCAACAGCTCCATCAAGCCTGGAGACTGTGGGCAAAAAACTCATCCCTCCAAAATGATCCAGCTGATTTTCTGAAATATTTCCTGTTCTCCATTTGTGCTTTGCAAAAATCTCGTTGGTGTCTGTGGTGCAGTGAGAGGGAGATCGTGGTGCTGTGGTAAATAAATCACAGGGTTAGTGCCAAGAAATAAAAGTGAAAATACACATTCCTTGGAGTGGGGAAATCCCTCTGGCCACCCCACCGTGAGCAGATCACTGAGGAGAGAACCACATGCAAATTTTCCAGGCATTTTAAAGAGCAATTTGACTCAGCACAGGGCAATATTTCATATCTTTATCAGGCTGCAGTGGGGAAGGGATTGGAGATTAGAGCAGGAAATATCAGTCTGGGGTTCGAGTGTGTCCAGCAGGCTTTGCTTTAGCGTTTTATCAAGGGATCTAAACAGCCCACACTTGTTTGCTCTTGACAGGTTAATGCAGCCAAATAAAAGGCATTGTAGTTAACTAAAATAAATAAAATTAAAGAGCAGCATTTAGCTGCAATAATAGAAAGGTTTTGAAACTGAGAAATTCAGGAGTAAGTTCTTGTGTGATATAGATTAAAGACGCTCAGCTCATTTATCTGCATTGGTTCCCAGTTTTCATCTCTAGACTTTCACTCATTTTATCTGGCCCATAAAATTCCTTAATTATTTATTTATTTCATTTATAGCATTTATCTGTCCACATTTAACCTGACTAAAAATATTTAAATTTGGTAGAGGAATGTCCTACAGATTTTAAGCTGTTACAGTATCAGAGAAAGGCAGACCTTTCAATCCACCACTGTGGATTCAAATTTACACCCGAGAAAAAACAGACTCCTGAGATATTTCATGAGGTTTGCTGGACTTTAAGAGCTAAAAATCATTTCTATTTTAAAGGAATTCTGGAAAAGAATTAAAGAAATTTATCAGTATGAGCTCCAAAAGGCTCCTTGAGCATTATGGTGCTTTGTAGTTGTTTTGTAAAGCCACAGAGCTTCTCTTTTCCCTAAACTGAAGGGGAGTATTAGCAATTATCACTTACAGAATAAACCCTGCAGAGGTTTTGCAGCTGAGCATGGGGAAGATTTGGTAATATTCTCCTCATCTTGGCTGCAGTTATAAACTTGGATCAGCTTTTCCTAAAGCTTTTTAAGAATGTAGTGGCTCATTCCATGGAATCACAGGAATTGTCACTGGATCTTTCATCCGAGACATTCAGGGGACACACTTTTGGGGGCTAAATTGATTTGGTGCATGTTGGAAATTTTTCAAACGCATTTCATGGTTTCTCTGATGTTTGAGACGTTGTGCTCTGCAATTCCTGCAGCATCCATCAGGAGAGAGGCAGGATCTGCAGGACCTGCAGGATCTGCAGCAGCTGCACAGAAAAGGCTCTGGCCAAACCCCACAGATCCCTGGCAGCAGCACGGCCCTGAGGGACAGGGCTCACCTTGCAGGAGCCCTGTAAAACCCTGGAGTGCAGAGTCGTGAGGAAATGCCTTTAAACTCTCCCTTTAACCCTGAGTTCCTCAGCTCCAGGGCAGAGCCAGAGCTGGCACAATTCCCAAACTCTGCCAGGATAAAATCTGGGATCTGGAGCAGGGAGTGCAGCCCAGCCCTGGCACCATTCCCAAACTCTGCCAGGATAAAATCTGGGATCTGGCTCCACAGGACCCTTTGTGCATGGAGTGCAGCCCAGCCCTGGCCCCACACACGCTGTGCTGGCTGTGTTGGCACCCCAGAGCTGTCACCCAGGAGCAGAGGAAGTGCTCTTGCATAGTTTTGGGGCCTCAGGCACGACCTCTGCATGTCTGGGAGATGGGAACGGTGCCCAGAATCACATCCCGCCCTCCTGACAGCCACCACTGACTCAGCTGCTTTCACAGCCCAGCAAATCCAAAACCACTCCAGAGGAAAAGGTTCTTTCCCAGCCAGGCTGGGGTGTCAGCTTCCATTTGAAATGCTCTGCAAATCCAACTCCAGCTCTTGACAGAGGAATTCTCTCCTGGGTCCCCACTCCCTGAGCCAGACACAGAGGTGTTTTCCCAGATGGATAACAGATCCAGCTCTGTTTGCCATAAAAATCTCAAAGATTCTTTTCTCCAGCTCATTTGCTAAATTTAGCTGATCAATTACCACTGAAAGTAAAGGAAGTGGATTCCCCAGTGTGAGCTTTTCATTTGGGCAGCCTCGTTAGGGAAATTGTTTGGTTGTGAAGGGAAGGGGAACTCTTCACAGAATAACCTCTTGGCTTGGGTTACACCGTTTTTATGAATGCCTGAGATGTGAGAAGTTCCCCAATTCACTCCAGGTTTCAGGAGGTTTGTACTCTCACAGTAATCTGGATAAATGGAGGGGCCTTCAGGAGCTGCCAGAGGATGTATCAGAAGTTTTAACCTGTGTCTGGAAGTGCTTTTTTTCAGGGGTCTGGGAACACTTTTCTTTTAAAATTACCTTTGAAAGCTCTTTGAAGAGGGCACAGCCTTATTCCTTGTGTGCCTGGTGCAACAGCCTGGACAAGGGAGGTTTGATCTGTCCCTGGCATCAGGAGATATTCCTGCAGCAGGTGTGGACCTATAAACACAAGGATTGCTTCTTATTTTTTAATCCTTCATCAATGATGTGCTCCTTTAGCTTTCAGATGGGAAGCATTTCCTTATTAGCTTTAAAAATAACATTTTAGTACCAGAAGACCAACAGTGAAAGGAACATGCATAAAAGAGTTTTAAAACACAGATTCTAGCAGTGATCTGATGAACACGTTCCCTTCCTAAAGGCAGACAAACCCTTTATCTCAGATATTCTCTGCTTGTTCCCCCTGCACAGGGTCCCTGTTTTCGGCTCTGAAGCCCCCT
Organism: Dicaeum eximium; assembly: GCA_013396995.1. NCBI lineage: Eukaryota > Metazoa > Chordata > Aves > Passeriformes > Dicaeidae > Dicaeum > Dicaeum eximium. The sequence continues at coordinate 822,581 of VWZP01004159.1, read as the reverse complement.
GAAACGATCTTCAAGGTGATTTTTTGGCTCGGCTACTTCAACAGCTGCTTGAATCCCATCATCTACCCCTGCTCCAGCAAGGAGTTCAAGCGGGCTTTTATCCAGATCCTGCGATGCCAGTGCCACCGGCGCAAGCAGCTGGGCTGGTGGCCCTACAGCTACCGAGCGTGGAACCGCTGCTCGCTGGAACACGCCAGGAGAGATTCCCTGGAGGACAGCGGCAGCTTCCTGAGCGGCAGCCAGAGGACTTTATCCTCGGCATCCCCCAGCCCCGGCTACGTGAGCAGGATCAGCCAGCCGCAGCTGGAGCTGTGCGCGCTGCCCGAGTGCAGGAACTGCAGCTCCGTGCTCGGCCAGCCCCGGCAGGGCCAGGGCCACTTCTTCACCTTCCAGCTCCAGCCCGAGCGCAACGGGCACGGCCCCGCAACGGGCTGAGCCCCCGGGCACGGCCTGAGCCCCCGGGCACGGCCTGAGCCGCAGCGCTGCCCCGGCGGCGAGTCCCGGCTGGAACTGCGGCTGTCACCGCTCCTGGCCGGGACACTGCCCGGACACTGCCGGGACACTGCCGGGACACTGCCCGGACACTGCCCGGACACTGCCGGGACACTGCCCGGGACTCTGCCCGGGACTCTGCCGGGACACTGCCGGGACTCTGCCCGGACACTGCCGGGACTCTGCCGGGACACTGCCCGGACACTGCCGGGACACTGCCGGGACACTGCCGGGACACTGCCGGGACTCTGCCGGGACACTGCCCGGACACTGCCCGGACACTGCCGGGACTCTGCCGGGACTCTGCCCGGGACACGGCCGGGACACTGCCCGGGACTCTGCCAGGACACTGCCGGGACTCTGCCTGGGACACTGCCCGGACACTGCCCTGCCCCCGGGAGGGCGAGTCCCTGCTGGAACCTGCGGCTGCCTCCGCTCCTGGCCCGGACACTGCTCCGGACACTGCCCCGTCCCACGGCGATGGAGCCGGGCTCGGCCCGCGGGACAGCTCGGGGAGGGACAGGGGCCTCGTGTCACAGCAGTGCCAGCAGCAGGGACCGCCCGCGTTCCCAGGGAATTCCCAGAGAAACTACTGAACGTGAGCAGAGGGCAGGGACGGTGCTGCACACACCCAGGGAGGCACCAGGGGTTCCTCAGCGTCCTGGGAGAGCTGAACATAGACAGAGCTGATGGAGAGAGGGGAAATGGGGGGGCAGGGGGTGCCCGGCTGGGCCAGGGTGGGGAGGGAGGGACGGGTGGAGGGATGATGGATGGATGGATGGATGGATGGATGGATGGATGGATGGATGGATGGATGGATGGATGGATGGATGGATGGATGGATGGATGGATGGATGGATGGATGATGGATGGATGATGGATGGATGATGGATGATGGATGGATGGATGATGGATGGATGGAGCAATGAGGAATGCACTGAGGTCTTTCCTCTCCAGGTTGTCCCTGGCTCTGCCCATTATTCCCGATTGTTCCGTACATCGCTGTACACTCGCACTTTAGAGATGGAAAACAATGATTAAAGTCATTTCTCAACAATTGAAAGACTTGCTGCTATTACTGTAGTGCTGGAACTCAGCCCAGATCCCTCATCAGGATTCTCACTGCAATATAAAGCCCCCATGGCCACTAAATTTGCCATCGTGGCTCGTGGATGCAGTTGCTTCCCTCATCACCAACACACGTAACTCTTCCATCAGGAATTACTTAGAGCAGTTCCTTCACCAGGGTCTCTTTGGCAGTTTGAAAATTCCAGCAGAGGTGAGAGCTCAGGATCTCCATTTCAGCACCCCATGAGGGTCCTGCAGACATCCAGGCTGCCAGAGGATCTGATTTCTAAAAGCAGCACTCCTAAATCACTTAAATACCTCCCAAAACAGCAGTGGCCACTGGAGAGCCAAACCCCAGCCCTTGGTTCCTTGAGCACTCTTTGGCAACAACTCTGCATGTTCAGAGGCTTTTGCTTTGCCTCTTGGATAAGAAGAGTCAAACAACACCAGCTTCACCTCCAGTCACAGCCTCAACACAGGTAGAGACAATAAAAATTCTATAAAATGGGAAAAAATCCCATGTGGATCTGAAGGAGGGACCACAAAGATTACAGAGGAGAAAGTCTGATAAGCCACCTTAAAATATGAAACTTTTGCAAGGTCACCTGACTTGTCCAGATGAGATCTATTCTGAATATCTTCATTTTTCCCACTGGAATCTTTTACAACCTCCACCTGGCAAAGCCAGCCCCAAAAAGACTGTACAAATCACCCTCTTCCTTTTGATTCCTTCTTTTGATGCAGTGTTTTTCTTTGAAGGAAAAACTATTTGGGCCAGGGCACGATCATGAGGCCTTGTGGGACAAGCCCATTTTTTATTACAGCCAGAATGAATTTGCCAAGCAGAACGTGCAGTGGCAGTGGCACATGGTGGTATTTTATTATTTATTTTTTATTCACAGACTTTTTTATTCACAGACTTTCTGGCGGACCCGCTCTGTGGGCAAACAGATTCACCTCTCTAACTCAATTGCTGCCATTTAGCACCGAAGGTGTTCATAAAACACTGAATTTCCCCAGGTTAAGCTGCTGTGTGGAGCTTCACCCCTGAGGAGGGGCTGGTCAGAGCCACTCAGCAGAGAGGCACAGCTGGAATGGCTCAGGGAGCTTTGTCACAGCCCAGCTGCACAGAAATTAAACCCATTAGGCTTCAGTGCAGTCGGCTCTCACAAAAGTGCTGCTTATTTATGAGAAGAGTTATGGTAAAATCAATGCAGCTGAGTGAGGCTGAAGCTGGAGAGCATCCTGCACCCTTTGCTCCTTGGAAATGCAGCTTCCCATCATCTCTGCAAATGCGATGGGGACAGGAGAGGACCTTGGTATTACAAAGTGCAGTTCCAGCCTGGAAAATGTCAAAATAGCAACTTTCTATTGAGCAGCTGAGCTCTGTGCTCTCGGTTTGTGTGCTTGACTTTCACCTCAGACAAACGAGCAGAAAATTGCCCGGCACAGGAGACAATCACAGCAGTTATGGGATGGAATTGTTGGTGTGCTCACATCCAGCATTCCTCAGCCCACCCCACGGGAATGCACTGGATTCCGGCTGGATTCACCCCACAAGAGAGCTGCTCCCTCTGTCCCAGCTCCTCTGTGGCTCCCACATGGCAGAGGCAGCACAAGGAGCATCACACAAACACCACTGCACCTGGGCAGGGCACAAAGAAACACCTGAGGATAGGGACACAGATCACGCTGGGTTTGTGCCAACGCGGCCCAAAATGTTCCCACCCTCTGTGGTTTTTGGGGACTGGAAGGTTGCAGTTCCACCGTCAGATTTAACAACCCCAGGACAACCTGCTGGGGCTGGAACCAAACTGAGGGGACAAGCCAAGAGTCCCTGGGAGGAGGCAGGGCCACGATGCCAATTCGTGTCACCGTGACAGGGACAGGTCCCTGCACCCCTCTGCTCCCCTGCCTCCTTACAGCAGATTCCATTACACTTGCACTCAGCTGGGATCTCTGACCTGGCTTTTTCCCAGAACAGCCAAAACTCCACTGCCACAGAAGTGGAAGGAGACAGGGAAAGGAAATCTGGGGTGTTACTGGGAATTTCTTACGGCAAAATGCATTGGTTTGAGCTGTGGAGAACAGGCTCCCTGTCTAGCAATTCCCATAATATTTATAGCACTCCAGCCAAGACAGAGAAAGAGAATGGATATTCAAAATTAATGAGAATCCGTTGCTGTTTCTCTAATAAGTCAGCCTAAAAAGCGGATGTAGTAAAACTTTAATTTATAGCTGTGATTAAAAAGCCCTTAATTGCCTGTGTCACAATTTCCTTTCAAAACATTCTTTGGGAAGCACAATCATTTGATTCCGCTGAGACTTGTGCGCAAATGTTGAATTCTGGTGAAGAACCTGAACTTTCTGTGACCTCCAGAAAATGGAAATTATTTTTTCCTTTGCTTGATTTGTTGAGCTTTGGTTTCTTCACCGTGAAGATCAAAAAAAGCTGTCCCGAGAAGTAAATTTACCACGTGGCCGGGAGCCTGAGGTGGTTGTGCAATGTTTGTCCCTCTCCTGGGCGGCAGACCTGGCTTGGAAAATCCAACATCGCCACCTATGGGATTTCTGTGGCGGGGGAGAGTCACAAATCCCCCAATCCACTGGAGTCCCTGGGTTTTTACACGGCACTAATCCAGCCTTTCGAACAGTAAAACTTCCCCTTAGGGCAGCGGGAGGACCTGGATATCCTGCGTTCAGTAATGATCATAAATAATGAGAAGGTATTTTTCGGGTTGCTGGGTTTTATCAACTCAAATTATCCCCTGGCTCATCGTGTGGAATCCTCTGCGGCAGGCAGTATTTAGGAATTTCTGAAGAGCACTGCAGTGCAAAAGCTCCCGAGTCTGTGGCTGTCTGCACCCAGGGGTGTTGTTCCACGCCCGGCACAACCCAAGGCTCCTTTAGGGCTCGCGTTTGAAACAGCTCAGCACCTTTAATGTTGTGTGGGGCTGAACAAGAGCAGCATCATCCCAAAGTTCCAGGGAAAGCCCACATGTTCCTGAGCTGAATAAACACGGAATGTTCACGGGAGAGAAGCAGCCCTGGGAATCCCATGGGGCTGGACACGGCCAAGAGCTGGTGCTGCACCTGGAGCAGGGAAATTCCGGGATCGACCCAGGCTGGGGAGAGCTGGGCATGGAGGAACGAGCCCCCGTGCCCTGGGCTGATCCCGCAGTGGGCAGCGGGGTGGGGACTGTGTCCTGAGCCCCGTGTCCTGTCCCTGTGCCCTGAGCCTGCCCTGTGTCCTGAGCCCTGTGCCCTGTCTCCTGTGCCCTGACCTTGTACCCTGTGCCCTGAGCCCTCAGGTGAGCCCTGTGCCCTGTGCCTGCCCTGTGCCCTCAGGTGAGCCCTGAGTCCCGAGCTCTGTGCCCTGTGCTCTGAGCCTGCCNTCACGGAGCCTTATGGAGCCAGCAAGAAACATGGAGAGAGAGCACTTACACCAGTGCGGCCCTGGGGGAAAGAGGCCGCGGGCGGGACGAGGAGAGGAGAGGCTGTGAGGTGACGCCAGTGT
>VWZP01004159.1:765193-817489 GCA_013396995.1 Dicaeum eximium | reverse complement strand
CCAGTGTGGCCGCACGGACCCTTATGGAGCCAGCAAGAAACATGGAGAGAGAGCACTTACACCAGTGCGGCCCTGGGGGAAAGAGGCCGCGGGCGGGACGAGGCACCTGCCCTCACCTGCCCTCACCTGCCCTCACTTTCCCGCACCTGCGCTCACCTGCTCTCACCTGCGCTCCCTGACAGGGTCACATCACGGAACTACAGTTCCCGGCATGCCCCGCGCGCGCCCCCTCGCCCGTTGGCTCTCGTTGCCGGAAGCGGCCCCCTCGTGCCGGGGGCGTGCCGGAAGCCGGAAGCCGGAAGTGCGGCTGGCGCACAGGTGAGTCGGGCCCGGGGCTCGGGGGGTCCGGGCCGGGCCGGGCTGGGCTGGGCTGGGCTGGGCTGGGCTGGCGGGACCCGGCGGGACCCGGCGCGATGGCCCCGATCTGCTCCGTCCCCTCCGCTCCGGGCAGCGCGGGGCGGGCGCTGCGAGCCGGGCACGGCGCCCCGGGGNGCCCTGTGCCCTCAGGTGAGCCCCACTGTGGCAGAGCTGCCCTGGGCCAGCAGCGCAGGGCCCTGCAGGGCCGCAGCCGGGCCAGGGGGAGCGNGCCGGGCTCTGAGCTCGGCATTGCCGCACTCACGGGCGCAGCGTCCCGGCCCCGTGTCCTGCACGGAACGTGGGCTCGGGGGGAGTTTCCCTTGGGGATGTCGAGAGCTCTTTGGAGCGCTTTAAAGGCTTGTAAATGTGGAGAAGAGAAATGAAAGAATTAAACACGTGCAGTGGGTATAAATACGGAAGGGGAGGGGGCAGAGCAGGGCCGGGCCCAGGGGCTGCCCTGCACAGGGGGCACAGCCCAGAGGGGGCCGGGGGCTCTCCCGCGCTGTTCCAGCCCACACGGACGCTCTGTGCCGGTGCTCGGGTGGCAGGAGGTGACACCAGTGCCCCTCCGAGGTCCCTCCACCTCACCCGGCCCGGGTTTGTATCCTGAAGAGCCTTTCAGTGATCATTGCTGAGTCTCCCCTTTCTCTCTCCACGCCCCCCCAGGAGTGCAGCATGGAAGGATCTAAAGGTGTGAGCCCACCTGAGGAGCTGCTGAGCCACCTGGAGCTGTCGGAGCAGGGGGGGGCACAGACTGGTCCCAGGGGTGCCCAGCACCCCCAGGGCTTGGCAGGGGCCCCGTGCCCGGGCCAGGAGCCCACAGAGCCCTCAGAGGAGCGTTTCCATGACTGCCAGGACTCCTTGGAGGCCTCAGGGGCTGTGCTGGATGAGGAGGGGAATGCTCAGGATGGCGGGAGCAGCTCGAAGCAGACAGAGCTGGATGAAGAATACTTGCTGGAGCTGGAGAAGGACATGCCAGAGGAGGAGAAACAGGTAAGGAATGCAAACCCCAGGGCTGGGAGTGACAGGATCTGTGTGCAGGCAGTGCTGGTATGGCCTGGGCTGACACACAGGGACCTTTACAGCCCTTGAGTGCCTGGTTTTACTGTTCCAAATTCCTCTTTTGGGTAACAAATGTTTGTGGCTTTCCTGGTGCTGTTACTCCTCCCACTGCAGGGCAGATTTTGTGCCCCCTGAGCAGGGGTGAGGTGGCTGTGAGCCAGTGCAGGCAGCACAGCTCTCCCTGTTCCTGCCTGTGCATCCTTTGGGTTCCCTCAGTGCCTGCAAGGCTTCTCCAGAGCTCAGCAGGTTTCAGGACAGCTTTCCTGAAAGGTTCTTGAGGGAATCCAGAGATTGGGATTCAATTTGAATAGATGCCTTTGGGTTATTTGGGCTTTAATCAAACAAAACCACATGAAATGTGTGGGATTGTTTGCTTTCAGTGCTGTCACATTGGACAAACTCATCCTGCAGCAGGGAAGAGAAAAGTGCAGTTTTTCATCAGTAGAACCAATCCTTGTGTTAATACAGAAGTTCCTTGAGGAGGAAAAGCAATGCTGGGGAAGGACAACATGGGACAGAGTCCCCTTGAAGCAGGAGTGGGACTAAAAGTAGTTCTGGTCTCTGCTGGAGCTGGTGGGAATCCCTTTGGCTCTGTGGCTCAGTTTTGGCTCCCAGTGGGCAGAATGATGCTGCAGTTGTAATTCAGCCATGAGGAACAGGGGCTGGCAGGGTCAGGAGGTGTTCTGGTGCATCCTTTGGAGGATTTTAATCCCTGCCCAGAGCCAGGGGGTCTCTGGCACAGCCCCTCTGGCTCCCTGTGCTGCTGTTTAACCATCCTGGGAGCTTTTGTCTTGTGTTTAATTAGAATTTCCTTTGCTGCAGAGCCCTGAGCACCTTGGGGGCCTCTCCTGGGCTCCCTCTGGGAAGTCAGGGTCTCTTTGTTGTAGGAAGGAGTTTGTTTGATTTGGGGGTTTTTACCCAAAACAGGGCATTCTCCTAATGCATCTCTCAGGTGCTGAGCAGAGGGCAAAACTCACCTTCCTTGACCTCCTCGCACAGACAAATCATTTCATTGCCCTTGGGTTTTTCCCAGTGTGAGTGAAGAGTCCCTCTTGTCCCCTTGTGTTTATTCCTGTCTAATAAGGAGCTCTGTGACCATGAGTCACACTGGGGCTGCAGCACCAGCCTGGGACTGGAGAGCTGCACAGAAAAACTGCTCAAAACTGCTAAAAACTGGGGGGAAGTTGTCTGGGACTGAACTCTAAAAAGAGCAGCAAGCCTGGCAATTGGCTGTGTTAATTTTCGTGCTGTTCTTGGTTCGGGTGTATTTTTAGATAATCATCTCATTTTGCACATGGATCTTTGCCTGCTGTCAAATGACCAAAATAATTGGGAATGTTGAATCTTGGCACTCAGCTCTGTGGAGCTGCACTGGAAGGGGCTATGGGAGTGCAAAACAACAACTGCTCCAGACTGGGGAGATCGCCTCAGAGATGGGCTGGAGGCAGCTGCAGCTCTCCTCCTTCTGCAGCTTCATTTCCAGTGCTGCTGAGCAGTTCTGCCCTTCAGAGGGGTTTGTGATTCCAGCTGCCCAAAGTGAGGGATTCTGTCTCTCACCAGCACCACAAGCACTGCATCAGCAGTGTTTATATTCATGGAGAGATTTCTGAATCTTGCAGTTTTCAAATGTAGTTTTTTTCTCTAAAATGTTGCTGGTATCTGATGCAAGCAGAACTCTGAATGCAGAGCAGAATTAGGAGCTCAGACAGTTGTTACAGCCACTGGAGTGGCCCCTTCCATGATCTCCCCATGGACAGGTCACTCCTCAACTGCTGCTCCAGCTCTCCTCCTTGTACTTGCTACTGATGGCCAGGAATTTCTTTCTAAAAGTGAAACATTCTGTATGTTCTGATTATAAAACATTCTGTTAAATGCTGCAGCTTTGAAGAAAAAGTCCTGCAGTCCCAGTCTGGAAACAGTGCTGTACATTCATTTGCTCAGCACTTTTTAAACCTTTTAAGCCTCCTTCCAATGACTCAAAAGGTTTGTTTTTTTGAGAAGGGCAGCGTGATTTTTTATTTATTTTTTATTGCAGCTGCAGCAGATGAGACAGAAATCCTCAGGAGTGTTTTTTGGCTGCTGAGGTGGGGAGCAGCCCCTCAGCAGCCCTTGCTGGGTTCTTGTGAGCCCTGGGGTGTCTCAGACTCCTGGCCCTGGGGTGTTTCAGACTCCTGGCCCTGGGGTGTTTCAGACTCCTGGCCCTGGGTGTTTCAGGTTCCTGGCCCTGGGTGTTTCAGACTCCTGGCCCTGGGTGTTTCAGACTCCTGGCCCTGGGTGTTTCAGACTCCTGGCCCTGGGTGTTTCAGGTTCCAGCAGCTCACAGTAGAAACCCTCACCTGTGCAGAGGCTGCTGCAGATCTCAGGGGGAAGGAGCCAAGCAGTGATTGTGTTTTCTCTAATTACATTTCAAGAGCCCCATACAGTGAGATTTCTAATGTTAAGCAGCAGGAATTCCTTCCAGAGAGACAACAGGGGTACCCCAAGAAATCTTCTCTGCACAGAGAAGCAAAACAAGAACTTGCAGGGATACCAAGACACAAACCTGTAAGAAGTGTTCTCAAAAACAGAGCCTGGTTCCTTGCCTGGGCTTGCACCTCTGAGGTTTTTAGGGATTGAAATTCACCTTTACAGGTTTTGATTGTTGTCTCCCAAGGCTGCTGCTGCTGCCTCAGCAGACTGCACAAGCAGCAAATTGCTTTATTGCTTTTGATGCATTCCAAGCAGATTTTTCTGGCTGGCTGTCAGTGACAGTGATGGCTTTGACGTGGGGCTGCTCTGCAGAATTAATCTGAGACACCCAGCAGCTGTTCAGGGTCACTCTGAGCCTGCCCCAGTCCTGCTCTAAGGACACCCCTTCATGAGGAGCTGGTCCAGTGCAGGACTGCCAGGCCCTCAGCTCCTCCATCCTGGCAGCACTTCAGCACTGGCCTGGGAAGCTCTAATTTTGGATATTGAGCCCTGGGTCCTGTCAGACACCAGAATAAATACCAATATTCCTCCTGAGCAGTTCCTTCTCTGGCCTCTCCATGTGCCCTGCACCTCCAGCTGGCTGGAATCACAATTCCTGTGCTGACAGCAGGAAATGTGTCAGCAAGACAAGCAAGAGGAGATTCTTGAGGAGTGTCTTGTGAGCAGCTCTGTAAGAACATGCTAGACTGATGTTAAGAAATAGGATTTTTGGGCAATACTTGAGATTCTTGCTGGGCTAAACAGTAAAATTTCCTTTTTTTAAACCCCTGTTTTCTGCAGGCTCTAGGATATGTTAGAGAACATTGGCTTAGTGAAGACATTTCCTTTAAGCTGCCCCCTCCTCACCCTTCCTTTCCTCCCTGTGCCTTTGGGTTGATCCCATTGTTTTCCATAAAGGGAAGCTGCTGTATAGAATAAAACATCCTGTTACATTTTCTGAGTTAAAGCCTGGAGAAGAACATTTGAGCAGTAAATCTGTATCTGCTGCAGTCATTAATTGCAAGAGCTGGTGAGAAGAATTTGAATAAAAGCTGGAATTATAATCTCCTGTTGTGATTTATAATTCTTTGAGTTTTAAACAAACAAAACTCTTTTGCTGAGTGGCCATTTAATAGGAAGAGGGGAAAATCTCCTTTCCTGTCCCTTTGAGTGCTGCTGTGTGATTTGAGTCTTGTGTTCATTTGTGCATTTCTGTGTCAGAGACTGCTCCTGTCACATCCAGGCCCTTTGTGCTGGTGGATTTCTGTGGATTTGTGTGGATTTCTGGGGCTCCACTCTCCCTGCCCGAGGCTGTTCTCTGCAGCACCGAGGATGAATGGCACTGTTGTCACTCAGGAAGAGGCACACTTAGGCTGGGCTTAACTGGGGCTGTCAGGGAGGGCTGTGACCTCCTTCCCTGTGGCTGGCAGTGCTGCTTCCAGTTGGGTGGGATTTGGGGATTTGGTGGTAGAAAGAGTAAAGTTCTTTTCCATGGAGTCCCAGGGAGCAGGGACAGGCCAGGTCTATCCCTGCCATTGCCCTGGAACCTCCCCAGTGCAGCTCTGGGTCCTGTCAAGGTTTAAAAAAGGGAGTTTTGGGGTGATTCCAACCTCAAACTGAAATCCAAACCCTTGGATGCAGGATGGAGCAGTAGCTTCCCAAAACTGCAGGGGGAAGCAGACAGCTGCTGATGAGTGAGTGAGAAGTGGGGCTGGAAGCTGGGAGGTGCCTTCCTGATCTGTGTAAAATCCCTGTTTCTGTGCCCCCTCTGAACTCCAGGGCTTTGGCTTTCCCTGGGTTTGGTGCCTGTGAGGGGCAGGTTCACTGTAAGCAGAAGTCTCCAAAACTGGAGGCAGGAACAGCTCCCGGCCAAGGGAAACCAGGGGATCCATCCCAGCCAGAGGAAATGCTGTGGGCAGTGCCACAAACTGAGGCTGTTGTTCCTTCAGCTCCCACTGGCCCTTCAAGGATTTCATTTCCAGCACTTGTGTTGGATTGCTCACTTCCCAAGGGAACAGAGGGAATATGTAGGTTGCTGTCTTCTCTAATAGCAGACTAATGCTTTTATTATTATAAAAATTACATTTAATATCCAAATAAAATGTATTTATAATTCTACAGTTATAAAAAAATTCTATAAAATTCTATTTTATATTGTGCTTTTCTTGTTAACCCTGAGTGTTTTGGCAGAGCAGCTGAGGTGCAGGGGCTGTGTGGGATTTAGGTTTGTACTTCATTGTCACAAGGCCAAGCTGTCCCTTGTCATGACTTGAGATCATCTCCACAGCCCTGGCTTTGCCAGGCAGGTTTGGGTTAAATACAGATTTTTTTCTGAATATGGGATTGGAATTCAGTAGCCAAATTTAAACATTTCCAATCAGATCCTGTAAGAGTTATCACCAGTTACATTCAGTTATTTCTTCTGAACTTCAAAAAATATTTAAACCCCATCACACTCAGTGCCTGCCATGGAATTTGTCATCTTTGCATTACTAAAATTTGCAAAAAACCCCAAACCTTCAGATTTTGCTGCCATTGAAGAGCAGAAAATCCTAAACTGGGGATTGTGGCTGCCTCCAGTGGTGTGTGTGAGCAGCCCCAGGGCAGGAGCAGGCCAGGATGGCTTTTCCTGGGATTCCAGGTTCAGGCTGACCTAATTCCCTGGGAAGGGAGGGAGGGAGGGAGGGCAGCTCCCTGCCTCTTGTCCTGCTGGGGACACTGAGGGGACATTGTGCTCATCCCTTGGGACTGATCTGGTCCCAGAGAGCTGCTGGGAACTCACCTGTGGGAAATTGTAGAGAATTTTTACAGCTTGATCGAAGGTTTATAGAATATGTATTTGTATGTACATTTTAAGATAAGAAATGTTGACTTAGAAACGTTATAGAATAGGATAGACATTGTGGAGAGAGAAATGGAACTAGGAAAAAGTTTTAAAGGATGGCTTTGTAAATAAGGTTAGATACTTTGGAGAAATAGAATTATGAAAGATGTATTGTAGCAGGATTTATGAAGGGTAATTTCAGATTATTGGTTTTAAGGTATTTATAGTATGGTGTGGTAAAAGTTAATAGGTTAAGAAACACTTATTGTAATTAGGAAATAGTTGGCCTCTGATTGTGATGGTGTGAACTATAACATCTGCATTGTCTCACCCTTCACATGAGACTGAAAATGGAATAAAAGTTTTTAAAACACCCCTCAGTTACCCCATCTCTGGGTCAGAACAAGGCAGAATCCCACATTCACCATCCTCAGGGCAGAGCTGGAGCTCTGGGGTTTTCCCTGGATTTGAACAGGTTCTCCCAGCGTGCCCTGGAGCAGAGCAGCTGAAATGGAAATTCTGAGAGTTGCCTTTCCCCTGCTCTGTGTTAGGGATTTCTGCTCAAGGAATGGCTGGATGGAGGAATAAATAATGGATTTATTTCACAGCCAGCCTGCTCGGCAGGGCAGTGCCTTTGGCATGTCAGGGGCTCATCCATTTTTCATGCTTTTACACTTTGTGGAAAAGCCAGAGGAATTGGCTTTGAGATGTTGCTTCTTGGTCAGTCATACCCAAAATGCAAATCCATTGGTGTGCAGGAGGTGCCCTACAGACCTCACCTTTTTAAAAGTACTTCTGGCACTCAGTTTGGAGGTGAAGCCCATAAACCAGGGATATGTTGAAAATGTTGGTCAGGCTCTCACAGAAATGCAAGTTTTGAACTATTGCTGCTTTGCAGGAAGCTGAATAAATTATAAAATCATACTCAGAGCTCTTTAAAGTGCTGCTTAGTTGCTTTGTTGTTTTTCCTTTCACTCCTTTTTTTAATATAAAGCTTATTCTTCTGAAGCTTTCTTGTTGCAAATCCCTTTTTATATTAGCATTTAATACATAATTAGGGTAAACATAATATTTTTTAATAACTTGGATAAAATGAAATAAAATAGTGATAATACAGGTGAAACTTTTCACCCAGCATCCCTTGATTCCAGGGTTTCTGCCTCAGGACTGCTGTGAGCATGCAGTGGTTGTGTTGATAATAAAAATCCTTTCATTCTTGAGCTGTAACTGAACCCTGTGCAGCAGAGTGCTCATGGCACTGAAAGGCCACTTGTAAATAGGTCATGAGCAATGAAGTCAGTGGGGTTTGTGTTTCAGGCAGCCCTGCAGATCTTTCCAGCAGGATCCCTGTCTCAGGCCTGCCCTGTGCTGACACGGGGCTGCTTTGTTCAGTGCCACCAAAGGTTGGGTCATTGTCACCCTTTGTGCACTGCAGAATATTTAAAAATGTCTTTTTGTGGGGTCCAGGCAGGATTTCTGTCTGCTCCCTGGAAAATTGAGGTGTGGCAGTTCCACGTGCCCTGTGCTGAACAGCAGAGTTCTGTGTTACACAGAGAATTTGGGATTTTCATGCAGGCTGAAGTGTGGAATTTGTATGTTCATGTTTAGAAAGCACCAGCTGTGTCCCTTGGGGTGCTGTGGAAGGACTTGGGGGGGTTGTCAGCCCTCCCTCAGCAAAGGCACCTCCTGAATCACTGGGCATGCTTTGTCTGCCCTGGGTTCTCTGGGGTTTCTTTCAAATGTGAGCAGTACTGGCTATTGGAAAAGCTGTTTAATAGGCAGTAGTTACAAATTGGATGGTCTGGGCAGGTATGAAAGGGGTCAGATGGGATTCTGCTGTGGAATTTTGTGTCATGACTCCGTGTCCTTCCACTGAGGCTGCTCTGGTCAGGTGAATGAGTTCCCAAAGCAATAAAAGCAGGAGGAAGAACCGGTGATTTTGTGCTGTTTGTCAGCTCCTTGGCATAGCTGGGAGTTGGTGCAGTGCTCCACACTCTGTACTATATTTAGCTGTTTCCAAGGAGATGTTCTGTGTGATATTGATAATTGCATTAATCCTTGATTCACACAATCTGCAGGAAAGGAAACTGCTCCTTTTCCTACTGTTGGCTTTTTAATTGCTCGGTGATCTGTCATTTCCAGACACCTCCATTGAAGTTTTTTGTGTGCTGGGAGGAAAACCAGTGCTCCAAGGATGGTTTTTGTAGCACTCCTGAGCTCTGTGATGTCCCTGCCCTTCCCTGCTGTGTTTCAGGAGTGTCTGCACTGTCAGGAGGTTGAAGGGATGGCTCGGTGACATCCTGACTTTTCTGTGTCACAGCCTGAGCGTGGCCTCCCCTCGTGCCAAGATGTTCATGGTTGAAAACACAAACTGCTCACATGTGCAGTTCTCACTGGACAAAGAACCTGCTTCTGGGGGTTCACTCACTCTGCCTAAGAAATCTTCCAGGGCAGAAATCATTCTCAGCCTGGACCTTTTCCTTGTGCTTCTCTGAAAATAACTGGAATTGCTGAGGTGGAACTATTTCAAGCAAAACTTGTGAGACTTTACATTTAAAATATATTCTGCACAGTTGACCTGCAGTGAGTGAATTAAATAGAGTTGGAAAGGAGAAGCAAACAGCCAGCTAAAAGCTGATGTGTTGGTTTAAAGCATGGAATTCTCCATGGATGCTCTCCCTGCATCCTGGTGGCTGTGGAGTGGAGCTTTTTAATTGCCTTGCTGTTACACTCCAGTGTTTCATGGATATATAAAGCATTCCATGTCACAGGGTCTACAAGCAGATCTTGGCAGAGTTAAAACTCTTCAGTTATGTTTTATTCTGCTTCCCTTCCATACTTTATTTGGAACTGCAGCTGACCTAGTTGTTCATTTCAGTGAAATGCTCTGAGACATTGTCTTTCCTTTTGTAGAAAAGAAGAAAGGAGAGCACGGGGCTGAAGGAGAAAGGAAATGAGCACTTCAAGAAAGGAGGTGGGTTGATCATCTCTGAACACCCTGTGGATCTTAGGGAATCTCACATCAGTACTGAGCCATCGTGGTGGTGCTGCAGAAAACCCTGAGGAAGATCTCACACTGTCCTTGGTGAATTTTATCACCTCTTTCATTTTTCATCCAGCTCTAGAGAAGAGACAGAGATATCAGACCTCCTCTAGTGTTGTTTAAATCCCAAAGATTTGGATATAAAGTAGGATTCCCATGAAAGATGAGTGTTTACATACAAAACCATGGATTTTGGACTGCCTTCCAAGAGCCAGGGTTTCTTTTACTGATCAAAAAAGGCTTCCCCAGGGCTCTGAGTTGGGCTAAGGTTGTGCTTAGAATTGATGCAAGATCTGGGGCTCTGTAGCTGTCTTTTACCTTTATACATTGATTTTAATGATCAAACAGAAGAGGGGAAGTGGGTTTGACACCTGCCTTTGATTGAATGTGCTGGTGGGTGGAGGATTCCCAGGGAAAGCAGGAACTGCAGGTTCCTGCAGGACACAGGCAAGGAATGTGTGTGCCCTGAGGAGCAGGCAGAGGCTGGAGATGCCTCCTTGAGTCCTAAGAGAACACAATCCTGGGGATGATCTGCTCTGGAGGGCATCAGGGAGGGCAGGAGGGAGCTGCTCAGCCCAGGAGAGCCTGGAGTGCTGCTGGAGTCTCATCCCTGGCCTCTCCTTGACAGCCCCTCTGATCCTGCAGTCAGCTGAAGAGGATGTGGCCAGAAAAGCTGCCTGCAACTGCTCTGAGCAGGCACAGTGCAGCTTTCAGCACTTCATCCAAAGGGATTCCACCTCTGCTCAAAGAGGAAACAATGCCAGGGATGAGAATTACATCCACATCCTGCTGCACTTGTTGCATTCAGCTCAGGAGTATATTCCTGCTTTTATAAGTAGAATTAAGTCAATCTTAAAATAATCAATTGTATTTATGTACTTAGTAATGTTCTTTGAGAGCAGCTGCTGATTCTGGTGTCTTCTCACCAGATACTGAGAATTGTTTCCAAAGGAATCTGAGCCATGGGGTTCAGTGATTTGAAATAAATGGTTTGGTTTGGGTTTCCCTGTTGCTCTGCAGATTATGGAGAGGCAGAAGACTCCTACACCAAGGCTCTGCAGATTTGCCCAGCCTGCTTCCAGAAGGACAGGGCTGTGCTGTTCTCAAACAGAGCTGCTGCAAAAATGAAGCAGGTGAGTGTTGGTTTGATCCTGTGTCACACTGGATTGAGTCTGGCACAAATACAATTGTGAAGTGATCAGAGCCCTCCAGGACCATGGAGGGTCCTCCAGGCTGTGCCCCATCCCCACCTTGTCCCCAGCCCAGAGCACTGAGTGCCACCTCAGGAGTGGGGACAGGAATCTAACAAAACTGTTTTGTGTTCTAGGACAAGACAGAGGCTGCCCTGAGTGACTGCACCAAAGGTACTTTTTCCTCTCTGTGCTGCTCTTGTGCCAGATTTTTATACATAAATTGTGTCATTTAGTGCCTTTACTGCAGAGCTGTAATTTTGGGCATAAGGGACTTAAAAGAATTGAAAAGAAAACACCTGATTTGTATTATTTATTTTGTAAAATGTCTGTCAAACCTCTCCTATCTGCAGTAATTTACTTTCTATTCTCTTGTACCATAAGGCTGAAGTTTGTACTTGATTTTAATAGGAAAGTCTTTTCTGTGGAAACTGTTTCCCACACCTGTGATTTCAAACCCACTTCCACCTGCCATCCCCCCCAAATCCTGGTTTAATCCCAGATTCCAAAGAACTCTGAGGCTTCATAGAGTTAACAGCATTATCAAGTCCCTTTCCTGCACAGCTTTTGCTTTGTCACCAGGGCTTATGTTCCCCTGTTCCTGCCCTGCACAGTTCTCCCTCTGCACCTTCTGGTGGAATCAGTTCAGCTGTGCTTTGCTTTATTGCTTCCACCCACTCACCCACCCTCGAGTGTTTGTTAAACTCCCTGTGACAGCTGGGGAAAAAAATCCAAATTACCAATCAGAGAACTAATCCAGTGGCTGTGTGCCAGCACTGCCTGCACAGAAATGGGAGCTGTGCTTGCTGAAAGGGCTCCTGGAGGTACCAAATCCTCCCTGGCCTCTCTCACTGGGGCTTTGCCTGGCTTTGGAGCTGCTGCTTTCTGAAAAAGACCTTGAATTTTGCAGTGGCTCAGAGGGAATCAATGTGCTCTGAGCAGGGAGACTTCAGCTGCCAGGGCCTGACACTCCCCAGGGACTGGAGCACAGCAGAGCAATTCAGTCACCTGCAGCTTGCTGACTGTGCCATTGCCTTTGTCCTTCCCAGAAGATGAACTGGAATATTTACCTGGATAATTGGAGATTTAATTGTCCCCAGAACTATTTTAATGGGCTGGGAATTATAAAATGGACAGATCTCTTTCTGTGATGAAAAATCCCTCTCAGTCCCTCTTTCTGAAGTGAAATCTTTCACATTCCCTGTTTCCGTGGTGGAATCTTTCACATTCCCTGTTTCTGAGGTGGAAAATGGATGCAGGAATTCTTGAGGAATTACCATGTGGAGGTTACTGCTGAGTTTAGCACTCGGTGTGAGCTGCCACTGCAAACAGCCCTGGCTGCCAAGGGAACGAGGGGAGGAAAAACTGAGATTCAGTCAGGATGCCCCTCTGCCAGCTCACAGAGAGGAAATCACTGTTTGTGCATTCCCAACACAGTCTCAACTGTTGGATAATAAATTCAGAGGAGCTCCAGAAATTCTCCTGGAGTTTGTCTCCACTTGAACTGAGATAAGCGTGGCAAGGCTGATTTTCCTTGCTGTGTGTGTCTGGAGGGATATTTAACTTTAGCTGCAATCTAATAATAGCCACTTGCTAAACACACAAAAACTGAAATATCTTGCAGGTCTTTAAAGTTTCTGTAGCATCACTTAGAATCCCTGCATGGATAGGATTGCATCTAAAGCTTTGTGGTCATAAATCACTTCCATCTGTGAGAGGTTGTGGACATTAAATGAAATATGATCATGAGACTGTCCCAGGCAGCTGCTTCTGAATTCTGACTTAGCTTTAAGCTGTGCCTCTGCTTGATCCTGACTTACATTCTAAGGACAACTTACAAATGTCATACGCACCTCAGAATTCATTTGAGGGCTGGAGAAATGTTTCAGGTACAATCCTGGGCTTTGCTTTTGTTTTCCAGCTGTGGAATTAGACCCTCGCTATGTCAGAGCTTTGCTGAGGAGAGCAGAACTCTACGAAAAAACAGAAAAATTAGATGAAGCTCTGGAAGATTATAAGGCAGTCCTAGAAAAAGACCCCTCAATTCATCAAGCCAGAGAAGCTTGCATGGTAAGCTTAAGCCTTTCAGTGAACTTTGGCCTAACTTATTTTTCATTATTTTAATTCAGCTTCACACCAGTGAACCTGCAATGGATTCTGCCTCAGAAGGGAAAAAAAACTCACGTGCTTCACCTGCAACTTTGTCTCTAAACCCACTCTGTATATGTTATTACAAAAATCCTTTTGAAAGGTTTAATTGTTTTAAGTCTTCATTCGGGAAAATAAATCATTAGCAGTGATTCTGCCCCACTTTTCCCCACACTGTGGTGTTGTATGTGAAAGATTAGGAACAGCTTTTATGGCATATTAGGCAAGAAACCTTGCCTGGAATGATTTCCTGGGGGACTGGATCAGTTGCACTGATGGCAGAAAATATTCTGCTTAACTGTGTGAGTGCTGTTGGTGGTGAGAGGTGATCCCATCAAACAGCTGAGCTCCAATAAAGGACCTGCTGCCTCTGGAGCTGGGCTGGGGCTTCCCCTGGGCCAGGAAGAGCTCCCCAGGGAATGGGCACGGCCTGAGGCTCCCAGAGCTCCAGGAGGGCTTGGACAGCTCCAGGGATGCCCAGGCTGGGATTGCTGGGGGTCTGAGCAGGGCCAGGAGCTGGGCTGGATGACCCTGGTGGTCTCTTCCCACTCAGGATAATCCAGGATTCTGAGTCAGACCCTCAGGGGTGGCTGGTTCTGTTCAGGCTGTTTGGAGCCCCAACACTGTCCTTGGACCTCTGCAGAGCCAGGGTTTTCTCTCGGTGGCTGTGCCCTGCTAATCCCACAGGATGCCCTTGCCCCAGAAGGGAATCTCCAGCAGAGCTGCTGCTCCTCTGGCCATCCTTCAGGCCCAGCTCAGGATGCTCAGTGTTTATTCCTGATTTCTGTGCCTGGGCAGTGCAGAGGGTGGGGTTCCACCCCCCTCCTGCTCCCTGAGCTCCCTTGGCCAGGCAGAGCCTTTGGCTGCAGAGCCCTTTGGACAAAATGCCCTCAAGTGACCCTGCCCTGGCNATTTTAATGGGCTGGGAATTATAAAATGGACAGATCTCTTTCTGTGATGAAAAATCCCTCTCAGTCCCTCTTTCTGAAGTGAAATCTTTCACATTCCCTGTTTCCGTGGTGGAATCTTTCACATTCCCTGTTTCTGAGGTGGAAAATGGATGCAGGAATTCTTGAGGAATTACCATGTGGAGGTTACTGCTGAGTTTAGCACTCGGTGTGAGCTGCCACTGCAAACAGCCCTGGCTGCCAAGGGAACGAGGGGAGGAAAAACTGAGATTCAGTCAGGATGCCCCTCTGCCAGCTCACAGAGAGGAAATCACTGTTTGTGCATTCCCAACACAGTCTCAACTGTTGGATAATAAATTCAGAGGAGCTCCAGAAATTCTCCTGGAGTTTGTCTCCACTTGAACTGAGATAAGCGTGGCAAGGCTGATTTTCCTTGCTGTGTGTGTCTGGAGGGATATTTAACTTTAGCTGCAATCTAATAATAGCCACTTGCTAAACACACAAAAACTGAAATATCTTGCAGGTCTTTAAAGTTTCTGTAGCATCACTTAGAATCCCTGCATGGATAGGATTGCATCTAAAGCTTTGTGGTCATAAATCACTTCCATCTGTGAGAGGTTGTGGACATTAAATGAAATATGATCATGAGACTGTCCCAGGCAGCTGCTTCTGAATTCTGACTTAGCTTTAAGCTGTGCCTCTGCTTGATCCTGACTTACATTCTAAGGACAACTTACAAATGTCATACGCACCTCAGAATTCATTTGAGGGCTGGAGAAATGTTTCAGGTACAATCCTGGGCTTTGCTTTTGTTTTCCAGCTGTGGAATTAGACCCTCGCTATGTCAGAGCTTTGCTGAGGAGAGCAGAACTCTACGAAAAAACAGAAAAATTAGATGAAGCTCTGGAAGATTATAAGGCAGTCCTAGAAAAAGACCCCTCAATTCATCAAGCCAGAGAAGCTTGCATGGTAAGCTTAAGCCTTTCAGTGAACTTTGGCCTAACTTATTTTTCATTATTTTAATTCAGCTTCACACCAGTGAACCTGCAATGGATTCTGCCTCAGAAGGGAAAAAAAACTCACGTGCTTCACCTGCAACTTTGTCTCTAAACCCACTCTGTATATGTTATTACAAAAATCCTTTTGAAAGGTTTAATTGTTTTAAGTCTTCATTCGGGAAAATAAATCATTAGCAGTGATTCTGCCCCACTTTTCCCCACACTGTGGTGTTGTATGTGAAAGATTAGGAACAGCTTTTATGGCATATTAGGCAAGAAACCTTGCCTGGAATGATTTCCTGGGGGACTGGATCAGTTGCACTGATGGCAGAAAATATTCTGCTTAACTGTGTGAGTGCTGTTGGTGGTGAGAGGTGATCCCATCAAACAGCTGAGCTCCAATAAAGGACCTGCTGCCTCTGGAGCTGGGCTGGGGCTTCCCCTGGGCCAGGAAGAGCTCCNAAGGGGAGTGTTTGGCTGCTCTGCAGAAAATCAGGGTAAGCAAACTGAGCCTGCCTTTCACACTGATTATTGGTATATTTGGGAAGAAGAGACTGTTTCAGCTTATGCTGATGTTTTTCTGTAATTTCTTNGGGGCTTCCCCTGGGCCAGGAAGAGCTCCCCAGGGAATGGGCACGGCCTGAGGCTCCCAGAGCTCCAGGAGGGCTTGGACAGCTCCAGGGATGCCCAGGCTGGGATTGCTGGGGGTCTGAGCAGGGCCAGGAGCTGGGCTGGATGACCCTGGTGGTCTCTTCCCACTCAGGATAATCCAGGATTCTGAGTCAGACCCTCAGGGGTGGCTGGTTCTGTTCAGGCTGTTTGGAGCCCCAACACTGTCCTTGGACCTCTGCAGAGCCAGGGTTTTCTCTCGGTGGCTGTGCCCTGCTAATCCCACAGGATGCCCTTGCCCCAGAAGGGAATCTTCAGCAGTGCTGCTGCTCCTCTGGCCATCCTTCAGGCCCAGCTCAGGATGCTCAGTGTTTATTCCTGATTTCTGTGCCTGGGCAGTGCAGAGGGTGGGGTTCCACCCCCCTCCTGCTCCCTGAGCTCCCTTGGCCAGGCAGAGCCTTTGGCTGCAGAGCCCTTTGGACAAAATGCCCTCAAGTGACCCTGCCCTGGCATTTGGCTGTTCTGCCTTGAGCTGGCCCTTGTCAGATTTGAGGGGAGAAGCAAACTATTGAGACTGAAGCTTAAAACTCCCTTCTTGAAAACCTGTTAAGGAAATCCTGACAGCTGTAATTTAACACTTTTCAAATAGTCATAAACCTCTAAATTTCATAATAAAAACCCCCAAGTTCCAGCTGTTGACTCCACATACCTGGTTACATCTCTAACCTGGAGTAGGCTGAGAAGCTTTGCTATCTTGTAAGGTAAAAGTGTCTCTGCTTTGCAGGAATATCACAGGATCTTCTCCCTCTCACTGGCAATGAAAATGATGCCTCAAGAAAATCTGCAGATGGGTTTCATTCACAGTTAGAGCAAATCTTCCTCCTCCCTGCCCACAGGAATGATCTCACACTGCTCTAGGGAATGTCATGACCCTGTTAAATGACACATTAAAATATGAAATGCACAATAGTTCTTTGATTCCTGATTTGGTATCTGCTCCAATACTGAGCACTGTTTGTATTTCAGGAGTGCAGAGCTGGGGTTCTGATTTCAATCCTCAGTTATTTTTGACTTTTTCAATGGCAGACTAAACAGTTTGGAATTATCATGTTTGTGGTCAGATCACCCCTATTGCTGCTTTCGCAGACAGTTTCATTATATGGAAGCCATGGTTAGGTTTGGGTTTTCACAGGTGTGTAACTGTTGGGAAAATTTCAGCCTCCACACAGTTATTAAGGGATTTTAGGGCAGATGAAGTGATTTCCCAGACGCAGCTGCACTTTGGGAGAAGTATCACAGAGAGCAGATAAAAATGGGTGTCCATAAGGACATTCCTGGAGTGGCAGATGCTGAGTCCCTGCATTAGCACTGTTCAGAGCCTGGAGTAGGAGCTGCACATCAGGATTTGTGTCTCTGTCACTGCTGAGGTCCAAAATGGGAGCATTAGTGAAAGCAGGGATCTGATTCCGGTTTTCCTCTCTCTCCACAGAGATTACCACAGCAAATTGAGGAGAGGAATGAAAAATTAAAGAAAGAAATGTTGGGTGAGTAGCATGTACTTCCATAAAAACCTTCATTATCTACTAGAAAAAAATGCATTAATAGAATCTCCTGTATAAAATTTACAGGAGGTAAATCTGAAAGGAAATATTTGTTCAGTGTTAAACAAAACTCCTGATTTCTTTGTAGTTCTCAATTGCTTGGTTTCACCTTCAGTAAATTGGAGACAAGGAATTCTCCCATGCCAAAAGGCCAGGAGTTCAATTTAAAAAAGAAAACTTAAAACCTTCTCAAACTATTTCATATTGATGTATGTAAGAGCTGGGGAAGATGGTTTGACACAGCCCAACTGCTCAGCCCTTTCTCCCTGCAAATAACCCCTCAAAGCAAACATTCCTATGAAAGGGATAAACCAGGGCTTTCACTAAACCTGCACCTAAAGGAGCTCCCCCAGCTGGAATAACTGATGGGGATGTTTGATCTGGGGGCTGAAGAAATAAATGTGATTCTTTCTGTAGCACTTCCAGTCCAGAGACCTCCAAGTGTTCATGTTTGCCTTGATTTATTCAGCATTTCATTGCTGTTGGTTGGAGGCTGAATTGGACTTACCCAGGGTTAGCACCAGGAGTGGAATTACAATGCCTAAGGCAGTGTTGGATNTTCTGCAGCCTCTGATTTGCTCTGGCTTTGTTCTGCTCTGCCCTAGCAGAGTGTCAGTGAGGCTTTGCAGAGCTTTACAGGATCAGAGTCTGCTTCCCCCATTGTGCTGAGAACGAGCCCCAAATAAAGCAGGTTAAGGGTGATGGGGCTATAAATAAATGACAAATGCAGAAAATCTCCGGAAGGATCAGGCCCATTGGTAGGACATGGGATGGGTTTCAGCACAAAGTAACATGAAAATAATTCCTGATCTTTGCTGAACTCTAAAGGGCCTCACTAATCACAAGGGATTTGACTGGAACACTAAATCCAACCCCTGCACTGTTTTTTCCTGGATGTCAGACTAGGTGGGATCTCTTTTAACAGTGTTAATATTTTAAAAGTAGCAGTTGACATTTCAAAACTGAGCTGAGCTTTTGGGAGCCACTTCAGACTGTTTCTGTTGGGATTCTGGAGAAAGAAATCCCTTCTCAGTGATGTCACACAAGGAGTTCAAACAGCTGGAGAGCCAGACTGAGAGCAGGGCAGGACACCACAGAACCTGTGTTCATCCCCAGCCTCGTGTGTGACAGGATTGTCACAGCTCTGGTTAAATGACAAGGATGGTGGCAGTGGGGGTCGAGCTCAGCACTGCCTGAGCTCACTGCTGTCCCACAAACTGAGGGGTTTCTATAAAACATTCTCTTGAAATGAAGTCAGGAATGTGGGCAGCTCCCTCTCCTGAGTGTTCCAAGATCCCTGTGTGCTGTTGTAAGGGAGGCACTGGTGATGCCGTGAAGGAAGGAAACACTTCCCAGGGTTTGCAAACTGCTGCAGCTCTGTTTGAGGTCGGGGGAAAGCCCTGGAGGAAGGCTTGGATGGGAGTTCTGGAGGGAGTGGGAGAAGAGAAACTCGGTGGAATGTGGTGGTTCCAAGGTTCCTTTGGATTGTTTTGTTGTACAGTGATTTAGTTTGAAGCTGTTCCCACTTTTTCACCCTTTCTGCTGGCACTTCCCACTGCCAGGATGGGCCTGGCTCGTGGCACTGTGGCTGAGCTGGGTGACTGGGCTTGGGCAGTGCCAGGGGACATTGCTGCCTTCCCACGGGGCAGCTCAGGTGCCTGGGTTGTATTCCAGACTCCTGGGCTCCAGGACAGCAAATCTGAGGCATCCTGATAGTTCCAGGCCAGGCCTGCTCCAGGAGCACTGACACAAAACTGAAACTAGGAACAATGTCCCAGTTTGTGCTTTGGCTCCTTTGGATATTGAGCTGATCCTCAGTCAGTGAATTGGCCTGTCCTGGTTTTGCTGAGCTTTTGTTCTTTCAACTCAAACAAGCCCTGGGTTGCCCAACCATCTCCCACTGTCATGGAACTGGAGCTGTGTACAAACAAAGGCAGATAAAAGGAGTGCATCCCCCTCCTTGCCAAGTGTGTTTCCTGTTTCCCAGGGCTGCAGCTCATTTCTGTCTCAGGCTGAGCCTCTTGTGCAGAGCTCATGTGTAAATAACCCAGAGTACACATTCCTGCCTGGATTTTCCTTGTGGGCCATGTGACTGCTGAGGTTGATGTCACCAGAAAAATCTGGTTTGTGGCCAGGCCAAGCCCACTGGTGCTGTGTCCTCAAGGATCTCCCTTTTCCAAGGCTGACATTTCTGTTTCAGCTTTTGCCATGTTCTGATCAGCTCCACTGAAGTTTGCTCAGGATGAAGTGACCCTGAGTTCACAGAGAGGGCTGGACTTGGAGCAGGAGCTTTCCAGTCCAGGTGGCTTTTCCCTCTGTGCTTCCATCCTCTGCCATTCCATCCAGTGACTGAGGATGTGAACAGTGACATTTTCTGGGGGGAGGTTTCCCTCTCCTTAAAGCCAACGATTTCCAGTTTTGTTTAGAGACTTTTATAATTATTGTGATATCTGGGACCACTCCTTTGGGGAGAGGATGTGAGGAGAGGGGAGCTTTGGAATGGTTTTAGCAGTTTGGGTGTCAGAGCACCTCACCTGGGCCTTCCTGCCAGAAAGATTTTTCCAGCTACCTGAGATCAGCCAAGGTATTTATTAGGCTTTGTGCCTAAAGAATTATGGGGTTGTTTGAGGGTTTTTCTATTGACAGTTATGTTGTGTTTGCACAACATACTAAGCATACTGAGCTGCTAAACCCCAGCCCTGCACAAGGTGATTTTAAATAGTTAAACCAGAGCCAAATTCCAGTTACAGTTCAGTGCTCATTTACCATTTAGGGAAGGCAGAAGGATTTGCCCTTGCTATTCTAATTGCTTAAAAATGTTGGTAATACAAGAAGTTACACAGAGAGGAGACCTCATCAGGAAATTTGTCTTTTCTCCAAAAGAATTCTCTACACAAGCAAGATGGAGCTTTTCAACTTCCAAACCCCACATTAACACCAGCAACTAAGCCAGAATTATTGCCAGAAAGACTGAATAGCAATTAATTTTGGCTGTTACATCTTAATGTAAATTGTGAGTAATCTTTTCCTACATCTGCCTCTTTCAATAGGGTGTTGAATTGCAGTTTAGGTGAGTAATGAATTACAGACTTCTGAGCCCTAAATTGATTTTTACAGTTCTGTTTTCTTGTTAACCTCTGAATATTTGCTTTGGTGAAGAACCTGAATGTGCTGGAGTTGCAGGTGGAAAATAAACAGGGTGTGTTTGAAAGAAAAAGAGCAAAATGTGTGAGAATAAGGGCAGAGGGAGGAGAGGGTGACCCTGCTTGGGGACAGGGAGTGTTGGAGGCTGGGCAGCCTCTGCAGCTGAGTCCCAGCTCCACGTGGTGCCTTTTCCTTCCTCCCAGCACAAGCTCTGAGGGAGCTTTTCTTTAGGAGGGGTTGCAGTTCACTACAGCCCTTAATTTGGGGCTGAAAGGAGCTGTGGGAGGAGGAGACAGAGCTTCCCTACAATGCTGGCTCTGTGTGTGCCAGAACAGCAGCAGCAGCTCCGGGCTGCAGTGCCCGGAAAAGCCAAGGCTTTCTTCTGCCTCATTAACAATTAATTCAGTGTGGCTGCCCCAGAGCCTGCCTGGGAGGAGGAGAGCAGGAAGGTGAGCTGGGATGTGCTGCTGGCATTACCATAAAGCCCCAAATCCATGCAGAGCTGGGGAGCTGCTCCCAGGAGCTGCTCCAGCTGCAGGGTGGATGCTGAGGCAGTCAGGGGGTGTTCATGGGTTTGGGAAAGAGCATCCAGCTCCCTGCAATGGGAAAAGACCTTTCCCAGTGTCCTGCCAGGCAAACTCTGCTCTCCTGCCCAGCTGCAGGGCTGGGGGGCTCTAGCCATGCAGATTCTGCAGGATTCTCCACTAAGACACTTCTCACCCCAGACCTGGAGCTCAGCCGTGGCCAAATGTTTGTCCAGAAGTACAAAAGAACCTCTTCATGTCACTCAGACAGATGCTACCAAAATGGTTTTATAGCCAAAACACTTTTAGGGTGCTGCATAAAGGGATGAGCATCATACTTAATTTACCTTATCTTTTTCCAGATACTGGGAAGAAATCCTTCCCTGGGAGGGTGGGCAGGCCCTGGCACAGGTGCCCAGAGCAGCTGTGACTGCCCCTGGATCCCTGGCAGTGCCCAAGGCCAGGCTGGACAGGGCTGGGAGCAGCCTGGGACAGTGGAAGTGTCCCTGCCATGGCAGGGGGGGAATAGGTGATTTTTAAGGTCCCTTCCAACCCAAACCATTCCAGGATTCCACTGCTGCAGTGTGTCCTTACCCAGAGGCCCAGGTGAGGTGAGCACAGTGCCAGGGGGTTCTCAGGACTCCGAGCCCCTCCAGGCAGGAGTAGGTGTGGCATTCCCAGGTGTTGTTCCAGGCTCTTGGCTGCTGCAGCTGCTCAGTGGGTTCTCCATGACAGCAATTGCTGTTGTCACACTCAGCTCCCAGCAAAACAAAACCCATTCCCTGAGGATCAGTGCAAGTGGGAGCTTTTGGAAAGGTGGGGTGTGGCCTGAGGAGGCAAACCTTGAGAAGGCTTCAGCTTGTCCAAACTCCTGCTTTTCCTTTGGGAAATCTACAATTCTGCATTGAAACCAGGAGGAAAAGAATGGTTTTCTTTGAAAACTGGCCATCTTCTTCATTTGTGTTGTAATGCCAGGGGTTTGTGAAGTTGTTACCTCTGCTTCCTGGTTCACTTTATCTATCCTGTAATTTCTGTATAGGATTTTTCTAAAGGATGTCCTTTTGTTGTCCTTCCCCTCTTACAGCTGTAGCAAGATTCATTTTCCAGAGTCAGGAATCACGTGTGATTCAGATACTGACAGGACTTTATTAACTCTCATACTCTGTGGATATTTAACAATGACTTTTAATTCCTGCTAAGAGCTAAGTATTAACAAAATGCAGAGATTTCCTCAGCATTTACCTGTGATGGATAAACCAGCAGGGCTGGGCTGTAGTTGGGTGTGATTCCATGGGAGTTCTCCTCTGCTCAGCTCTCACCATGTTCTCCTGGGATGTCATTGCAGGCAAACTGAAGGATCTGGGCAATTTGGTGCTGCGCCCCTTTGGCCTGTCTACAGAGAACTTCCAGGTCAAACAGGATTCATCAACTGGCTCCTACTCCATCAATTTTGTTCAAAACCCCAACAACAACAGATAACATGGATTCAGTGTGGCTCTGCACATCCCATGCCAGGATCCAGCACACCAACACCCTCCACCCCCAGGGCAAGAGGAGACTCAGCAAACTCATTTCTCAGCTCGTGAAATTATTTGCAATGTGGATGTAAAGCAACTCATTCAACTTCTCATAGTGCTAACCGTGTCCAGTGTGTGATTTATTCTTTTATTTAATATTTTTTTCCCCTTCCCTTGCAGTGTTTGGCTTTTCCAAGAGGCAGTTCCTTGGTTTGGCCCACTCAGTGCTGGTAGCAGCAGTTCAGGGGAATCCAAAGGCTGCAACAAAGGCTGGAGGTGTCCTGGGAATGGGGAAATGCAGCAGCAGCACTGCCCCACCCTCAGCTGGGTGGGACTGGCACCCCTGGACACTGCTCTGCCCTGGAATCGTGGATCTTGGAATAAAGGCTTGGTACTTCTGCTCTTGGGGCTGTGGGGTTCTTGCCTGGGCTGAGCCCTCCCCAGGTGGGTTTGTTGTTGAAGGTCCCACAAATGACACCTTGCAGGACATTCATAGCAAGCAGGAATTTTTTGGCCCTGCTGGCAGCAGTGTTGCCATTTAACTTCATGCCACCCTTCCAGCAGTTTGTTTATTGGTATTAATGTTTCTGAAGGCAACAATGACATTTTGTGCCTCCCTCTTTATCTGCACACCTTGTAAAGGAACCTCCAAATGAAATGTGCTTGTCTGAGATCCATTCATGTTGCAGGGATCCACAGGAGTTGATTGCAGGAGTAACTGGACCTTGAGGACTTGGAAGAGTTTCTAGAATGAGATGATCTCTCTGAGGTCCCTTCCAGCCCAAACCAGGCCATGATATAAATATAAATATGTATATATCTATTCATATGTTCTGTTGTGGTGGTTATTCAGGTTTTGGAGAAGGTGCCTTTTTTAATTCCTGCTTTCCAGGGTTTTAGCAGTGCTGAAGTGCTTACATTGGAGGCAGATTCTGCAGTTGTCTCCATGCAGATTTCAGTACATGATTTAATTAAATAATTAGCAGTGGCTGCCTTGGCAATTGGGTGTCATCTCCAGTTAATTTCAGGAAGTCTCTGTGTGTCTGAAATTCAGGAGCTCCAGCCTTTCACTGAGAGGAAAAGCCTTTCCAGGCACAGCAGGTTTGGTGCTTTAATGTCATTTTTGTCTCTGCAGCTGTGCAGAGCTGTTTTGATTGCTAAACTCTGTCCTGCTGCATTTTTAGTTTAGTTTTAATTTAGAGTTGGGCCTGGGGTCGGATGAGCTGTGAAACCTCTGCAGGGAAGGCTCAGTGCCTTGGGATTAGTAGAAATGTTAATAATCTTCCCTAAATCCTGGAGCACTGCAGAGGAAAGGTGTCCAGGCTGCTGCAGGGAGCCCTGGGCAGGGCTGGGCTGGGTTCACCAGCCCTGCATCATCTGCAACATCCCAGCACACCCCTGGCATCTACAAACGTGGAACCACTTTGGAACTACCCTGGATGCTTTAAATTTTAATTTTTTTAAAAAATTGTTTAACATTTCCTTGCTCTGACCAGTGGGTTTCTCTCCCTGCCCACACTGTGTGCAGTGTCACTCACCCGTGGGTGGCTCTTGTCCCCAGCTACACCAGTGGCCTTTTCCAGCTGCTGCTTCAGGGACAGGAGTTCTGCTCCTTCCACTCTGCTCCTGCTTCACCCCTTTGAAGGCCTGGGGAGCTGCAAATATTCTTTCTCAGCTGGAGACTGGGGAATTTCTGGGAAATAGAAGCACAACAAAGCTTTTGAATTTCCTACCTGCTGTGCACACACATCATCAAATCATTGTGCAACTCCCCTGCAGGATGCCTGATGTGCACCTGGAGTTTTCCAATGAAGGGAAGGGCAAAGGAAGCAGGGCTGCAGCTGATTAGTGTTTGTAATTTAATTGGATGGTGTGAAAGTCACTGGGAGTTGGGCACGCTGGTACTGAGGACTCAAACCTCCAGGTCATCCCTCCCTCCTCAGTGCCACTCTCCAGCTGGACCAGAAACCTCTGGCAGGTGTTATCTGCCACCACAGCAAGTTCTCCTCTGGGCAAAATTCCAATTAATTGCCTGAAAGTGCTTTTGCATTGTCCAAATCCTGAACAGTGCATGTGTCTTGCTTTTGATTTTTAAGTGGTTTTTTTATGTCTAAACTAGTCCTCACAGCTGCCACCAGTAAAATAAGTGGTGCCTCTTCCTGGTGCCACTGGCCACAACTCAGGGAGGGCCAGGGAGGTTTGAGTCACCCTTCTTGGATTTACAACCTCTAACAGGAAAAAATTGTTTTATGAAACACAATCTTTTAAATACAAGTGCTCCTAAACCAAACAGTTCCTTGCTCAACTGTTCCAACAGTTACTCACCCCCCTGGTAACCAGCATGTGCCTCTTCCAGCTGGAGTGGTCCATCCTCAGCTCCCGCCTTTGTTCCTCCTTCCTTTGCCTGCCAAACACAAAACCTTTCAGTACCTGGCCTTCCCCCTGAGGTGTCTGCACAGAAATAAAGGCAGTGTTGGTCTTGTCCATCAGCTGGGTTAAGTCTCTCCCTACAAAAAACTTTCTCCAGGATTTCCATAACACTTGTGGCTCAGACCTTCCATTTTTTGACACCAGAACCAACATTCCAGTCCCAAGGCCTGGCCCTCAGAGGAGCTCCTGCAGTTCCCTCCATCCCACCAAAGATTGGGAGCATTTAACATCTCTTAAAAGATAAAAAAAGCAGCTCCCCAGTTCACACCTTCAGCTCTGTCTCCCAAAAGCCCAGCTCCAAGGGAGGCAGCCCGAGGCCACATCCAGGGAAGGGTCAGTGGGACTGACATAGGCCCAGCACAGCCAATCCCTCCTGCCCAGCAGGATCCAAAATCCACCCCCAGCTCATCCCTTGGGATATTCAGGATTTGACAAAGCACCAAGCTTTGAAGCCCAATCCTTCCCTCCATGATTAGCACAAAACTTCCTGGGATCTACCTGCCCCTGATTAGCACAGCCCAGCCAGGGAGAGAGGAGGAGCTGCTGGTCACCAGCTCCTAGGCTTTAATTAGCTGTGCTATTCCCAAGGGATTACTGCTGCAGCCAAGAACCAATTACACCCCAGTGCCTCCTCTCCAACACGGGCAAAGATGCGCTGGGGCACATTTAATGTGCAGCATTCACACGTTGCTCATTCACAAGCTTTCCCTGTTTGGATGAATCCCAACATTTTCTTGCTCAGCAACTTTTTCCCACCCCGGGCAGCGCTGTGACTGCTGGGGGGGCTCTGGGCAGCGCTTGGCACGGGAATTGTGGCACTAAGCCAGAGGCATCACTGCCTACCCTGACAAAGATTAAAGGCTCTAAATCAACTGAAAATTAAAATAAACCCTTTTTTCTTGATTCTGCACATTCACTGGGAATCTCCCAATTGGAAACCATCTGCAGCTGCAGCCTGGAGTCCCCAGAACTGCATGTTTCTCCCCCGTTGTTTCTCAAGGAGACAACTCACAAATCCTGCATTCCCTAAACGGATGCAGCAGGATTAGGTTTGCCTTTCCTGGCCTGGCTGGGCCCAGTGCTGTGCTCCTGGCTCCCAGGGCTCCCTGCCTGCTGTCTGTGGGCTCTGGGCAGTGGCTGGGAGGGTGTCAGGCTCCAGGAGCAGCTGCTGACCAGGATGGGCCGGGAAGGATCCGGGAGGAGCCGTGCCTGCTCGGGGATAAGCACACACTGGCCAGTGGGCTTTGTTGCTGTGTCTGGTGAGTGAAATGCAGCATCCCCTCCCTGCAGACACTGCAGGGAACAGGGACGGCAGGAAGAAGGGGAAATGCTGCTGTCTCCTCTGGGCGGTGGCCGCTGGAAGAGCTTCCTAAGTGTATTCCTGAGTGGTGCTGGTGAGTGCCCAGCAAGTCCCTGGAGAGGCAGCAGGGCCAGGGCTTTTCTAATCGTGTTTGTCCTATTTCCATGAGCTCCTCCAGCTGTGACCCTCCATCATGGGGCACTTCTCTGTCTGAGGGAGGAAGAATTGCAGTATTTGGGAACTTAGGGAAAGGAGGAGGCTGGGAGCTCACAGATTTCCTGCCCATGGCTCCAGCCCTGAGCTGCCCTTGAAGCAACAGCTCTCGCTGTGCCCCAACACATTTGTGTCCCTGCTCCCAGCTGGAATGCAGCTGAGGCCTTGGAACCTGGAGCCAGCAGCAGGTTCTCCAAGCCCAGATGCAGCTGCTGGCTCCTGACAGGATCCTGCAGTGTTAATGCAGAGGGTGTGAAGTCCAACCCCCCCCCCGGTTCTGCTCTCACAGCTCATGCCCAATGCTGCCTTTTTAAAGGCAACCACAGCCAAGTGAGTGAATCACAGAAGCATCATCCACATCCATCTGAGCAGTGTCAGTTTTCCTGGAGTCTTATCCTTAAGCATGGTCCAGTATCCATCCCTGACCACTCTGGAGCCCCCAGCCCCTTCTCCTGACAGCTCAGAGCCTTCAGTGTTTGGATGAACCCTCTAGCAGGAACAGCTCGCTTAATATTTAATGACCAAGACCACCACAGGCAGAAATTCCAGTCCCCAAGCTCTTAAGATGCAGAGCTCAGCTGAAAATCTGGATTTCAAAATGAGAACTACCCTCCTGGGCTTGGAATATTTACCCCAAATACAGAATATGCCAAAAACCTCTGCAGGGGTGTCCAGTCTACCCACGGACTGTGCTGCAAACCCGGCAAGGAAGGCAAAACAAAGAGCACAGAGACACTCAAGGGAAAAGCAAGAGCAGAACCATAAAAGCCGGATATGGGATGTGAATAAACCCCACAGTATGACCCAGCAAACATCAGGGGCCTTTTCCTGGCTCCCTGCTCTGCCTGTGGAACACGATAGGGAGAACAAATCCCAAAACAACTGGAGCAAGGACGAGGGAGGAGGGCACAAACCCACAGCAGTGAGAGGGAGCTGGTGCCAAGGGCTTGGTTCTGCCCCGAGGGGCTCGGCCCTGGCGCTGCTGCCCTTGGGGCCGAGCCCGCAGGCTCTGAGCACCCCGCACACCTCCCCTGCCACGGGAGCCTCCAGCCTGGGGCATTCCCGGCTCTCCACAGACCCAGCAGGGCCTCTCCATGCAAACCCGGCACTCTCCGTGAGGCAGATGGGCCCCACCGAACCGGGAGCCCTCAGGCCCCGCTGGGCCGCACCCGAAATGCTCCCGCACACCCGGTGTGTGACAGCGCTCACCGAGCCACCGCTCCCCTCAGCAATGGCTCTGCCCGTCTCACCCTGCAAGGTCTCCATTCCGATCCCTCACACTTGGGATGGAATCTCTCCAAACCCCTCGTGCCAGAGCTGCACTTTTGCCCGCATTAAGCGTCGCCCTTTTGATGCTCGGAGGCAGCAGCAAAGGCCATTAGAGGGGCCTTGTGTGGGCCCCGGGTCTCCTTTATCCCTTTGCCAAGCACTGGAGTGAGGATTAATCCACGGAGTAATTGCAGAGCTCTGAAATCTGCCCCGCCAGCCTCTCTCGTGGCTCCGTCCCCACAGCGCTGCTGCCAACTCCGTGTCACAAAGGAAAAGCCATTAGCGAGCAATTACATTTCAGCAGGATTTCCCAGCCTAATGAGGATCGCCAGTTCAAGAGGAACTGCTGCAAGGCTGAGGGAATAATGAGAGAAAGGGGATGGGAGTTTCTGTAATCCCGACAGAATGAGAAACAACGGTGAAGGAAAAGAAAACCATCTGGTGGAGCCGTGCTTGGCCACAGCCAGATGTGGGTGTTTGTCAGCGCTTCCAAAGCACCCCGGGCTGAGCCAACAACAGCACCTCACAGTTCATCCCATTTTGGGGGAAAACTCCTCATTATCCACAACAGGTCACTGCAACAACCCCTCCCCAGCAGGGTTAGTACCTGTGGGTGACCCACCAGCTCCTGGTGTTCTCTGTGCCATAAAACCACCCTGTGCCATAAAACCACCAATGCTTCCTGGAAATCAGAACTTGCTAGAAATCAACTCAAGCAGTTTATTTTTTGTTTAGCCCAGGAGCTCAACTCAACTTAGGGTATCTTTCTTTACAGTACCAAAATGCAAGTGGAAAAAACGTGCGTATAAATGCTGCCTTCTATTTGATGGGAAAGTGCAGTTCCAGAGTCTGTCATTCCCTAGAGTCATGGAACCACAAAGGTTGAAAAAGAACCTTTCAGATCATCAAGCACCAACCCAACACCACCAGATATTCTGGAAAAAATACTTGCTGGCATGGCCCTCCTTTGAGTGCAGTGGGATGGAGCTCTGGAACAGAAATTACCACTCCAGCACAACCTGATCCCTGCCCCAGGGCAAGGAAACACAACTCAGGAAAAGGCAATTCCTCCCTGGATGGAGAAATTCCCCCATACACTTACCTGTGAGGACAAGCCTTGTCTGAAACTGAGAACTCCGTAAAAACCAGCCCAAGGACTGCGTGTGCCAGGGCAGGAGCCCCTTCCCATGGCACCCACTCCTCCTCCTGGGACTGTGGCAGAACCACCAGGGCTTCCTTGGATCTGTCTCTACCACACCATCTTTTCTTGCTAATTACAATTTTTCCTACTGCTTTGGGAAGCATCCAGCTGGCTGAGCATGGCTTGGGATCTTTCAGCCACTGTGGTGAAAGGTGAGGTTAGGTAGAGACTTGTCCACGTGATGGAATTCCAGCAGTGGACCAGCAACCTCAGTTTAATCTTTGTTTAATCCAGAAAAAACACTTCTGACATAAATCAAGGGGTCAAGGAATAATAAAGCAAGAACGTTAAAGACATCAAAACATTATTTCCCTTTAAAAGAGCACTGAAAAAAATCAAGGCTTTATTTGAATAAATGTTACACAACATTCTTTACCATTTTTACTTCTCAGCAAACCTTAAAGGGTGAATCAGATTTTCCTCATTCAAGTCTACAAAATGAAAGAGGCATAGTGACCATTCAATATACAGACAAGAAGGTAGCACGGAGCAAAGCTTAAATATTAAGCAACTAAAGCAAAAAAGTGAAAAGCAATACATTACTGTCACTCTCTCTCATTAGAATATCCCTGACAATTTCATTTCCAAATGAAAATGTGGTTTCCAACACAATGCTGGGAAAAGCAAGGCAGACATGAGCTCCCTTGGATGCTATTTGCTCTATACCCATATTCTCCAGTGCACACCTGCATCCCTTGGGTTAATCCCTCCTGGTTCAGCTGCTGTGCTCAGGGAGGGAGGGAGGAGGGGAGGAGAGCCCTGGGGGATCCGGGGCACAGCCAGGCACTACCGGCTTCCAAAACAACAGCAGGCACTCCTCAATCCCATGTGCAACAACCCTGCCACCACAGTCCCGGGCCTTTTTCCTGAGCAGAAACTGGTTTGTGCCATGTGGTTTGGTGGCTTTTCTGTTTGGTTTTTTTTTTGGGGGGTGGGGGGAGATGTACCTGATTAGGCCAAGCCCCCATCCATTGTCAATCCAAGCAGAGGTGAAAGGCTGGCACGGACCCGGCACCAAGTCACCCCTTTCCTCATTCACATGTCTCAATCTTTCAGTTCTAGTCACATCCCAGGCCTTGAGCAGGACCAGACTGCTGGGCCTCTTCCACTGGTGAAAAGGAAAAGCACTGTAGAACAAATATTCATCCAAATTTAGAAAAAAAAGTTTGTACTTTATGATGAAATCGTTATGGCAAATGGTACGAGTTGAATGCACTGCACAGCATTGTGCAGCCTGTTTTTAAAAAGTAGGTAGTGAATATTCAATTTCTGCATTTATAAAGAAAGAATTTAGCTCTGAAAAGCAGACACTGAACCAGCACAAAGCATGAGCTGCCACACACTCAGTGTGTGAATCCCTGATGGGCCTGGCTGGGGTTTGGGGGCCTGTCCCAGCCTGTCACTTCCGCCTCTCCGATTGTTTAACAAGTATAAACCTGTTGCCAATGACAGAGTTGTCCTAACTTCAAATTTTATGTGGTTCATTCAGGCTCCAGACACGAAGAAATTGTCTTTGTGCTGACCCAGAGGCCCCTTGGAAGAGTCCCTCTGGTTTTAAACGATCCAGACAAAGACATTCTATTTTCTCCAATTAAATCAGGATATCAGTAAGGAGGAAAAGAGTTTCCTACAAGTCCTTTCATCTCTATAGAAACAGAAATTTGACTTTTAGTAGATTTTGTGCACATTTTCATGTCTTCAAAACAAATATTTATTTTCCCCGGTTACACAATAAATCCCCTGCTAAGAACTTTAAAGAAATGGTTCTGCCGAGACAGTGTGCACACAATGGAAATAATTAGTGACAAATAAATTAATATTTAATAACTCAAGATTTCAGCAGCGTGTCCAGCATTCCCAAGCTCCACAGAAGTCAGTCTTACCCAAGACCTTTGAGGGAGGGGAATAAAATGGATAAAACCCAGTGGGTTTCTTTTTTTTTTTGATTTACAGCTTTTCAGAGAAGTCAACGCAACTCAGGTCAACAACCATCAGAAACTCTAATAAAACCTTTGCTCTCTACTAGTTACCTATCTGAAAACTATTTATGTCAAAAGGAAAAAAATAACCCATGATTTGAAATAGAAATGCCATCCCATTGAATCACTCTCCATTCATGATTCCCATCCTGTTATAGGATTATAAGCAAAACGCTGCTCTCTGCCTTGTAGCCCCTCTCAAGGTTATTTCACAACCCTCAATTCCCTAAGTGTTACAACAGCATAAATAAAATGCAACCATATTCACACAAAAGGAGCTTTCCCATAAAACAGAGATCCATGGAGTTTGTGGTCACTGTCCTTTCCATCAGCTCTATGGGAAATGTTGGTCTCAATAGCAGGACTGTTCATATTTCACAATACAACTGGGTTTGGACATGCTTTGATCACAGATCACAGCTCTGCTAACACCTGCACTAAATACTAACTAAGCCTCAGAGAATGGAAAATTGCAATGCTAAAGTCAAGAATTAAAAGAAAAGTTCAAAAGTTACAGTCAACTTCCCAGGCAAATTGGCTCCGTCAC
Source organism: Dicaeum eximium (assembly GCA_013396995.1). Classification (NCBI taxonomy): domain Eukaryota; kingdom Metazoa; phylum Chordata; class Aves; order Passeriformes; family Dicaeidae; genus Dicaeum; species Dicaeum eximium. Next base: position 786,177 of record VWZP01004159.1, on the reverse strand, counting down.
TGGCACCTCTCAAAACATACAAACGTGACTGTCACATTACAAAAACCCCAGTTATCTGCAGTGAGTCTTCATCCTAATAATTCAAGTGGTTCCTTGCACGTAAGTGTCATAGAGTCTTTCGTAATTTCATGCGTCACTTATTGCAAAAAAGTTTTATAAAATATTTCCTAACATCTTTTGAAATTTTAAGGAAAATGTACATTAGGAACAGGTGCCCTAATGGTGCGAGGGGGAGCTTTAACATCTTTTACCCCCTTTCCCCTTCAAAAAAAAAAGTTTACTACTTGGTGAAGATTTCAGAGGAAAAATAGGACAAGTCAGTCTCAGATTTCTCTCAGTCCTGATGAGCTGGTGCTCTTCGTGGCAGTGTAGTGAGGTTCCATAAAAACAGCGGGTCATTAGTGTCTCTGAGCTGAAAAGGGGAGAGAAAGGGAACATGGTTAAATGTCTTCCAGTACATATTGCAAAAGTAGGTAAAGCAAAAGCTGAGGTGGCCAGGAAAGTTACTGGCTCACCTGCTTTGTGCATTGTGTGCAGAAGACAAAAAATAGATTGACATTATCACAAGACAGACACAAGGGAGCAAACTCCTCCAGGGGCTGGGGTTTGAGGAGGAGCCACCGAACCAATCTGTTACATCTCACCCCATTTCAGCATCCAGAGAGATTTCCAATTGTAAAGACATTTAAAGACAGCTCAGGAAGCAGGAGATTAATTCACAAAATCTATACATTGATGGCAGTTCACAACACAAAGCTAAATGTGACCCTGCAGTGCCCTTCCACACATGGGAGCCGAGTGCCTGAGGGAGCATAAACCATAAACCTGCTAATGGTGCTCCTTTCCCAGGGCTGCCTGTGTTTTCCCATTTACCCCAGAGAATGGGAATAAATTATGATAAAGCAGACAGGAGCAGCCCAAGCACTGAGCCCTGCATGAAGCATCACCAGTCAGCCACCAGTTCTTACTGGGAGGAGGGGGAGGCCCTGGCACAGGTTGTCCAGAGAAGCTGTGGCTGCCCCAAGGCCAGGTGGGACAGGGCTTGGGGCAACCTGGATAGTGGAAGGTGTCCCTTCCCATGGCAGGGGTGGGACTGGATGAGCTTTAAGGTCCTTTCAACCCAAACCAGTCTGGGATTCTTGGATTCTATGGAGATTGTGCTCCTCAGATATGGTGACCTGACCATCTGTGCCACTGAACTCCCTGACCTTCCTGAGTGCAGCCCATTGCCTGTTTATCACTCATTCCATGGGGTCACTCACTGCACGTGGTTTGTGGGACAGTGACAGCTCAGCCTGGCTGAGGGCACGGCTGTCCCAGGATCTCCACTGAGCTCACAGGCTGGACTCTGCTTTGAGCAGCTCCATTCAACTGCTGGAGGCAGAATCACACAGAATCCCAGGATCACACAGATCCCAGATTGGAAAAGCTNGCCGTTCCCTCTCCTCCTGTCCCTGTTCCCTGGGAGCAGAGCCCGACCCCCCCGGCTGTCCCCTCCTGGCAGGAGCTGTGCAGAGCCACAAGGTCCCCCCTGAGCCTCCTTTTCTCCAGGCTCAGCCCCTTCCCAGCTCCCTCAGCCTCTCCTGCTGCTCCAGCCTCTTCCCTATGGAGCCATCCTAAGGACTGCCCCAGGAACCAGGTAAAAATGTGTGTGAGGACAGGCACTGACAGACCCAGGCCTTTCCTGCCTGTCCCACTGAACTCAGCTCACACAGCCTTGTCCTGGCAGCCAGCACTGCCACGGGGATTCTGATTTTTCAATGTGAACATTTTCTCAATCCCTTTATTCACTGCTGTCCAAAGAGAAGCGCTGCCTTTGCAAGTCCTGGCTTTTATCTCCAAAGGAAAAGCAGAAGGACACCAGGCAGCCATGGAGGGGGAGAAAAGGCACCCCAGAAGGACAAGGGAAGAAAAAATAGCAGCACATCCCATCAAGGATTAAACCTCAAGGCCAGGAGCCCAAATTTAAATAGTTACAGTATTTATGCACCTTCCTGGGGGATAATGCTGTGTCTGTGTAAAACTATGGAACAGAAGGCACAAAACTCCCATTTTCCTGCTACAGACTCCATTTGTAGCCAGTGGAGAAGAGGGAAACCTGGCTGCTGGGTTTTACAGCCTCCAGCAGCAGGACCTCAGCCACCAGGAAAACAAAGAGCAGCAACACATTCTTCCCTTTGTGTGCCTAATTCCCTGAAATACATGACACAGTATCAAGAATTCCTAAAACATAGTCCAACCCAGTTTATTCCATATAAATGTACCAGAAAAGATTATTCCTAAATCCCTCAACACTTGAAATACCTCAATGAAAGACTTATTTATTTTTTCATTAACTAAACTTCTAACTAAACTGACTACAATTCTTATAAAAATTGTTTCTGTGTCTTTAGTTCCTTTTCACCAAACCAGCACCACGTGCTTTAAAATCCTGAAGCACTGCAGAGGTGCAATTAAACCCCAGCATTTCCTAAAGCCAAACAAAAACCCTACACATCACTAAATAAAAAATGATGCTAAATTAGCATTTAAGCAAACATTTGCTTGGAATTTTATCAGCTTATTTTACTGACAAAGCAAGACCCCTTCTCCTCCTTTGTGCACCTGTTAAAGGATGGCAAGGACAATTCTGTCACCTGAATTTGCTGTGATTGTTACAGGATCCCAGTGCTGGGAACAAACACTTGCCTCCCAAAGCATGGATTCCCAGCACATGCCTGGCATGTAGAATATTCCTTATCCATACTGCATATTTGACATCCAAAGCATCTGTAAACAAACATAAAAACTGGTCTAGATCTGTTTTTTACCTAAAGAACAGCCTGATTTCAAGTTGCTGTTACAGAAATGGCACCAGCCAAGCAGGAGGCTGCACACAGAGGCCCCTGGCAGGAGGGGCAGTCCAGGGCTCCTCAGCTCAAACTTGGGTTACTCTACGTGTGACTCCTGCAGGATGTGACCAGGACACAGAGGGCAGAATCCTCCATTACAGACACATTTTACAAATATTCTGTTTTTCAGAATGACAGAGTGACAGGACAGATCCATCACCTGTCCTCTCCCCCTCCCAGCTGCACTGAGCCCAGGGCTCAGCCTGACCCATTGTTTTTCAAACCCTGCCATTACACAAACAGCACCCAGGGCTTCACAAATGCAATCAATATTCCAGTGCTTGATTCCAACTCCCTGCCTCAGTTTAAGAATTATTTCCTGTCCCAGCTGCAACTCAACAGAGCTGTGCTTGTGCCTCTGCCCCTGTCCCACAGGGATTCACACACCTGGAATATCCTCAGTTCCCACAGTCCTCTGCTCTCCTCTGCACTGAGGGATGGAATCACTGGCACAGAAACGGAATCACAGCTGTTCAAAATGTGCCTGCTCCTGATTTGGGAAGTAACTTGTCTAACACAGCCCAAATAAACCCCACAGATCCATTTCTTCTCCTACTGAAGGAGCAAAGCCCGGATCCAAACTTGCTCCAGGGGACCCTGATTTGTTCCCTGAGCCAGTTCCTACCTGCAGGCTGCTGTTAAGTTCTCCCCTCAGGCCATGGGAAGGCAGGAAGGGGAGATCAAAGACTCCACATCCCATGGCACAAGCACAGGAGTCACCTTTTCCAGGTTATTCCACCCTTTTTTTTTCCTTTTGCTCCCATGTGCCTCCCTCCTGGATGTGCAAGGTGGCTCAGGTTTTGTGAAGCCTGAAAGCCCTGGTCTGCCAGCACCAGCCACTTTCCAGCTCCTGCTGTTCCCACCTCCTGCCAGGAACACCAATTGTTTTTTCCTGGGGAAAACACAGAGCTGTGGATCCTCCTCAGTGGTTGGTGCCTGGCACTAAGGTGCTGCTCCAGGGAGTTATCCCAAACTGCCCCAAGCTGTGCAGGGAAAAAGCAGGATGGCAAACCAGTCACCAACTCCCTGGCACCACAGCCCTGCCTGGGAACTGCTGCTCTGCCTTGTGCTCACACAAGGGCACTCGTGTCATTGTTAAATTGAAGAAAGAAAATCATTAATTAATTTAAATGACAGTCTGGATTGTGTCCACGTCCCAGGTAATACAGAAGATGGAAATGTATGAGTAAATCATAGGGAATCATAAGCTGCTATTAGGATCCAACAATTAAACCCCAATAATTAGAGATATTTCTGACCTGGGGGAGGAATTGCTGCTGTTTGGTAAAACCCACCCAAAAGACCACAAACAGCTCTTACCACAGAGGTCAGAGATAGACGGGGTCAGACCAGACCAGGAGCCTAAAAATGCCAGGAGGGTGAGCAGGGAAGAGAAGGGAAAAGCCACAGTGCAAGGGGATGTTATTTACCTGAACAGCCACACTATGAGTGTTTGTGATCACACTGCCAGGGTACTCCAGGGGAGGGAACTATTTAAACTAAAATCCAAAGGTGTCCCAGAGAGCAGCAGCTGGGGTTAAATGTTGGCTGGGAGCTGCCATGGTCACTGCAAGGCCAGGATCACAGCACAGGATCTTTCCAGCAGGGATAAGGACAAAATTCCCCATCCCTCAAACCTCATCTGATGGATCTTCAGGCAGCTGACAGCTACACAAGTTTTCAGTGTTAAATGTGGGTGATCCCTGATCACTCCATGGTCAGAAGCTTTGTTAGTTGTGTAAAAATTCCCTTTTTAAACAGTCCTAGTCATTTTACCCCATGGATTATGCCACCAGACACTGCCATCCATCCCTTCAGGCTCGAGCAGCTCAGTCTTTAGCTACAGAGCAGTGAGGGACCCCCTGCACTGCCTGGATTTGCTATTCCTGCAGGCATTCCTTGGAACACAGTTGTAAAGCAAAGGATGGACTGAAATAGCCTCTCCCTGATTATCAGTCTGCTCCTTTCCACAGCTCCTCAGCCAAGAAAGCTGCTCTGTTTTCTCACTGGACTTCACAGAACAGGCATGACAGATGATGATGCTGAGAATGAGCTACTGACATTTATTTTACAAAATTCACATTCCTATTCTACTCTGACAGTTCTAGCAGACATGAAAGAGAATCAATATCAGGACTTGAGGGAGAACCAGACCTAAGGGCTAGCAATGCAAAAAGCAACTCTTACCCTTCCTCACTTGTGCTACTCTTAATCCTAATCACAGTTAGAAACTATGTTTAAGAAACCCAAAGGTACTTTACACCATGCTGGAAAAAAAAGTCTTTCCAGCCTTGCACAGACCTAAATCACCCCACGAGCCCCACCCCAGGGTAGCTCTGTGAGTTCCAAACTAAACACAGCAGCATCTGAAAGAGAAACGAAATCATCAGAGATGATTATCTCACTAAAGTGTTGACACAACGTTACATCTCTCATTAGAACGGTAATAAATATCTTCAATTTCCTGCATGACTCCACTTCAGACACACACAAGCATTTCCCTTGCTTCCAGCTTGGCTCCTGAAGCCTCACACCTCCAAATGCCTCTGGGGAAAGAGATCCAAGTTTAGGAATGGCTGCTCTCTCTCCCAAGGCATTTTACTGAAGCTGAAGATCCTCAGAGGAACAGAACACCTGAAACTCATCACGCCTGTCCCATTCTCCCCTGAACTGACAGGCCATAAATACCCAACAACCACGCCGAGGCACTCCATGAGCTAAAAAAGGCATCATTTGTAATTTATCCCAATAAACTGGTGGGGAAATAGCAGTCCCCTCTCTGCTGCTGCTGCTGGCCTTCTGAAGGCAGAGTCCCAGAGGGATTTAGGCTGGAAAAGACCTCCAAGATCACCAATTCCATTCTGTGCCACATCCCCACCTCATCCTCAGCCCAGAGCACCGAGTGCCAGGGCCAGGAATTCCCTGGAATTCCCTGGGCACCGCCAGGGATGGGCGCTGCCAACCCCCCTGGGCAGGTCCAATGCCCACCGACCCTTTCCATGGGGAAATTCCTCTGCTGCCCCACCTGAGCCTGCCCTGCCCAGCCTGCACCCGCAGGGATGCTCCTGGTGGGAGCAATGGATAAAGCACGGGCAGGTGATGGGAAGTGCCCGGAGCTGTGGCACTGCTGGGGACCACAGGCACATCCCCGTGGGGTTCCAGTTTAGCTAAACCAGCCCTAAGCCTTGTCCCAGCCTCCAAGGCTCTTCTCACCCTGTGCCTGCCTGAACCAGGCTCTCCCTCAGCCCAGCCCAGCCCTGGAAACTGCTGCACCCACAGGAGCAGCTCCTCTGGAGTTAAAGGACAATCAGGGATGAGTAGGAAGAGGAGATTTTCAACTTACTGTAACATGGTGTTGTAAAATATTAATTTAACCAAACCAATTACTTGTTCTGAGCCCTGCTCAGTCTGCAGCCATACACCACATTCACTATGAAACTGAGGAAAGACTTAAAACTCATCAGCTACAAAGCAAAACTGACTTTAAATGCCTTCCATAAACAGCTCTTTTGAACATAAAACCACCTAAAGAAAACTCTCCCATACCTGTTGCTCCCCCAGTGAACATCTGAGCAAACTCTGCCTGTGTAAGCTGCAGTGCTATTCTAATTTTATATAAATTAGGAGAACAAAGCTTCCAGGTCTTCTAAAGAAAAAATAACAATGTCAATACTGTTTTTGCCACTACTTGGCTTAGAACAAGTAATTAAAGCCAGTTCACTTGAGCTTCTAAACCTCAAGGAAGTAGTGTAGACATCTGACCCACCTCACATGGGTTCCTGACTCCAAAAAAGCAGTTTGCTTTAATAACAAAATACAGCTTATTTACTTAAAGAAACTGTTTCTGTTTGCAGGAGAGAATACAGAGAAGTGAAATGATTTTTCCAATTTTTTCTTTTTTTTTTAAATGAAATTTATTGTGTGTTTATCACGTTCAAAAAGCATTGACCAGTGGGGCTTTTGGGAACTGTTAGAATGCCAAGGTAAAGCTGGTATATTTGGAAGCTTAATTAGCAATTAATGACTGTCAGCTTGAGGAAAAATTGAACAGCCATGGGTTTGACACTTTAGACTTCCAATAGTTCTGTGGGCACAACAGAATAACTAAAAAACGTAAAAAGAAACTGAGTGCTTTGGCAAGACCAGAGAGTATCATGAAAATATGAAATTAACTCTTAAAATAAAAATATTTTCAGGGTTCGATGATTAAATCCTTGCCCCCGTTTTTATGTCTGTTTAATTTCAGTCTGAGCTTAAATTTTTACATCTGCCACGATTGCCTCCGTGGGCAATTCTGGAAAAACCAGGATGAAAACTGCTTTGGGATGAGCACCAGGAGACTCTTCACAAGGCATTGCAAGGCTGAAGCAGGAATGGGTTGGAGGACACAGGAATTCACATGGTCAGGTAAGGACCAAAACTCACAGAAAAAAAAAGTCAAGTGCATTGCATGAAAATGCCCCAGTAGTGAGCAAAAACCATGCAAGAAAAGCTGGGATGGCAGTGGAGAGCAGCTCTGACTGGCTCTGAGATGGAAACTGAAACATTCCCCACTGTACAAGTGACATTATCCACAGTCTCTACTCAAATATATGGCCCAAAAGATAATTTAGGGAGAAATTTCATCAACTTTCCAGAAAGCCCTCTACAGAGCTGGTTCTGAAACAAAAGGGACAGAAAATTAATAATCTCCAAATTAAGACTGAAGTATACCAATAATATTTACACCAAGCACTTAATCTTTAAGAATGCATAAAAAAGGACAATTTACTTTTTAGGGGTGTCCTCTAAATCCGGCATACAGATAAAATACTCTGACATCCTGGATTTGTTTCAAAGCTTTTTGAGAAACACACACAAATAATTCAGATTTAGTCAATTTTATTTACAGTTTGTTTTTTTACATTTCAGAGCATTACACAATTACATATCTCATTTTTCTGACCTGCAAACAGATACCTTAAACGGAAATATTTAAAATTTAAAAAAAAAAAAAAAAGGAAAAAAAAAAAGTTAGATACATCCAAAATGCAACAATTACACATCTGACAATTCACAAAGTGTAATTTTCTAGGACGTATCCTAAGAATTTAGGAACAACCAGTCAGGAGAAAATCTGACCAATTTCAGCAATTGATTATTTACACATTCAAAACAAAGCCTCTCTTAAGCTAAACCTCCAGGCAAATGGCCTGAAAGATTTCTTCAGGAAGAAAGACCAGAACGATTCACACCTATGCAGCATTAACAGCCCTTGATCCCAAACACTGAGGCCTCCTCAGCTTTGTCTTAGAGCTACAGGCATCCCTCGACTTCTCCGACCCTGAAGTGATTTAGTTGTGCCCCCATGTGCATAGAAAGGTTGAGTGTTTACGTGGTCACTACGATAAAACCCCATTTAATCTGGTCTTTAAGTCACTAAAATTCTTCTTCCTTACAACTCGCAGCACGTCTGTCTCCAACGCCATTTAAACCGGCCCGTGCTGCCCGCACAGGGGAGCCTGAACCCACCCGGCCTGGCCAGACTAAATCCATTAGAGACTGGTTAAAAATAATCTTTAAAGACCATTTAGACAAGGCTTACATTTCTACACTTCCCTGATGGGCCACCTAACAAAACAAAAAAGTCACAGCTACTACTTTCATCCCTCGTGTCAACCCTCGGCCACACAGAACTAGTTACATACTGGGTAGAAACTACTAAAAAATTCCCTGCAAATCAGCTGCCTTCCAGCTGAGGCTATGGCTCCTATGCATCGGGTGGTTTGGTTTTTTTTTGTTTTCTCTTTCTCTTTTAAAAAAAAATTCTCACTCGAAAAATACCTCAGTCCTCACTTTTAGGCTAATTTTGATTGCATGTTCAATTGGTTTAACCGTCGCGGACCGCTACGCACGGCACGAGTCCCGTGTGAAAAGAGCAGTAACCGAGTGCAACTTCTGACTTTGCCACGTCCTTCCTGGCAGTTCTGTCTAACCTGGCTAGGGTTGGGTGGAGCCTCCAGGTTTCTTGCCTACCTTACTCTCCACGTTCACGTCTCAAACTGCGTCAGCAGGGCCCGCACCTCGGGCGTGAGCTGCTTGGCAGCCTTGGCTGCCTCAGTGACGGCCTTGCGGTACAGACCCTTTCTCTTCTTATTAAAGCGCAACTGGAAGCTTTCTAAAAAGGGGGAGAGCTGTGCAAGAGCAAGGAAAGACGTGGTGGTGGAGCCAAACCATGAGATACGAGCCTCCTGGCGCACCAGCAGCCCGGTATCCTTGCGGCTCACAGTTATGGTAAGGATACGGGCCGGCCACCAAGGGAAGCCATAAATCTTGGCCCAAACAATGTCCCCTACACATACGGTCCTGCCATCTGGTGTGACACATTTAGAGACGTTTTTGGAAAAGACTTCTGTTTTCAAGGAATTACTGAGCTTTTTCTCTTCCTTCGAAGAGGAGGAGGAGGAGGAGGAGGAGGAAGAGGAGGAGGAAGGTGCATGCATGCTGCCTGGAGGAAAATCAAAGCTTTCAGTAGAGCTACACTCAGAGTTGGTGGATTTCAAATCATCTGTGCTATCACTACTACAAACTGATGCACTGGAAGAGTCAGATTTCTTTTGATTAAGGGTCATGTAAACCGTTATATTGCTTTTGCTGCCTCTCTTGCCCAGTGTCTGCTGTTCATCCTGATCAACAGTTACATGCACTTCACTCGTGTCCTGAACCTCACTGCTGGCCTCTTCGGGGCCTTCTGAGGGGCTCTGGGTTTCTGAAGGGGCCTCACCTGCTGAGCGGGTGGAGGAGCAGCGAGACTGGGGCTTAGTTGCCATCTTGCCACTCCGAATTTTCTCAAGTCCTGTCTTGAGGGAAGAGTCATTCTCTTCGTTGCGATAGCGCTGGGGCTTGAGGCGCAATCGGGGCGGGAGGGACCCTGAGCTGGTGTTCTGAAGACGCCGCGTGAAGTGGACCTTTGAATGTGCATTTTTGGAAGAGGAGGTTGCACTCTGCTTCTTTTGTGCCTTTTCTTTGGCCATTTTCAAGACTTCCCGAGCTTTTGCATGATCCATGTTTTTGCTCTGGAGAACTTTTTTTGTGTTTAACTGCGCTTTTGAAGTATTTGCTTGTGCGGAAACTTTAACTACTCTGCTTCTGCTGTGGGCAATATTTGAAACCTTGACCACAGCGTTCCTTTTCTGGCTTTCGTTTTGGCTTTTTCCATCCACCTTATGGTCAGTCTTAAGTTTTTTATTCACAGTAGTCACGCTCTCGTTTCTTCGCTTTTTACTATCCTCATATTTGGAAGAGTCACTTGCATTGCCACCTTTCTTGATCTCCTTTTTCTCTGCCACCACGCTGTTTTTGCACTTGTCACACAGCACCTGCCGGGGCCGTAGTTTGATGGCGTTCATGATCGAAGTGGGTTCCTCCCTGTACATTTTCCGCTTGGGCCGCTTGATTTTCCGGGGCGGAGGCTGAGGTATTGACTGGTTATAGGTGTCCCTGATAAACAAAGGAGGAGGGTATGGTGCTCCCTCGTGAAAGAGAGGAGGTGGTTTAGAAGTCCAAAGGCTTTTAGCTATGCTGGGCTCTGATGGCTGCGTGAGGGAGGAGTCGTCAGGGACGGCAGCATCGGCCTCGCACTTCACCTGCGCCTCCTCTTGGAATGGTTTGCTTTGGAGCTGCATGGCTTCAGGTTTGTCCTTGTACTCCCTTTTAGGAAATATGGTCACAGGGATTCCGTGGGGGCCAAACCTTAAAGAGAGAGGGGAAAAAGAAATTCAATGTTTTGAGGGAATTTTTGCAGAGTTTATCACAAAGCATTTGAAAGCTTAGGTCTGCATTAGGTAGCCAGCATTTGAAAACCATGAATCCCAGGGAAATTAAAGCTTCATATCCAACCTTATGGGAAGCTTTGAAAATGCAAGACACCACAATGAAGTCAGTAGGGAACAAAAAATACACAACTCCACTTATTATCAGTTCCTCTTGTATCAACAAGACGCCCTGAAAATGTAACAAAAATATCCCCGAGAGACAGCAGCAAAAGAATTCACTTTAAGCTTCTGGAAAATGCTTATAAACATCCAAACTCACCCCAACAACTCTCAATCTACCCAAGCTCATTTTCCATACTAAGACAACTTTATGAAAAGACATCTTCAGGAACTTTTCTTCCATTTTTAGCACAGCAGAAAAGGATGAGCGGTCCAGATTTAACAGAGACAAATCTGTCTGCCTGAATCCTTGCAGTGAGCAGGGAAAGCCACCACCCTCCACCCACAAAAGCTCAGCACCTGATGCTCTACAGCCCAAAACTCTCCAGCCCAGTCTGAATTTCTCCCAGTAAAACTCCCCTTATTTCAGCTCAGTACAAACAATTCCTCATTGTTCCACGAGCAAACAAGATTTTGAACCTTTCACTCCTTTTCTCCAGACTGGAATTGCTCTAGGTCAGGACAAGGGAGTAACTCCCCAACATCTGTCCTCAGGTTTGTGTTGCACTGTGGCTGCTCAACACCAACACCCCCTCAGCTGATTAAACTGAAGTTTCCTTACTTTTTTTTGTATAAGTGCCTACATGTTGCCTTTATTTCCTCAAAATTGGATTTGAAAAAGTCATCGTGCGTTACAAGGTTCTTTACAGTGTCCCCAACAAAAGCCATCACTTGTTTGTCCTTTTGCTTATCACAAGCTTCTTTCTACATCTGAAGTTGCAACTGAAGCAAACGACCCACCCAAGATTAAATGACCCACCCAGTCTGCATTTCAGCAGCTTGTACAGACATTTTTCCAGCCTATGGTCTGGCATCAAACCACAAGGGACTCGCTCACAACTAAGTTTTACATTCCCTAAAGTCCCACAAGTCCATCAAGGGTAAAGAAGTTGCTTTTGCACAAATACTTCTCTCTCCACAAAGGATTCTAAGCAAGTCATTCCAAGTAGGGGTTTAAAAGAAACTACCAGCTGACAGTAATTAAATTAGCAATATTTTCAGTGTTACTTGCATCAAGACCTTCAGCTTCTACAAGAAAATAAGATCAGATCCTATCATTCACCACCTGATAAAGATTAAGAGGATTTGGTAAAAGTTAATCTATGGTAAAAGCTGAAAACAAGACAGGGCAAGATCTCTGCTGTGCAAATTGCAATCCCAAAGAGCACAACAGCAGAACCAGACAGGAGTGGGGTATCAAACCCCACACAGACAAAGACCCCTGGTAACTGCTCTCAGCCCTCAGGAACTGCATTTCCAGAGGGCAATTATGGGACTCTGTGTCAGGAAATGAAGCACAATTAGCTGTCACTAGGAAGAGGTGGATGAACAGGACTGCAAGGGTTTCCAGAAGGATCCCACCCAAGTATTTAATCTCTCCTTTCCCAGGTTTTCATTCCATTGCCTCAGCAGCAAAACGTGCACGATTTGCACTCCAAAGGCACAAAGAAGCTGATGGAAAGCTCAGCACAAGCCTGACACCAGGAAATCAAAGATTCATTCTGCACCTTCCACTCTCTCCTCTTTCAAGCACAAAACAGGCCAGAACTGAAGAACAGGAAGCCACAAAGAGTAATTTTTATCCAAGATAAAAAAGCAAACTTGCTTTAGTAAGACACAAAACCAATCCAGAGTGAAGCCCTGAATCCCCTCACGATAGGTACTGCTTAAAAAATAAACCAGACTCTCCCACCCCTGTCCACCTACAAATTAATGAACTGGGGAAGTAAGGAACATTCACGGATATTGTGCCAGTTATGTACAGCACTACTCCTGTAAATGTAGTTAATACAAAATATACAATTAGTCAGGACAATCCACCTGCAGGACAAAGTATATTTGGTGAGACAAGAGACTGATCATTATTTCCAACAGCTCAGTGTACTCTGTCTTCTCTTGGCCTCACCCAACAGCAGCCTGTATTTATAAGCAGTTTTTGATTATCTCTGTTTCCTCCCTGGCTTATCAAGTTCTCCAGCAACTTGGAAGAATGACATGAAAACAAAGAAGAGAAAACAATGGCAGAAAAACTTGCAAATGAAACAGTAAAGGTTACAGGAAAGAATAAAGACAAAGAACAAGGTAAGGAAAGAGGGATTTATTTTTCCTAAGAGAAGCAGCAGAATGAAGACCTGAGCTTAAACCTCTTCAGGACAGGGCATGACACAGCATCTCATTAGTTCTGCAGCAAGCACAAGTGTTCATTGCATGTACCAGAATTCCAAGGCCCATTTTCACACACCTGGTTGGTGCACCTTGAGGATAAATACTTCTCATACAAGCACAGTAATTTTTGTCACACAAACTGCAAGGCTGAACTAGTTACTTGTGTTAGTAGCCAGACAGAAAAGCTGCAAAAGCATTTGGTTCATCTGCCACAGAGATGAAGGAGGACTGAAAGGCATCTATAGAAAACAAAATTTAAGAACTCCAAGGCACACAGCTCAGTTGTACCATGACATTTACTGATCCCCCAGTCAGTCACTGGTTGGCACTAGATCAGCTCTGAACAGAATTTCAGTACCCACAGCTCCTTTCAGCACATGTTGCATGGTTAAGTTCTACAAGGAATTGCCTTGTTTTTATTCCAACAACAAAATCGTTTTTTTAATATACTGATCCCAAATATCACCTTACCCCACAAGATTTCAAGAATAGGCTTTTGTGGATAAAAGTAAAGATATATTGCAATTACTGTTTGCTTAAAATAAAAATCCCCTGGTGCCCAAGTTCCAGCTGCTCCCTGCCCAGCCCACTCCTGACTCGTGTAATACTTCTACCTCAGACCACCACACTCCAGGGAATGGCAACATTCACTGACAGGGGATCTGAATGTGAAGTGCTGGAAAAACCAAACTCAGAAATAGGTATTTCACCCTGCACCCAAGGCAGTGCTGGGAAGCAGTGCCCTGCTGCCTCCCACCTATGGAAATCAGAGCCAGTTTTCCATGGTGCCCCAGCTCTTATTTGCCTTGAAAATGCACCTCCAAGAGAGGATGGATGTGATGTATAAAACCCATTTCTCAGAGGTTTCTCAAGTAACCAGGGCAATCAGCAGGATCTGTAGATGACCTGCAATGTACATTTTCACTGGAGACAGAAACAGCAACAGGCTATCAGCACCTATGCTGAACTAAGAGCCTGATCAATTGTGGCAGAGCAATGATATTTACACTGAGAGGAGCTTTCAATTGACCAGGGGTGCAGAGATATAAACGGGGTAAAAACAGGGAGGCTTCATTTCCAGTTTGCCAGCTGCAAGTTAATTAATAGGCAGCCATGGCATCCAAAAGCCAGTTTGGGTACCAAACCCAAAACTCTGTCATTTAAAGCCAGAGAGTTTTGTATTACAGACATATAAACTGAATTACTTAAGGAAAGTAAAGCCACTTTTTCCAAATCTAAATCCTGCAGCAGAATTACTACAATGAATGCATATTACTGCTCAATTTAGATGCAAAACAGAACAGTTAGAGAGTATTTTTTCAGAAATAACCATGAGAGATACAGAACAAATCCCATTTTAACTCATGACTGTATGTACATAAACAAAGTACATAAGCAACAGGCCCTGGGGAAAAGTGTTTTACATTAGTACCTGAAGTTTTAAGTTCTCATCTTTAGCCTCCAATGTCTGACTTCTCTACTAAAAGGGAGAAAAATGAAAAGCCCCTTGTTCTGCCAAAGGAGTGAAGCCAGTGAGCAGGTTCAGAACTATTTCCCATCTGTCTTTGGACACAAACTGACATCAACAAAGCAGAGAAACTTGTGTTAAAGTGGTAAATGACTGATCAAAACCCATCTTCACCACCCAGGCAGTGCAGAAATCTCCTGTTGCCTTTTCTGCTCTTGAACCCAAGATCATCCTTGGTGTTCTTGGCAAAAGCCAGCACAAGCAACAACTTGTTACCATTTTTATTGCATGGATGGAAGTTCCAGGAGTATAATAATATGCTGAAAGAACTATGGATATGCACTTCATACATCTAAACTGAGGCTTTAAATTATAACATTCCATGTAATACACAGTTAGATCATAGCTATTTGAACACAAAGTTTTGCAGAACTCCTCAAAATAACCTGCATTGAAAACACAGATTATGCAACAACCTATTTTTAATGAAGGATTTACTTGGTGTGATAAAGCACAAGATGGAATATATTGCTTTAAGTGCAGGCACCTTCCTGAAAAAAGCATTCCCAGAAGCCAAACAATCAGCTCCGTGGTTTATTCACCTCCTGAGCAATGCAACACCAAGCTAAATAGCCCAGAAAATGCACATTTCACTGAGAGTTCTGAACCCATGGCAAAGGGCTGCAGTGGGAGTGACTCTTTGGAACAGCACAACATAAAGAAAAGTCAGGATGCTCTGAGTTTCAGATTTCCATTAACTACCATAATTTTACTGGCACATCTATAAAGCTGAAGGTCTGTTTAAACTGCAGTATCTTTTAATTTTTACATCTGTTGCCATTATTAATTGTCAGTTGCATTTTTAAGTAGACACTTTGCTGACACATTTGCTGTGATCTATTTTGAAGGATTATACCTTGAATATCTCTTCAAGAACATCCATATGCCAGACCCAGGCCATATGGAAGAGAATGATACCATTAATAATGGAGGAATTCAAGTGCCAAGATGGCCAAGATTCATCAGTGCCATAAGAGAAAATAAACTGAATGCAGACTGAAAATTCCACCCCTGCCCTGCCTCAACACCTTGAACCAAGCCAAGCAACCCTGAGACAGCCAGGACAAGCCAGGCTGCTGGAATACAGAGAATTCCATAGGGAAGGACAGGTCAGCCATCACCTGTCACATCCCAGACCAACAGAGAACAGCTGAAGAGCACAGATTCCTTCAGGAAAGGAGAGCTTGAGGCCCAATCCAGACGCAGTTCTAACCCTACCCTCTAAGTGAGGCTTCATTTGACACCTTCAATAAAACCTCTCTCAGCCACAAGCAAAAGACACCTGAGCTTCTCTCTTAACCCCACTCTCACCACACCTGAGCTTCCCACGTTCTGGGGATAATAAAAATGTCAAAGAAGTGTTGGGGCTGCTCCTTAAATGCCAGAGTTTCACCAAGCTCCTCTGGGCTCCTGAGAAACTCCAAAGGGGACAGGTGATGAGGTGTGGGGACACCTTGGGAACGGAGCACAAGTTTTAAAATAAAATAAACCAAAAGACACAACCCTGAGTCACAGACATTTCTTTACTGTTGAGAATGTGCATCACAGAATATCAGGCCTCCTACAAAACCCAGTCCTTCCCCAGACAACGATGAGCACATGCTGTCCCTGGTTATTAAATTAAAGAGCATGGGAAAATGTACTTTTTTTTCAAGTGAGGCTTCTGCTGTTCCCTTTTTACATCATTCTTTTGCAGCAGAAGCTGAATTAAACTGGGAAAAGCACAGGATTCAAGAGTCAGTGCTGTACCTGAGAACTGCTTCTGGGATTGTAAGAATTGCAAATTGCCTATAAAAGTTTATTTTTATCATACAGCTCATGCACACCTTGGTGCAGGAAGTCCTCCTTATCTTCCATAACCAAAGCCCAGTAAAAAGATAATTTCAAACATATGTCTGCTAGGATCACACTGGACATCTTCTGGATATCTAAGGCTCTCAGGTCACAAAACAACTTTCTGCTCTCTCTCTCTCCCTCAAGAGCTATTAGGAACACACCCAAGTCAGAAGGGAACTGGTTTAGAGAAGAAGACAAGATACATGTCCTTCACATCTGCAGGATTAGAAGGAAAGTTTCAGTGAAACGATAAAGCAATAAAAAGTCTTGGCTGCTGGCAAAACAACAGAACATAAATTTAATCCCCCCTCCTCCCCTAATCTTTGGGAAGGTAAAAGAAAACCCCACACAGGAATAATTATCCTTTCTCCAGAAGAACAAACTAAAACCACAAGTTCTTAATCCTGTATTTTAAGATTTACAAATGCTACACTCCTCAGGTATTTCCCTCCCACCTACTTCCTCCAGGTGCAGAGCAGGATTTACTGGGAGCCAGCAGGTGGGGTGGACATCTCCTGTCCTCTGAGCAACCAGGGAGTGAGCACTGCCCTACAGGCAGCTCACAGGGACTTTAAACCCCACACAACCAGGATGGGCTGGGCTGGAAGGGACCTTAAATCCCACCCAGAGCCACCCCTGCCATGGCAGGGACACTTCCCCTGTCCCAGGCTGCTCCCAGCCCTGTCCAGCCTGGCCTTGGGCACTGCCAGGGATCCACGGGCAGCCACAGCTGCTCTGGGCTCCTGTGCCAGGGCCTGCCCACCCTCCCAGAACAATTCCCAATTCCCAATATCCCACCCAGCCCTGCCCTCTGGCAGTGGGAACACACTCCCCTTGTCCTGTCCCTCCAGTTCCTGCTGAAGTTCCCTCTCCAGGCTCCTGCAGCCCCTCCAGATCCTGGAAGGTGCTGAGAGGTCTCCACACAACCTCCTCCCCAGAATGAACATCCCCAGCTCTCCCAGCCCATCTCCACGGGGAGGATGCTCCTCCCAGTCCCCTCAGCACCTTGGTGCCTCCTCTGGATCTCTCAGCAGCTCCAGCTCCTCGCTGTGCTGGGCCAGGGCTGGAGCAGCTCTGCAGGTGAGGTCTCACCTGAGCAGGGAAGGATCCCCCCCCTTTCCTGCTGCCCACGCTGTGGGATCAGCCCTGGACATGTTGGGTTTTTCCCCAAGCATTTCTCCTCCATTCCCTGTCCCTCCCCTCAGGGCTCCATCAGGCACATCCACCCCAGCAGAACCTCACCCTTGCAGCAGAAAAGCACTTAAAAGGTAATGACAGCAGCAGCAATGACGTTTAACAGTAGGAACACATCCTCTATTTGTGCAATGAGCCTTCAGAGTAACCAAAGTGGGGACATGCTCCTCTCCAGATGAGGATTTACTGCAGAACAAATGGATTTGGCACTCAGGACATGCATGTTCCTGTTTTCTGCTTTTTGTCCAAACTTCCTGGGCAGCAGGTACAGCAGACTGCCACTGCTGCAGGAAGGAAGTGCCTCCTTACCCCAAATAAATGTAGGAATAAAGCCCACTCAACACCCAGGGGCTTGTGCTATCAGCTCCTGAAGGGATATCCCATTCACAGGGGGTGGGAGAGGGAATCAGCCCCTCCATGCAAATATCACTGACTTCGTATCAAAGCCACCCAGAATAAAATGCAAAGTCAGGGCATCATGTCAACAATGGAAAAAGTGATAAAAGAGCCAAAAAACCCTTTAAAATCACAAATATATGGAGATATCTTTGATTTTCTTTCAATGTGAAGTTCAAGTAATTCAGAACATGACTTGAGAAGACAAAAGAAGAACACAGTGAACAGGTTTTTAAAACAGTCACTTAAACTATTACTCTTCTTAGCACTGTATGGGAGTAGCACCTTCACTGCTCTGGAGGGTGCAGAGGGGAAGGAGAAGTTAACGTCCAAAAAGGGAATTATTACAGGAATTATTTCCCTCTGATCACACAGTGAACACAGCATTAGCATGTGCAGTGAAACACTGCCACTTCTGGAAGCTACTGAATGAGTAAATTCTAATACAAATTATCACTTTTACTTAGAAAGAACTGGTAGTCTTAAAATATTGATCCCTTTGGCATTAGGAAAGTCTGTGAGATTATTCCCTTGCATTTGAATGAGACAGATTTCAGCAATCACCCATCTCCCATGCTGGAAATCCCAGTGTTGTTATGTAAATGCATGGAATTTAGGTGGTTTTCATTTAACCCTGCCCTTCTTTTTTCTTTTTGGTCCAGTGGAAAGACAAGAATTCCAGGGCCTGCCATAGATGCAGAAGGAAGTTCATGAAAAATATTCATGTTCTGCAAGTCCAGGTGCTGCTACACCAAACAAAAATAAACAGATATAAGCAAAAGCTGACACCTAGACAGTATCACCTGTCAGTCACCCCAGAAGTGGGAAAATGGAATTGTTGGACATACAGGCAACACTTTTTTTTAATAATGCTTTAATAATGCCATTTCTTAGAGGTAGGAAGTTCTTGGACTATTTCTAGAACTTGTTTTCCACTGCATTTCCTGCTCTGAGACATCTGATAAGAGACTCCTGGTATCTACCAACTTTTTGTTGTCACCAGCCAAATATTACAGACCTTGCATCTCAAAATTCAGATCTTGTCCTGGCCCGAGAATTTCAATTTCCCCTCCTGGATTCCCAGGTAAAAGCACCTCTGAAGGAATAAATGTCTCCCCTGCCAGGAGGAGCTGGGAGGGCCAGCCCAGCCTCCCTGGCTGGCTTTTGCACAGCTCCAGTGCAGCTTTGTCCCAGGGAGCTGCAGATGCTGCCAGCAGTGCCAGCAGCCAGCCTGCAAACCGACTGCAAAGGGCTGCAGATCTCCTGCATGCCAGAGGCTCCTCAGGGCACAAGAACCTGGGAAAACGTGGGATGTTTGTGGCCAGGGTGTGCTTAGGAGGGCAGGATCCCTTTCAGGAGAAAAGGAGAAGCTGGTATTTTCCTGCACCTGCACTCTTGGAAGCAGAGGCTTTGTCACCCTCCTGCCCAGAGCATCATTCTGCTGGGACAACTTCAAACCTACAAAAGAATTGGTGTTACCCAGGATTACACTTCATTTGTGTCACCTCACGCCCTGCTCTGAGATGCTGTTTCACCCTACAAGTGGCTGGAGTTTTGCTCAGCATTTCACACCTCATCAAGTGACAGACTGAAAACATCATTCCATGACATTATCCAAAACTTGGGGTTCAGACAAAACCTCTTGTGTCAAACCCCAACCACGGAATGAAGCCCAAGCCAGAAGTGCTGGTCCTCACAATCTTCCTTTTAGGGAGCACTAACAATATTAATATTCCAGGAAGTTGCTGAACAGCTACTAACAACATAAAAGGAGTGATAAAATACGTATGTCCACACACAGCTTAAATCCAGGGGGTAAAAAGTGCTGCATATTTTGCATACCGATGATTTTAAAGAACAACTTTGCTTAAATTTCACTTTTCTCTCACGAACTTGCAGAGTCCTTACACGTCTAGAAAAACACCACTAAGACGGAGAAGTATTTCCACCTGCTGATAGAACCTAGATCGTTTGAAAGATACCATGATTTCTGATCTCCCAAGAGCTTCTCACCACTGTAAGGCAGTGAAAAAAAGCAAACCCCAAACCCTGCTGTCTGAGAAGCTATTCAGAGATACGTAAAAACCCCCTGGTCCACAAGGATATTAAAGAACCGCGTAACTTCACCCCGTTCATCGCTCACGAGGAGCAATCAGTACTAATTACCAACTGCAACAGCCTAGCTGGAAAACCATTATTCTGGAAACTAGAATGTACTGAAAAAGAAGGTTACCTAGGCAATGCAAGCCCGAAGGAGCAGGGCTCTGGGACCTGCGGGGCTGCTCTCTGCACAGGCGGCACTGAACGCCGAGCTGCGCTTCCCCCGGCACAGGGCATGCGGCTGCAGCCCCCGGCTGTGCCCGTGGGCTCGCCCCTCTCCCGATCCCCACCCCCCGGGCGGCAGCGAGCCCTGCCAGCCCCGGCTGAAGGGCCAGGAGGAGGAAGAGGAGGAAGAGGAGGAAGAGGAGGAAGAGGAGGAAGAGGATGCCCGGGAGCTGCTGCTCCGCTCCGCGGGGGCAGGAGCTGCCTGGCCGGGGCGGGCTGTGGCCAGCGGTTTTCGAGAGGTCCATGAGGACCCCGGAAAAAAGCTTCTCNGGCAAGGGAAGGGAAGGGAAGCTGCAGAGCGCACGAGGGTCCCGGCGGGGCCGCCCCCATCCCGCCCCCGGCGGCTCCGGGAGCGCTCCCGGGCTCGGCGCTGGGTGGGGGCTCGGGCTCGGCTCCCCCCGAGCTCTCACCTTTTCGAGAGGTCCATGAGGACCCCGGAAAAAAGCTTCTCTCCCAGCCGGAACGAGACCACCAGGGCGTCCTCGATGATGTGGTCCAGGGTGACCCGCACCTCGGAGCCGGGCAGCAGCGCCGGCACCTCCGCCTCCGCTCCGCCCGGGGCCGCGGGCACGGCCGGCTCGGGCTCCACCGCGGCGGCGGCGGCAGCATCCGGCTCCTCCTCCTCCGGCCGGGGCGGCTCCTCCCCGGGCCCCGCGGAGCCCCCGGCAGCCGGCG
>VWZP01004159.1:744310-764746 GCA_013396995.1 Dicaeum eximium | reverse complement strand
CCCCCCGCGCCCGCAGGCGGCGGCCTATTGGCGGGCGCGCCGCAATGCTGCACTTCTATTGGACAGCGCACCTGTCCGTCCAGTCCAGCGGGAACTTCTCGTTGGCCAGCGGGGGCTTCATTCAGTGCAGAGCCGGGAACGGGAAGAGGGGGCGTGGTTTAACGCTTTATAGGCGGCCGAGGAGGTGAGGGGCGGGGCTGCTGGGGCTGCTCCGCAATCTGATTGGTGGGCGGAGGCGTCGCTCCCGAGGGAGGCCGCTGANCCGAGGGAGGCCGCTGATTGGCGGGCCCCAGTGTCCGTCGCGGGCGGGCGGGCGGGGGGGCGCGCGGGGGAAGATGGCGAGGGCGGGAGCGCGGCTGTGGGCAGGGCCCCCTCACGGAGGGACCGCGGCGCTCCTCAGCCTGCTCAGGGCGCTCCCCGCGGGACACAGCCCGGCGCTGCCTCCTGCGCTGTACAGTGCGGGCGGGGGAGCTGCTGGTCCCTGCGCTGGGGGAGCACTGAGGGGGCGACACTGAGATCACAGAATATGCCGGGTTGGAAGGGACCCACAGGATCGTCCAGTCCCACCCTGCCCTGCACAGCCCCAGCCCTTCCCTGGCTCCTGTCCCTGCCCGCCACAGACCGATGTTTGACCCTCCTGTCGCCCTCGCCTCATGTGGAGAAGGCAGAGGGACTGGTGCCTTTCGTGAGGTAAATCGGCATTTTAAAGCGTTGAGCACCATGAATTAGGCACATCGGGTAGAAAGGTGGAGTGGGAAGGGGAGAAAAGGAGTTAATAATTTCCTCCTACTGCAGCGGGCTGCCCCGAGCCCGCCCAGCCCTGGGCACTCTGCGGGTCTGCCCTCAGAATATCCACAGACATTTGCCCTCAGAATATCCACAGACATTTGCCCTCAGAAGTTTGCAAAAGCCGAGTTCCAGCCACCTTCCAGGCTGGGAGGCCAGAAGGGTCGTGGCCTTGGTGACAGAGCAGAGCGGTTTTATCTTGTGGTGATATTTCCGTACGTGCTCAGGACACTCAGCCCCTGTTCCCTTCCCTGTGCACAGAACAGGCCCGTAAATCCTGAGCCTACCAGAAATTCCCGACTAACACAGAAAAGAAACTAAAACTATTCAGCCCTGGAGCTGATGGGATGCTCAGATCCAGCAGCTCATCCCAGCGGGCTCTTTGTTATGCTAAGCTCGGATTTGTGTAAAGGATGGGCATAAAATGGAAGATTTCCTCTCGCAAGTCTTCTGCTGGGACGCACCTTTTCAGCAGGTATTGCTTGTGGAAGACATTCAAATGCAAAGTGTCGTGTTTTACCTCCCCTGGAGTCGCCGGCAATTCCTGTGCTCCGTAGGGAACAGAGTGGGTGTGTGGCTTGTTCTCTGCTTCACTGCAGTAACAGCAGATTATGTGCTTGACCCTGCTGAGGGATCAAAATAAAACATAAACGGCTCCTTTGAATGCTGAAAGGTGCTGTGTGTGCTTTTAAAAAGAGGTAAATAATGACATTTATGACCCAGAATAAAGCCCCGCAGAAATGCCATACCATAGGTAACTCTTAAATTCAACCTCACCAACAGAGGCATGTGGATGCAGGATGGAACTCATAAATTTAACAAAAAAGCCCTCACTATATAAATTGTTTTCCATCCCAAATACCTTTGATCACCCTTTAGTTTCTATTTATTTCAAATCTAACCTGTAATCCCTTTAAGACAGGATTTGCCTTACAGTGGCTGGTCTGCAGCGTGGTTGCATAGTTAGCATCTTTTTTTCTATCCTGGAACCTTTAGAAACTGCCAAACTAAAACTAATTAAGTTAATGAAACAGATTGCACTACCACACTCTCTGTAAATTACAACAAGTCTGTGTTCAGCAAGTGGCAGGAAGGACAGAAGTGGAGAGAAGAAACTATAAATTACATGGAGACAATCAGAGGGAATAAAACAAGGAAAATGAAGGCAGGAAAAGTGCCGAGCTCCATAAAGATGTGTTGCAGTAAATTGCTGGGACGGGCAGCTGAGGAAGCTGTGATTTTGGGTGGAGAGAGTGAGGGGATGTGGGGAAGCAGCAGATCCAACTGGAGCTGTGTGCACAGCACTCACGGGGAAGGAATTGTCTGTGTGGGGCATGGGACTCATCTGGGTAGAGGAACCTTTAAACTCAGCCTTAGTGATACTGATTTGCTCTGCCATGAAACTCCACTCTGGAAGGGTGAACAGTCCCAGCAGGTCTGAGTACTTCAGGTGATGAATAACGGGGTGTGGGTGAGGAGATTTTAGATGCTGGACAGTGGGAACATCACTGGAAAAGCACTGCCATGAAAGAGGCACAGCCCAGTGCAGGCTTTAGGGAGCAATATTCATAAATGGAGAGTGCTCAGGGCTCCAGTGAAGGCAAGCCCCTGAGTGCAGCTTCCCTGGGCTCTCTTGGAGCAAGGCTGGGCTAGCAGGCTCCACAGGGAGCTGGCCCTGGCACTGCCCGGGGCTGAGGTTTGTGGTGCTGCTGGTGTCCAAGGAGGCTGGGCTAGCAGGCTGTACCAGGAGCTGGCCCTGGCACTGCCCGGGGCTGAGGTTTGTGGTGCTGCTGGTGTCCAAGGAGGCTGGGCTAGCAGGCTGTACCAGGAGCTGGCCCTGGCACTGCCCGGGGCTGGGGTTTGTGGTGCTGCTGGTACCCAAGGAGGCTGGGCTAGCAGGCTCCACAGGGAGCTGGCCCTGGCACTGCCCCGGGCTGGGGTTTGTGGTGTGCTGGTACCCAAGGAGGCTGGGCTAGCAGGCTGTACCAGGAGCTGGCCCTGGCACTGCCCGGGGCTGGGGTTTGTGGTTGTGCTGGTGTCCAAGGAGGCTGGGCTAGCAGGCTCCACAGGGAGCTGGCCCTGGCACTGCCCGGGGCTGAGGTTTGTGGTGCTGCTGGTGTCCAAGGAGGCTGGGCTAGCAGGCTCCACAGGGAGGTTGCCCTGGCACTGCCCGGGGCTGGGGTTTGTGGTGCTGCTGGTGTCCAAGGAGGCTGGGCTAGCAGGCTCCACAGGGAGGTTGCCCTGGCACTGCCCCGGGCTGGGGTTTGTGGTGCTGCTGGTACCCAAGGAGCTGCAGAGCCCTGAGCTGCCTGTGCTGCCCTTGCTGATGGTGTCAGTGTGGGCACACAGGGCTCTGGAGCAGCGTGAGCCTCCACAGGGACACTTGGTCTTGGTGGGACAGCAGATCCCTCTCCCGATACCTGCGCTGGGGTGGAGCAGCCAGAGAGGAGGCTCAGGCTGGCGTTCCAACAGCCCCACCGAGGTTTCGGGGCTCCCCGCACCCCAGGTGAGGTTTGTGTCCTCAGTGCAGCCTTGGCAGGCTCACTGCTGCAGGAGCACACAGCTCTGCTGCCCTGCTCCATCCCAGCTGCGGTGACAGTGGCTTCCTGTGCCTGCCACGGTGACAGCAGCTTCCTGTGACCCTGGGCAGGGCCACCAGACCCTCCCAGAGTCAGGTTTAGTGTTCACAGCTTTACACAGTGCTAATAAACCCACCAGTCAGCATTTTCAAGGCACATTCTGCTGGTGGGGAATGTTCAAGCCTTTCTAAATTAAAAACAAAATGTAACCAGTGAAAACCACTGTATGTGAGCAATGCAGAGGGACACAGGCAAATAAACTGAACATAAATCGGAGTCTTGGTTGTGTGCTGCAAACTCACTGCTCCTCTAACAGGTTCAGAAAGTAATGCTCTTGCAACTATTGTTAATTATATTTAAACTGGATTGAAATTTGTTAGTGAATTATTACAGAAAGTTAGTTTGGGGTGAGAAAATCATCGGTCCTTCCTGTAATATTGGTAACTGATTTCTGTGGCCCTGTGAACACAGAGCTCATTTTGTTAGGTTTAGGGATGAGCATTAAAGGATTTGGGAAACCTCACTGCAGTCTGACATCTCAGAATTCTCCCAGAATTCTGCCCTGCAATCTGAAAAGTCAATTATATGCTGCATTTCTTGTGAACAAAAGGTGGAGTCAATGAGTGGGGCTTTACCCAATGTCCCTATGGAGAATTGATTGAAATGGATTTCCATAGTGGGGGTTGCTTTAAAAAAATGGTAACTGTGAACCTTTGGGGTGGAGGACTGGCACTGTCTCACTGCTGATATTTCACTTGGCAATTGTAAGGAAATGGAGTCTGAAGGTATTTCCTGTCTTATCTCAGAATCTGCCTGGTTCCTGCCTTCTTCTGAAGCCTGTGCAGCTGCAGGTGCTGGTGGCATCCACACTGCATCTCCATGGATTTCTCCATTCAGAGAAAATGGGCATCACCACTGGAGCCAGGACAGACTGGGAGTCCAAACTCAACTGTGGGTAAGGCAGCTTGGTAATTAATAGAGAATTTCTCATAAAAGTCTTCTGAGAAATTACAGAAGTCTCTTTAGCCATAAATATGTCATAGCAACTTTTTTGTTCCTTGTGGTGTTTCTGAGGTTATTCTACATCTGCAGCCAAGCTCTGTTCACATCAAGTGTCCAGCTGGTGAGATGTGACCTCTCCTCACCTGTGGGCCCTGGAGATGAATCCTATTTCAAATAGGAATAGCAGGAAGAGTAAAACACCTTAATTAGAGGAGTGGGAATCCTACGCAGTCTGTTCTCATCGAGGTTTGTTGCTGACAGCTCAAGGAGACAGGAGAATAGAGGAAATGGAATTGACTGGGAATCATTTGGATCCTTTGTACTTCCGAGCTGAAGGAGCAGCTGCCAACTGCCTGTGACACTGTGTCCTTCTCTTTGGCACTTACTGGAGCCTCAGCTCTGCTGGCTGTGAAAAATGGACAATAACATTTCATTCACACAAGAATGATGTGGTTTAATTATAGTGAAGGTTTAAAAACAACTTGAGGATGAAGTGTTTTGTGAGTGCTAAATGTTATCCTTGACAATGACACAGGGACCAGAAAATTGGTCTTTCAGATGCATCAAGTTATTCCATAAATTACAAACTAATTTCTCTGCTTAAATGAAGAGTTACTGAGACATTCAGCTTTCTTGCTAATTGTTTGACTTTAACAATTGGAGGGATTTCAGTAAATTGACTGGTGGAGACAAATGTGTTTTCCAGCTCGACATTGTGTGACATGAAACAATTAGAAATGGACTGGCTGCAGATCAGAGCCAAGCACTGCAGGTGGTCCCCAAAAGAGAACAAATTTGGGGTGGGATTTTCTAGGGAGATTTCAAAAGGGCCTGTAACAGGCTGTCCCTCCTGAAGCCAGCTTGCCTTCATGGTTTACCTGAGTAAAACCAAGTAACTCTTGTCTCAATCCTTGTCTGCTTTTCCATGTCACTCAGAACTTGTAGGTGTTGTACCTGGCCCTTCTTGGGAGTTCACAGCCTGATGGAGACACTGCAGAGCCTGGGGTTCCACACTCCCCTGCTCCC
Organism: Dicaeum eximium; assembly: GCA_013396995.1. Classification (NCBI taxonomy): domain Eukaryota; kingdom Metazoa; phylum Chordata; class Aves; order Passeriformes; family Dicaeidae; genus Dicaeum; species Dicaeum eximium. The sequence goes on along the minus strand of VWZP01004159.1, from coordinate 759,353 downwards.
TCTGCCTCTGCTCCAAAGGCATAAATTACAGCACAGTCAAGTTTTTTAAGTCATGCTTGAAAAGCAAAAGTATTGAAAGCTCAGCTTTGTCCTGCAGTTTGTCTTTCAGAAGAAACCCAAACAAAGCAACCCAAAAAATAAGTCCCAGCTCCTCCTGAGGTCTGCAGCTCTTCTGGAAGGGGTGGGAGCAAAGCAGTGCTGTCATCACAGGCAAGTATTTTCAGCTTTCTGATTTTGAAAGTAGGCCTTGGACTGTGTGTCTCTGTCTTTGCATTCTGGATAAAAATAATGAAAGGACCCTGGTGACGAATAAAAATGACAAGTTTGTTATTACTTTAAAATATCACAGGGATTGAGGGGGAATATGTAAGGAAATAGGTTACTCTCAGTGTTGTACCTTTTCTCTTACAGACTTTTGTTCTTGTCATTGTCTCATCTTCTGGTTTCTTGTGGACTTTCAGTTGTGGAACCTCTTGTGCCAAGTGTGTTTCAAGCAAGAGATGTATCCCTGTATTTTATGGATATCTGGTAGGCATTTTCTCTTACCCTTTCCTAATCTAATTCCAAGCAGGATCAATTTATGGAGTGCCCAGGCTCAGCCTGAATTCCTGTCAGAGCTCACCTGCAAATCCCAGCACGGTCCTTTGCAAGTCACTTCCTTTGGTAAAGTCAGGTCAATTTTTAATTTCCCTTCCCAGGTAATCTTGTACATTCTGACTCTGAGCAACACCATTTGCAAGGGGCTTGCACATCAAGAGAAAGAATCCTTCACACCAAGAGCTCACTCTGTTACCTTTCCAGGGCTGTCAATGGTTGGGAAATTGTGTTGCCCTCATTCAGAGACTCTCTTTAACTCAGGGCAGGGAGAAAATATCCCATCACCTCCAGAACAAAGCAGGCTGTGGCTCTGATGCTGGAATCAATAAAGCTCTGGGATTTGTGATGGCAGGGTGAGTGATTGGCAGCTACCCCACAAACCCACTGCAGAGATGATTGACATGAGAGCTTTGATAAGGACGTGGTGATCTGTGCAAAAATGCAGTAAATGCTTGCTTGTCCCAGAGTTTTGGGGAGTGTAGAGTTGGAGTGATGCAATCAGAATGGGAACTCTAAAAAATCCTTTTCCTTGGTGCTGTCACAGACAAGTACATGAAGTGACAAATGCCAGGAATGGGAACATCTCTGTCAGGGTTGTTCTTGCACATCTGTCTGCTAGCAGCTCCAAAGGCAGAAGATGAATGCAATTAGAACCAGTCTTGAAGATTTGCAAAGCATTGTTTGTGCTTTTAACTGCATTCCCTGGGGTCAGGGGCTGGATCTTGCCTTTTGACCCTCATTCTAGAGTTGGCCCAGCGAAACTCTCCCCACTCACCCTTCAGCAAATAATAAAAAGAAAAAAGCAAGCCTTCACCAGCTGTGTCACCACCCTTGTGAGGAGATGTGCTGGTGTAGCCACGTTGCATTTCTCTATATTGCCCTAATCTAATCCCCCATGTGGGGCTTATCACAGAGCAGGGCCCAGGCTGCAGTGCCCAGGATGTGCTGCTGCAGCTGGATAATGCTTCATTTCTAACAGTTCTTCCCCCACTGCTGCTGAAGCCACCGTGCTGAGCAGCACAAACTCTGCTGGGAAAAGATACCTGTGCCAGCTGAAATTTATTTCTGTTCACTGGAACAACTGGTTGGGAGTGTGTGGTTGTTTCTCTTGGGTGCAGGCAAGGTTAGGCTTCCAAAACATTGAGAAATGCCCTAAGAAATGCATTTTCCAGGCACAGTTTTTTCATATTGGTTTAGAAAATACAGAAATGAAACCACAACAGAGGTGCTTGATGCTGAAAAGGAAGCACCCAGTAATGACTGCTCTGCAGCAAGATTGTAGGCTTCCTTTGTTTAGGCTCAGCCTAACTGCTGGAATAAAATGGGATGCAAAACTTGAAGGGAAACAAATGAACTGTACCCATGCCATTGGATTTGTTCTGAGGAAAAGAGTGGGAATTACAGCTGCTGTTTGCAAGCAATGTGCCCTTCACAGAGAGTTCATTCCTGCTGCACTCTGGATAATCCACAGCAGAGCCCTGGCACGTGGCAGTGCTCTCCTGGCAGTGTGGTGCTCACTGAGTGCTCCTTCTCCACCTCTGGTGCTTTAGCCCAGGACATATCTGGGGTGCTCTGTCTGTTCTGCTTTGGCAGAATGACAAAATGTCCTGAAATCTGGCATTTCATGCTGCACATTTCTGTAGGAAATTCCCTTGGTGAATCACACAATGCTAGGTGAGGGACTGGGTCCCAAAAGAATTACCAAGATTGAATCAAGTTATCCCTTAATGAGAATGGAGAAGTCTCAGTCAGGATTCTGCATAAAAGCAGCCAAACACTGCCTAGTGCAGGAAGGAGAAAATAACTTGTCCTCTCTGAGATGAAGAAGGAAAGATGTAAAAATCAGTGCTGTTTAAAATTTGGCAAATGGAATATAATGGGTGCTCACAAAGCATCCTCTGTACTCATCTGTGCTTGCAGGCACAGAACAGACTTGGCAACTGTCTCCTGCACGGAATAGGAAAGGTTTAAATGCCTGTGTAAGCATTCAAACAAAATAGCTCTTTGCAGCTAGAACACTGTTCTCTAGGACATTGTATCTGGGAAATTTGAAACAGTTTCTCTGGGTGTTCACCGTGGGTTCCCAGCCGTGTGTGAGTGGGGTTTGGAAATCTTTGTCTCTGTGGTACAGGGAATTTTTTGTCATTGCAAAGGCTTTTCCTCTAGGGGATAAATTTAATATAAAAGGGATTCCTGATACTCATGATATTTTCCCCTCAGAATCAAATCAAATTGGCTGGTGGATGCAGACTTGGACCAGTGACAGAATAGATAAATCCTCTTCTGCCTGCAGACTGGAGGCAGGAATACTTTGTCACATCATTAGTTACAATTTGACTTTAGCTTTGCTTTTTCTCCACCAATCTCAATTTGATTCGAATTTCTGAAGTCACCCAGGGTGAGTCAGACGTGGTCAGGCCAGAGGAAGCTCTTGAATCATTCCCAAATGAGGGAAAACATGAGTCATTTCCCAGGGCTAAGCACCCAGAGCTTTCCCTGGTCCAGGGGAGAGGAGGAGCCCCTGGAGATGTTGGGCTGCAGGGCTCTGGAGGCTGCAGCCCCGGAGCTGGGCAGGGGCTGGGGCTGGCTCGTGTTTCCCACAGGGAGGACACAATTCCTGGCACCCATGAGCGTTCCTGCTGCAGCTGGGGCAGCCTGGCTGCACAGATTGCAATTAATGCAGTGCTTCCCCAGAGCCCTGGGCAAAGCTGTGCTCTGGCAGGGCCCACAGGGAGCAGCACCAGGGCAAAGTTCCCTGCAGAGCCTCATCCAGCACAGTGACACAGCAGAAGTCCTGTTCAATGTGCTTTGGTTTGGGATGGTGGTGCCTCCTGCCCATCAAAACACGGGACAGGGCTGAGTCAAGAGGAGCTGCTGTGGTGCAGAGCAGGCTCTGCGAGTGGGGCTACAAAATCAGGTGAAAATTCCTCTTATAAAGGCAGGACTTCGGTGATAATTTTAATTTACAGCCAGGAATGTGCCAAGGCAAATCCCTTTCTTTGAGCTCCTTTCTCCTGATTCCATTGCTGCTGCCTCATTTCCCCCCTGGCCTCTGGTGGGGCAGTAAATCTGGAGGCCTAATGGTGCCCAGGGCCCTTGGAGGACAGCCCTGCCTTTTCAAATATTCATTTCTATGCGGATCAGGGATGTCCCAGTCTGGCTGTAATCAGGGGAAGAGGGAAGGAGACAAATAATCACTGAACATGACTGTTTGGGGAGCAATTCCTGTCAAAAAAACAATCAGCAGCAGAGGTGGATGCGAGCTGGCCTTGCAGCCCCAAGCACAAGAAGGGATGGGGGCTCCTTTGATCCCCATAAACTCTAATTTACTTCTTCCTCCACCCCCAGCCAGCTGCTTCCCTGGGCTGGGCTGACATGCCAGCTGTTGTCTGGGAGCAGGGAAAGGTGCCAGGCTTTGTGCAGAGCCTGCTGCAGGAGCATCAGCCCTGGCACAGCCCTGCCCTGCAGGGACAGGGCACCAGCACAGCCCAGGGCACCCCAGCCCCGGGCGTTTTCTTGTTTCTCCAGGTGGTGCCAGCTGGGCAGGGATTGCAGGGGCTGGAGCAGCAGCACAGCTCTCCTTCAGCTCAGAGCTGGGGTTATTCCAGGTGGAGCAGACCTCTGGGCTGTGAAATCAGTTTGCAGCAAGTTTGCAGCCCCTGGGAGTTGAGCTGATCCCAGGCTGATCTCACCCAGCCTGAGGAGCAGGCAGCAGGAGTCGTGGTGCCACTAATCCTGATTTAAATGTGAGTTAGAGCAGGCCTGGGGTTCCACATCTCCAGACTAAATCCTTGTGCCATCCAGACCTCATCAAAGGGTCCTGAGGAAAATGATTTTAACCCAGCTGCTGTGCTGTGTGTTGGCACAGGAACCTGGGGCTCAGGGTAACTGAGGTGTCAGCTCCCAGCACTGTGCTCAGTCCTGGGTTTTATTCAGAGGCACAGCTCCAGGTTGGGTTTTCCTTTATACTACCAGGATAACAACACTAGCAAGGGTGTGTCCATCCCTTCACCCTCAGTGGGTAAACTCTACATTTTTCCTTGAAGAGGGATATTTAAATATTCACATGATAATGAAGAAAAGAACCCAACCATACAAAATTTCTATAAACTCATATCTGGCCCAGTGTGAAAAAATAATCCAGAGGCCACAGAACTGCAGGGCTGGCTCAGCTAGGCAGTGTCACAGAGAGCTTTCTCTTTAATTTTTTATTTGGATCCTCTCTGTATGTAGGTCACAATGACTTAAAAGAGCAGGCATTGACCAGACAAAACCAAACCTCTCAGAACAAAGCCATTGTTGCAGGAGGATGAATTTTCTTCTCAAACAAGACCCTAAATCAGCACTGAAGGATTGCAGCATTCCCTGTGTCGCTGTGCTGGGATTCCCATGCCCAGGCTGGGCAGAGCTGCAGCCTCTGTGCTCTGCTGGGAGTGCGGGAGCTGCTCCTGAGCCTCTGTGCTCTGCTGGGAGCTGCTCCTGAGCCTCTGTGCTCTGCTGGGAGTGCAGGAGCTGCTCCTGAGCCTCTGTGCTCTGCTGGGAGCTGCTCCTGAGCCTCTGTGCTCTGCTGACCCCCTGGAACCAGCCCTGGCTGCCCTCCCTCGCTCAGGAGGGTTAGGAAGCCTCTCCCTGCCGCTCCCACCCTCTGAGCACCATTCCAGGGCCAGCATCTCCTGCAGAGATCCAGTCCCTGCTTCCCTGGGGGAATTCCTCCTCCATGCAAGGACACACAGCCCAGACCTGCCCTCAGCTGCTCTCCAGCTTTGGGGAGGGGAGGGAAAACAGATCCTGGGTTTGGCCCTGGCTCAGCCTGTGCCAGCAGAGAACAGCAGGGAGTACCCATAACCTGCAAGGTTTTGTGCTGGGAGAGGAGGGGGAGGCACCCAAAGCTTGGGGCTCAGGAGGCTCAAATGCTCTGGCCAAAGGGCCTTAGTGAGCCCTGGCTTGCAAACAACGCTGGGTGGCAACACTGCAGATAAAAATCCCCCCAAAACGGGGTATAAACAGGCCCTGAGTACAGATCACACGTAGAAAGGCTCTGCAGAAATGCAGGCTGAAACCCAGAAGATTCCACTTTGTCTTCCAAATCCATATTGTGCCCCCAAACTCTGCATCAGGGGCTTGGAGATGGAGGATCTTCAGGGTCCTTCCAACCCAAATCAGTCTGTGACCCTGTGACCCTGTGACCCTGTGATCCTGTGATCCTGAACTTGGGAAACGTGACAAATCCCAAGTTTTGATGCAGGGAGAGCTGAGGTATTTTGGTTTCTTTACCTCTCCTGCCTTTTAGGAAGGGAGCTGCAGCTTTGCCCTGGAACTGCCAGGGCAGGGCTCAGCAGCACAGAGCCAGCACTGGATGGTGCTGTGGCCCAGCACAGGTGAGCTCACCTGGCTGCCAGACCAATCCTGCTGCTCCTGGAACCACTGGGGAGCCACAGGCACAGCCGGGATCCTGCACCACTCCTGGACTTTGCAGAGCACTTTGTGCCCAAGGAAGCAGAATTTTGGGAAGTTGGCTCCTACCCAGTCACCCTGTGCGTGGTTCCAGTCTGAGGCACTGGAAAAGGCAAGTTTAGGTTAAAAATCAAGTTTTAAAAAATAAACAAATTTCCAGATCACAGAATGTTCTGAGTTGGAAGGGACCCACAAGGACCATTGAGCCCATCACACAGGGACTGAACCCACAAACCTGGTGTTCTCAGCACCCTGCTCTGATCAACTGAGCCTATCTGCCACTTTTTAGGGGCTTTTTGGCCCCTGATGCTTTCCCATTGTTTAGGAGGGAAACAGCTGTTATTTAATTCTCTGGAGTAAAGCAACTCCTAAGTAGAAGTTCGGATTTTGAAGTGTTTTCCAGATTTTTCTTCTGATTCTGGAAGGAATCTTTAAGAGAAATGTGGCTCATTCCAGGGTTTGAGAAAATCACAGCTGTTACCAACCCAGTCTCATTTTCCCACTTTTACATCAATGTTGTTTGATTAATAACAGCCAACTTAGTGCTGAGCAACTCAGGAATAAATCAGACTGTGGAAGAGGGACACCAGATGTAAAAAAAGCAGTTCCTGGAACAAGGAGATGCAAAGATCTGCTTGGAGTGGAGGTGGGGAAGGACTAGCACGTGAAATGTGTGTATTTTCTCTGCCACAGAAGTATATTTTCTTCTCCTGATAAATGTACCCAAGGCAATATAAACAATTTCAAAGAGCTGAAAGTATGCAGTGAGATGTTGCTGTGAATCTCACACATCAAAGCAGAGCTGAGGCCCAGAAGAGGCTTTCTGTGCAAAGAAAACTGGCTTTTCTTGTATTTCAAGGAGAGAAATCCTTCTCTGCTTCTCAGACTCTGTCTGCCCCTGCACACTTGACTTGGATCAGCATTTTCAGTGGGGCACTTACTGAACACTGCACTGGCATAAGAAAAATTCACTCAAATATTGGTTTCTCCTGTGTGCCTTTGAGGTTATTTACACCAAATCCCTCTCTGGTTGGTTGCTGGGGTGGTTTCTCCCCAGCTCCACCTGAGCCCTCTGCCAGGGGAGCTGCAGGGGCAGGGAGAGCAGGAGAGGCTGCAGAGGGTGGCACAGAGAGGAGGGGACTTGGGAACACCAAAAGGTCCAAACCAGATGTGGCCTCAGAGAAAGAAAAGAGCAGTGTTTGAACTGAATGTTCCCTTTGACAGAGCTTTGGGAAGCACAGCTGGGGGAATGCTCTGGAGCAGCAAGATTTCTCGGGGAGGGAAGCCACAGCCTGTGAGGAAATCCCAGCGAGATTCCCTGGAGGATAAACTCCATTTGGAGCTGTGTTATCTGATGTGTCAGCAAGGACAAGCAGAGATATTATCAAGTAATAATGTCTTTACAATACAGCCCATGAACTGTGTAGATAAAGGGGGTGGCTTTGGGGTTTGCTCAGAAAAGTCCAGAAGAGTTTCAATGATTCCTGTCTTTAGGGCTGTCAGTTATTCACTCTATTAGAAATTTATTTATTTCTATATAAGAAATCCATAGAAAGAGGAGCTTTAACTCTGTTTTTGACCAGCAGACTCTGCATATAAAGCTGAATTATATCTTCCCTTTTAGCAACCTTTGAACTATTGTCTATATTAGACTGAAACCACTGGAGTTCAAAATATTCCACAGTGGCTCTTAATCCAAGGATGATACTTCAAAGGAATCTGAGCAGTTTTGTGGGAGCCAAATTGAGAGCAGCCAAAATTAGTCTTCGTGTGCCTTTTCAGGATACACAAATCCAAACTGGCTTAACAAAATTCAGGTCTTCTGTTGTAGTTGTTAAAAATCAAGATAGCTTCCCATTTCTGCTGTCCATCCCCATCCCATTTAACTGGACACCACTGAGAACATTTACTACAGGATAACTCATTAAAGGGGAGAATCCTGGAGAAAGGAAGGAATTAAATTCCCAAGAAGTTGTGGTACCAGGTACGTCTTCCCCAGGTTTAGTTTTGTCTCTGTAATTCCCAGCCCAGACCTCAGCAGCCGCCCTGAGGCTCCACCTGGAGCTCAGGAGCACCAGAGGGATCCAAGCCCTTCCTACAGAGCCTCTGCCAGCCTGTGCAGCCTGGGTGAATCCTTTGGTTTTTCTTCTGGAAATTTCTTTTCTGGAGATCCAGACACACTGAAAGTTCTCCTGATGGAGCATTGACACACAAAATAATTGAATTTTCTTTTGGGGAGTCCCCAAGAATGTGGGATTTTTGGAAGATGTGTGCCTTCCTCCCCTGCAGGTGTTTCTGTCTCTGAATTCCTGGTGAGCTCCTGTTTCTCCTGGTTTTGTTAGGCACGTCCATGCTCTGTGCTGTGTCACCTGTGGAGCTTGGCAGGTGCATTTCTGTGCAATCTTTGAGCTCTGTCCAAGCTGTGCAATAATTCAGCCCCATTCTGGTAATTAATTCTCTGCTCTTTAGGGCTGGAGAGGGCAACACCTCGGATCAGACTAAACGGACGCTTAACAAGTACCAGGACTCCCTGGAATTGCCCAGCACATTAAGGCCAAATGAGCTCATCCTGAATTCATTAGCAATGATTACTCTGAGTGCCAGAGGAATTAATAATCATTAGCATTTCCTAAGGAGGGCTGCCCAAGGCCTGCCTGACTCAGGGCTGGTTCAGGGCTCCACAGGCTTTCCCCAGAAGTTTCACTGAGGGAGTCATTACCTGCAGCTCATCGGTCACTGCAGAGCTCCCTCTGCTCTTTGCAATCCCTACTCCCAGCTCAGCTGCAATCCAGCTCTAAAAGCACTTCAAAGCCCGGCACTGCCCGCTTCAGTCTCTGCTGGAATTCCCTCCCTTATCCTCGTTTTGTCTCCGAGTGGATCTCCCTGCCTTTCTGCAAGGTTAATAAACCTGGGAGGCTGCTGGGAGCCAGCCAAGGGCAAGGGGACTCCACAGACAAAAGGAATGCAGAAACGCTGTGTTATTATTTTGTGCAAGCCAATTCTCAAAGTAAAGATATCCAAGGCTTTGATTTGGCTCCTTAAAGCTCCCTCTGTTCCCAGCAGCATTTGAAGACTCGGCTGTTTTGCATATCAGAGGCAGAGGGAGTTCACTGCTCACTTTGGATGACCTTCTCCTTTGGGGATGAGCTTCCACAAGAGTTTTACTTCTCTGACAACTTATTTCTGTTCACTGTCTCCAAATGCTGCACACTTGGAATTTCCATCATCCTGGTGCATTCAAATACAGCTGAGCTTTTCTGCATCACTGCTCCTTGTAACCAGCAGAACCACATCATGGCATTATGGAATATCCCATCCATGTCTATATGGAGCTGTCAGCAGTTTTATATCTCATCATGGCACAGCTATCAATATAACCTGATCTTTATAGACAGGGAGCACAAAAGCTCCAGTGCTGTTCATATAATCTGATTATCTCCTTCCTTTTAGACAGGACTTCTTTCCTTATCCAGTTTGATCTCTGTCCCAAGGTCCTCTGCCAGTGCAATTGTCCCCTGCAGATTTTATGTGAGCAGAGGAGTTTATGGCTTGAGTTCATGGGCCTTGTCCCAGGGCTGTGCAGGTCCCTTGGGGCAGAGCAGTGGGGACTGAGGCTGCTGTGGCTGTGCCACCCCTGCCCTGCTCCCTGTGCCAGCGCTGCTTTGCCCTTCACAGCTGGGGCCGCAGCTCTGGGGTCCAGCTGGGAAAGGAAGTTTCCTTTCCTTCAGTTCAGCAATCTTGGGATTAAACTGAAGGAGTTTTAATTGACAAATTAAGTGTCAAATAGTTTTCAGGATAGAGTAATTTTACAGCCACTTTTAAATCAGAAGTGCAAAGGAAGGCCTGGTGGTGACACAAGTTTCCCCAGGTCTTTCTGAGAACTGGTGCATGGGCCATTCTTGTTTTACTTTTATTCCATCCTGAATGCAAAATCAGTGAAATCTTAAAAGTAAAAATGCATCACTGTGTTTAAATCTGCACTAAAGGAAAGCTGAGCCTTTGGCCCAGATTCCTGCTGATCTCCAGGTCATTGGCAAGGATGTGCAATTGCCTGATAACCGTGACTGTCGCCCAGGTCGATGGCATCGCTGTGACTCAGGGGGGCCATAAAGCTCCGTTTGCAAGGGGTGTGGGCCAGGTTGGCTGAGAGCTTGGGCTGCCTTATAAAGCCAGGGCTCAGCCCAGCTGATCCATTTTGCTGATCCAGCTGCTGTTCTGCTTCCCCAGGCTCATCCCAAGGGAACAATGGCATTCACAGGCAAATACGAGTTCGAGGGTGATGAGAACTACGATGCCTTTGTGCAGAAGATTGGTGAGTCTGGCTGGGGTCAGGCACGGGGCATGGATTGGATGAAAATACTGGGGAAAGGCTGGGAGAGCTGGGATTGCTCAGCCTGGAGAGGAGAAACTCTGGGGTGACCCAGCTGTGGCCTCCCAGGGCCTGCGAAGGCTGCAGGAAAGGTGGAGAGAGACTTTACAAGGAATGGAGTGACAGGACCAGGGGGAATGGATTCAAACTTGCAGGGTGTAGGTTTAGAGGGGATATTAGGAAGGAATTGTTCCCTGTGAGGGTGGGCAGGCCTGGCACAGGTGCCCAGAGCAGCTGTGGCTGCCCCTGGATCCCTGGCAGTGCCCAAGGCCAGGCTGGACAGAGCTGGGAGCAGTCTGGGACAGGGGAAGGTGTCCCTGCCATGGCAGGGGATTGGATGATCTTTAAGCTCCCTTCTGACCCAAACTATCCAAAGATTCCATGATTCCACGTGCATCTAGTTAAAGAGCAAGAGCAAATATAAAAATAGGTACGTGCAACTAAACAGCAAAGGCCCAAGGTCCCACACATGAAGTTCCAAGCAGTGCATGGGTAGGTTTAGGAGAAGGGAATATTTTATGTACTTTGCACATTTTTCCTGTGTATTGTTTCTTAAGGAAAAGAATGCAAGATTTATTTTAGCAAATGCATTAATGTACCAATATCTTTCTTTACATCAGTAATTTCAACTCAGACCTTTGATATTGTAAAAAAATTAAAAATAAGAAATGAACAAGAAATCAGATGCTCTGAGAACAAACACACCACTACCATCCTTCAGTTAAAATTCAGCTCAGATTTGATAAACTCTGTGTTTTTATCGTTTAAGGTCTCCCCAGTGACAAGGCTGAAATGGGAAGGAACTACAAAACTGTGACTGAGGTGGTGCAGAATGGGAATGACTTCACATGGACACAGCACCTGCCAGGAGGCCACACCACCACCAACAGGTTCACTGTGGGCAAGGAGTCAGACATGGAGAGCTTGGGAGGGAAGAAGTTCAAGGTAAATTCATGGAGCTCTTCAGCTCCCCAGCCTCAGGTGGGCTTGGATTCAGGGTGGAAAGCAAACCCGAGTCAGGCCTAGGGAAGGTGTCCCTGCCCATGGCAGGGGGGCACACGAGGGGCTCTCAGGCCCTTTCCAGCCCAGGCCACCCTGGGGTTCCCTGGCTCCATCCCTGCTGCCTGGGCTGCCTGCAGGACCTTGTCAGAGCTGCTGGTGAGTGATGTGGAGATCTGGGATTGGAGGGTGAACAAGGCTCTGTTTAAATTGTGACCATTCAAGAACTAAAGCCCAGGGATTTTAGCCCTGTGCAGCACACAGCCTCTGTCTGACAAACTGCCAGCACCAGGTGTGCAGGTGTTCACAGAACCTGGTGACAGAAATTCCAGCAACCCCAGCAACACCAAGCCTTTCTTTCTTACAGGCAGTTGTCAAAATGGAAGGTGGGAAACTTGTAGTTGATTTTCCCAACTACCACCACACTGCAGAGATCTCTGGGGGGAAGCTCGTAGAGGTGAGTGCTCAAAGATCCAGGGTAGTTCATAAAGAACAAAGAAAATCCCCAAAATCTGAAGTTTAGAAAAAAATCTTAAGCCAAGGACAGGCTCTGAGCCATCCCCAGGGCTGCTCCCCTGGGACTCAGGAGCTCTGATTACACTGTTCAACCAAAGTCTTGGTTTGTTCTTTGTTCCAGATTTCTACTTCTTCTGGTGTAGTCTACAAAAGGACCAGCAAAAAGATTGCCTAAGGCAGCAAGGCCAGTCTCTTCCAGTACACTGAAAGCCAACAATAAAATAAATAAAATGAAGTTCTGTCTTTGTCTCTTTCTTGGTATTACAAACATCATCATGTTAATGCTGACCCCATTCCTAAATATCTGACAGGGGTGGAACCAGATGAGATTTAAGGTCCCTCCCAACCCAAACCCTTCTGTGACTGTGATTCTCTGCTCTGAGGGACACTCTGTGTCCTGAGAGGAGCCCTGAACCTTAAAAACAAGACTTTTAATCACTTCCTGTGCAGACCAGATGCCTTTGCTGTTAGAACTGCCTTGATGGGGCTGGGAGGGACTTTCACAACTCCAGCTGACAAATTCCTGACTCTGAACTGGCTGGCAAAGCCTGATTCCATTAACAAGGGTTGTGCTGGGCTGTGGGGGAGGAGGCCCAGGGACACAATCTCCAGCACCAGTGGCACTGCCAGCTCAGCTCTAGGAAATGACTGCTGGTTTCCATGCTTTATTGTAACAATGCAATAACCAAAGCATTCTGTGCCAGTATTTGAGTTACACGTCCATGGCACGTTGGAGTAATCATGGAATACAGAACGGGTGGCTTTGGGATGGAGACATCCATGAGGCTGCTGAAAGCCTGGTGCCCTGTGGAAAAGTCTAAATACAGGGTGCAATCAACTGATAATCCCACAGGCAAATGTGGAATCACCTGATAATCCCAGACATGTCCCACGTAAGGCCACGTGCTGTTGGATTGAGGCCCAATTCCTATTTTTTCCCATAGTTTGTCCTCCTACACTTCATTGAGATAATCTTGGTCAGGATAAATCAAGAATCCAGTAAATAAGCTGTCTGTCCAGTAGGGATCATAAAAGAGCCCATTTTGCTCTGAGTAGAAGATTTGCAGCCACACCTCATCCTCCTGCTTCAGGGCCAGGATGGTGGAGCCGGAGGCCACGTCGTGGTTCCCGGTGTTGGCATCGAAAGTCTTGATCCGGTACTGGCCGTTGTGGACCAGGCCAATGGCCAAGTGCTTGTTGGCCAAAGTGATGTCGTAGGTGAAGTAGTAAATGCCCGGGATGCTGCAGATGAACTTCCCGCTGGAAGCGTTGTAATGGCCCCCCTCGTTCATCAGGATCCTGTCGAACTTGATGGGCAGCCTCTCCCGGGGGTAGCTGGTGGACACGGCCACCGAGAAGGCAGACCTGGCCCTGCTGGCGCTGCAGCTGCAGGGTCCTGCCAGCCCGGGGTCCCCCCTGCTCCCCTTGGGCCCTTTCTTCCCCGGGGCCCCCTTTTCCCCCCGAGTGCCCTTCAGACCCTTGGGGCCCCGGGGCCCTGCCTTGCCAACCGCTCCTGCCTTCCCCTTCGGGCCTGGCTTGCCAGGGTTTCCTGCTCTGCCCTGGGGACCTGCAAGACAAATGATCTTATCAGTTTTTCTTATCACTTTTGAGGGAAAGAGCTGACACAGCGGGTGGAAGGGTTAGAGCGTTGCAGCAGGGATTTCATTTAGGAGGAAGCCATTGCTGGTGTGAGAACCCCAATGGAATCCCACCGGGGGCTGGACATCTGTCCATACTGACCAGACTGACCAGCCAGGGCAGGCAGGGAGCTGTAACAGCAGAACTCTGTCCTTTTTAAGGACCAAAAGGCTGATCCCATTGTCTGGTTCACTTGAGAAAAAGTAAGAATTTAAAGAACAAGCTTTAAAGGTTTGGGTTTTACAGAATGGGGCAGGTTTGTGAAGCTTTCAGAGCCTCACTTTGAGCAGGTGTGTACTTTTGATGTCAGGTCTCTTTGTTTAAAAACAAGGCAAAAATAAATCTAGATGCGGTGAAAAGCCCAGCCTAGCCCAGCTGGGGGATGAACCAGCAAACACCGGGGACAGGGGCTGCCTTGAGGTGGGAAGGGAGCTGGGCTGGCAGTGATTCTGGCTCGCTGGTGTCTGACACGAACAGAATAGTGAGGATTTATGCGGCGTCTCTTGACCTGCTGTTAGCAAGGGCAGATGGATGTGCAGCTGTGGTTGGAAATGTGCTCTCCAGATTCCCGTTCTGGGGAGGGAGGAGGGAGCAGGCGCAGGCTGGGCTCGCCGGCGTTGCTGAGGCAGGAGTGCTCTCTAGTGTGGCACAGGGAAATCTCTGCTCGGCTGCCTCGGACCCGCCTCAGCCCCGTTTGCTCTGCCTTAGGTCAGTGCCTGTCCCGTTACACGCTCTGGGCAGCCCATCCTTCCTTTTCCCGCGTGGCTCTGGTTCTCCCGGGAGCAGGAGGCCGAGGCAGCTCCTCCTCTGCTGCAGAGAGCCCTGAGCAGCGCAGGCAGAGCTCACCGCGAAGTGAAGCGGACAGAAAGCGGCGCTGCCAGCCCCGGCGGGGTCCGGAGCCGCCCGGACAAGCGGCGCCGTTCGGAGCGCGGACAGCGGGGATTTCGGGCGGCGGAGCCGTGCAGGGGCTGTTCACCACAGCTCCCACCTTTCCATCGCTGTCTGAGCCCCTCTCTTACCTTCATCGCCCTGCTCGCCTTTGTCCCCGTCCTGGCCGTCCTTGCCGTCCTTGCCCGGGAAGCCCATCCTGCCCACGGTGCCGGGGGTGCCGGGCGCGCCGGGGGGCCCGGGGGGCCCGGGGGGCCCTGGCAGGCTGCAGGCCAGCTGGGCACCCTCCTGCAGCTCCCGCTTGGCAAAGCCGCCCGCGATGTGGTTGGCCACGCAGGGCACGGCGCAGAGGAGCAGCAGGGCAGAGATCATGGCACAGCCTGTGGGGAGCAGAGGGGGCAGGGGGCAGCCCGAGGGCACCACTGCCTGGGCCACCAGTGCATGGGCACCATTGCATGGGCACCACTGCATGGGCACCACTGCATGGGCACCAGTGCATGGGCACCACTGCATGGGCACCACTGCATGGGCACCAGTGCATGGGTACCACTGCCATGGGCACCACTGCATGGGCACCACTGC
>VWZP01004159.1:732386-744264 GCA_013396995.1 Dicaeum eximium | reverse complement strand
GCATGGGCACCACTGCCTGGGCACCAGTGCATGGGCCACCAGTGCATGGGCCACCACTACATGGGCACCACTGCCATGGGCACCACTGCATGGGCACCACTGCCTGAGCACCACTGCCTGGGCTGCTGTTGGAACTCGCATGAAAATGGGAGATTATCTGGCTTTCCTTGGCAGGGTGGGGGAGCTGTTTGCTTTGGTGTGATGTGATTCCAAGGACTTGGCTCGCTGAGTTTTCTAGGTCAGACCAATATTTTTATCAAACTTACTCTTCCCCAAGCCTGTATCTCTGGCTATCCCTCATTTTGTTGTGCTCCCTGAGCCCCTTTTCCCCCAGAACGCCAGGAGCAATGGCACAGGGGTGCAGAAAGCAGCTGCTAGGGAGCAGGGGAGTGCAAGAAGGAGAAGGGTTTGGTGTGAACCTCTCCAGCATGTCCTGCCCGTGGCTGGCTCACTGGAGTTTTTCAAAGCACAAAGCCCACCATGCAATGCAGGGCAGGACTCAGAAGAGAGGCTGGGCAGGTTTTAGGCCAGGCCTTAGTGCCTTTTGCCTGTCAGTCTGAGCTGAGCCCAATCCCCTTCCCCACTGAGGCTCAGCTTTAGCAGCTTCCCAGTGCTGTCATGTGCAACTCCTGCACTGGCAAAGCAGTGCTTAAAGCACTGGCTAAATTCCATGTTGGCCTTAGCTCTCATCCTGCTCTCAGCTCCTGAGGGGTGGAAATGCATATTTAGACGCTCCAAATCCAGTCAGCTGATCCTACATATTTATGCTCAGTGGGAGCCCCCAGAGCTGTGATATTATAATTAAGAACATGCAGAGGAGAGGGAAATGCAAACCAGATCCAGGGCTGGATTTGGCTGCTTAAGCTCTTTGGTTCTTCAGCTGTGATTTGCTGCTGCTGAAAGGTGTTGGTTTAATGGACTTGTGAGATGGAAAACACCACCCAGAGCTCATGTGGAAAGCTGAATGAAGGCTTCTGAGCTCATGGAAAGGGAAACAGAATGCCTGTGGAGTGGGAGATCACAAGGCAAGCTGCATCCCTGCTTCCCAGGAACCTCCAACAGGGCAGAGAAGTGAGAGGCCTCTGGAGGCAGATGTGTCTCACAAGGGAAAAATGTCATTGTGGGGCATAACCTGGAGGAAAGCTGGGAATGCCTCCTGGAGAAGAAAGGTGAGAGAAGCAGCTCCTCCTCTGACAGCTTCTTACCTTAATCACCTCTGTTACCTCGAGACAGCCCAGCTCTTTGACCTGGTGGGATGAAAAGTGGCAAACAAAATCCCCCGAGGTCAGGAGGTCTGTGGGACCAGTACCTGGGTAAGAGGGGAGTATCCAAGTGCCTGGGGCTGTGCTCTGGCACAGCTCCAGAGCTGCTGCTAATTACCAGCTCCACAAGAATGCTTCCTCCCACATCCCAGCAACTGTGTGGGATGCAAAGCACCACCACATCCACAAGAGCATCTATAAATAACCTCTTCAAGAAATCTTTTTGAAAGAGAACAAACCTCATGCTGTTCCACCTTAAAAGGAAAACTGTTCCTCTATGTAGAAGGTCCAATGAGCTCCAAAAAGCAAATTGGAAGCAGATCAGCATCTCCCCTCTCCGTGGTGTGGGCAGGCAGCCCGGCACAGGAGGCTGAGCAGCAGCAGGGCTGATTTTCCAATGACATTTTAACCAATGGCTTTGTCACCAGGGTCAGAGACCTTTGGGCCATGACCCATGCCTGTTGTGCATTAAAGAAGTGTTTCTGTGAGAAAAGATCCTGCCTGGAAGAGTCAGGATCAGCTGTATTTACTGCTGCTTCCAGGGCAGCTGGGCTGAAATCCCAGAGGAAAATCCCTGAGGGCTGCCAGCTGCAGGGTTTGGTGGCACGTGCAGTGGTTGGACAGGGATTTTTTGGCCAGTGAAGGCACCCTGTGCCATGTGGTGGTGGGAATAGGAAACAGGGAGTTGCTGTTGGAGGGAGGCAGGAGCAGGATGAGGGCACCCAGCAGTGAGGGAGTGAGAACTATTTCCTTTCAGTATTCGAGGCTTTCTCAAACAAAACATCCTTCTTTCTGCCTCACAATTTCCTAGTGTACCTCAAGGTGTCTTAATTAGTCTTCAAGATAATCATTATCCCCAGCACCCTAATTCTGAGCTCTGGAGGTTGCCCTGTAACATCCCTGGGGTGGAAAGAAATGGAGCCCTCGGGTGCAAGGCTGATTTCGGTAAAATCGGTGTGACAGCAGTGACAGAACACCAGAAATGGGTAAATTTAACTGATAGGAGCCAGGGAAGCACTTACACCAACAGGGGTTTGATGTGTTCCCTGCTGCTGCACAGAGCAAGGGAGGGAAAGCAGGGGATGCACCTTCTGCCCTGAACCTGCAGCGCTCTCTTGGCTTCAGGCACCAGGAATTCCTGTGCCAAACTTCCCTGGCCTGGAGCAGGAACACCAGGAATTCCTGTGCCAAACCTTCCCCAGCCCCGAGCTCAAAGCCTCTCAGCAGCTGCCCAGTACAGGGACAGGCTGAGGGACGTGGGAGCTCAGCAAAGGCTGAGGAATGTTCCCCTCATGGTGTTATTTCTTTAACTGGCAACTATTGTCGTTATGGATTCCTGTGCAGCTTTGGAAACCTGAGTGCTCAGTGACTTAGACCTTATTTGGGAAGTTTTCAAAGTTAAGGTTAAGAGGAGGGAGAGGCAGAAAAAGGAGAAGTGGATCTACTCACCAGCCTGTTCTCCCCAGTGAGATCCTGACGGGCGCTGGCAGCCCCCAGGGCTTCGGGCAGATGTTTGGCTGCAGATCCCCAGCCCTGTCCTGCCACAGCAGGTCCTGGGAGCGCTGTGCAGGACTGATTTTGGTCCTTTTTATTCCTGCTTTACTCCTCCTTGTGCGCAGTTTGAGCTCCCTGCAGCAGCTCCTCTTTGGCTCCACGTTGCCAAAGGCATATTTTTATTATTGTGTCATGGATCTGTGCCTCTTCCTCGGTCACGTGGCACGGGAAGAGATTTTTACGCACATGTGGCTGGAAAGCTCTTGATGCTCGGGGAGCTTTTCCCTTCCTCCCTCTCCCCTGCAGTCCTGGAGGAAAGGCTCAGGGGCTGCCTGGATCATTTCTGATTGATGCTGCCCCTCTCTGCTGCAGTCGCTGCCCACACAAGCAGGGAACGGGTGACGCTGATCCAGCTGGGGAACAACTTCCACACTTTATCCTGGAGCACTAAAAGGAAGAAAATCTTGTCCTGGGGTGGAAACTCATTTGAATCACTCCAGGCTTGAATTTAAGGACAAAGTCTTTAAGCAGCAGCTCTGCAAATGCAAATTTGTACCTCAGCACTTCTTCAGGCTGACGTGCACTACAAAATACAACTTTGTCATGGGGATGGCAGGGCAGGAATGCTTCTGTCTTGAGAAAGGGCTGGGGTTTTGTTTTTGTTTTGTAATTACAACCCCCCAACAATTGCTTCAGGTAAGGCAGGA
This sequence comes from Dicaeum eximium, assembly GCA_013396995.1. Taxonomy (NCBI): domain Eukaryota; kingdom Metazoa; phylum Chordata; class Aves; order Passeriformes; family Dicaeidae; genus Dicaeum; species Dicaeum eximium. The sequence continues at coordinate 740,801 of VWZP01004159.1, read as the reverse complement.
ACAGCAGGAGCAGCAGGTGAGGCTGGAGCAGGATGCTCTGGGATGCTGCCAGGGCCGGTATTGACCAGACCCATCTTTGGCTGTGGGTTCCTGCCAGGATCCCACAGGGGTGTGGGACAGGCGTGCGCCTGGTGGCAGCGCTCCAAACCCTGCCCTGCAGCCAGTAACTCCTTTCTGCTCAGTGCAGAACATCAGCTGATCGGGAGAACGCTGGAATCACTCCTTGCTCTGCCCAAATCCATCCTTCTCAGAGCTGTCATGGTTTATTTTTAAGCTTTCCCCTGTGCTTGCTTTTGGCACTTGGTGGGAACGGATCTAACATAAAAATGAAGTCTGTACACAGTCAGCTTTGTGAGCTGGGGCCAGTTTAGATGCTCCTGGGAGGACTGGGAACGTTTGGCTGAGGAAGCACAGGGCTGTTTTCGTGCTGTGCTGACAGTCCCATGGAGCTCCTGCAGAGCCAGTGCCCCGGCCCCAGCTCCCTGACACTGAACAACCTCCAGGAGAGAAACGCCCTTCCCAAACCCTGCAATCATCAGCTTTGCGTTTCCCTGGGAAAAGGGCTGTTTCAGAACAGCTGGCTCATCCCTGGCACTGGGGTGAGCACAGCTGGGACAGACACAGACACTGCTCTGAGGGCTGCTCTGGATATTGGTCAGACAGAAATTCTCACTTTTTGCCTGCTCCTATGAAGTCTGTAAGAACACAGACCTCATGCTGGGCCTCTCTGCCTGGGTGTGGCCAAAAGGCTCAAGGATTTCATGTGAAATAGGAAACCAGGTGAGAGCCTCCCCTGGGCTTTGCTGCAGTGCCAGGGGGTGGGCCTGGGGAGCCACAGTGGCTTCCTTGACACTGATGGTGTGGGAAAGGAACAGCTCCTCTGCTGATCCTGCTCCCACCCCATGGCACCCGTGCTCTGGGATGGGTGTGACATGGGCCAGGGATGAGAGGATGCTTGGACACACAGCAACGCTGCCAGGCAGCTCCAGGAGCAGGGAATCCACAGCTGAGGGTGATTTTGTGCTCAGGTCTGCAGCACGGGGAGAGCCTGACCTAGTTCAGCAGCGTGGGGAGAAACTGCTGGGAAGCTCCTGCCAGGCAGATGGAAAATCTGTCTGTGCTGCACAGCCAGGCCAGGCTCCACCAGGGTCCCAGACAGCTCTGCTGAGAACACTTGGCAGCACAATTTGTTAAATAAACAAACTGCACAGAGAATCAGAGCAGCCTGAGACTGGTGCTCAGGGCTTTTTGTGTCACTGAGACACTGCAGGGGACATTACAGCAGATCTTGTCCCCTCTGTGCTGGTTTTTAGCAGAAGCCTCCGTGCTGTGGCTCCTGTGGTGTCCCCAGGGAGGGGGGCTGGCTCGGGGACAGGTGTGGGCTGGGGGTGCAGTCCCTGCTCAGGATGCTCTGCCTGGAGTGGGAGGGGAACAACCCAAACAATGCCCTGCTTGAAAAGCTGTCAGGGAGTGCAGAAGGGGTTCATGCTGCTTTTGGGGTGAGCAATGCTAAAACCAGTCTGACCCATGGATCCCAAAGTTAAACATCCTGAGAGCGAGGTGAAAATGTGGCAGATGAAAAAGTGCCTGATAAAGGAAGAAACAAGGGATGCTACTGACACCTTACCCAAAGCTGCTGAGCTGGCACAGCTGGCCCAGGCACACTGCTCAACAGAGGGTTTGGAGAGTGTGTGGAGATTCCTCCCTGGAGTGAGGCCACCCTCAAGGCCACTCCTCAGGGCTGAGCCAAAGAGATTTGCCCACAGTTGTTGGTCTGGATGAGTAACACCATTCTTGAGCTAGTGCTTTTTGCTGTCTTTGGTATAATTGCCTCAATAGAACTGCTTTAATACAAACACTTCAATTTTGCTCCAAAAATAGAGCACTATAGTATATTACTGCACTGTACTATACCAGCAGTTCTGGCTACCCGTACTAGGTAGCAAAAAATTCTGTTTAAGGCCTTTTTAGTCTTATCATTAGCATGATAAATCATTTATTTCTATATAAATAAATCTGGTTTGCCATCTTTAATCCTGCAGGACAAAGTCACCTAAAGGTTCGTTCACCCTTTGCTGTTGCTGTGCACGTGCTGGGGGGGTGAAGAGGGAGTGCCTAAATGTGGGTGACCATCAGTTCCCAGCCCAGGCCAGGGCTGGGGCCCAGCCTGGAAGGATTTCCACTTGTTTACCTCCTGAGCACTCACTGGTTTCATTGTTAGGCGCTGACCTTGCAGCCACGACTTTGTAACAAAATAAAATGATTCAGCAAATGCCAGAAGAGCTGAAATTCACCCCGAGGCTGGAGGCAGCCTAAAACCCAGCAATGACAATGGGAGTGTGCCTCACCAAAGAGGAGTGTCAGTGCTTTGGGGAGACACTAATGGGAAGGGAGAAGCATTTTTCCACCCAACAGCCCTGCAGTCTTACCGTGGGATGGTGATTTGAGTAATTTTTATTGCCCTGCATAAAAGCAGTTTGGAAGTCTGTAAGCAGCCTACAGAGAGTGATTGTCCCTCTCCAAAAGCCCCCATAAAAATGAGTCAAAACCCTGTTTAAATGTAAAGGATGCCCTTGAGACCATTAGCTCTGCTTAGGAGCTGCAGCCCTGACCCATTAAGATAAAAATAAATAGAGCTTATTTTGGGAAGAGGAAGTGGGAACCAGCCCAATCACCAGTGAGCCACTGCCAGCCCTGAGCAGATGCTGTGCAAAGCTCAGGGTTGATGCTTTTTGTTCCACATACCTTCTATGAATAATTCAAAGTAAATTTGGCAAATTTTGTAATTCAAAGTAAATTCAACAACCTCTTTGACTCACCACAGTTGGCCCTACCTTGATACCAAGTGACATAGTTGGACAAGAAGGGATTTCTGAAAATGCCTTGTATTTCAAAATTACAAAAAAACTCCAGACCCCCTGCTCTGGAGTCTGCAGCACCAGACTTGCACCTTAACCATATCCAATAATAATGTAAAACAAACAAGGAACAAAAAAATTTCTGAAAAAGTAACTCACAGCTGGTATACAGCAGGTGACCTCAAACCTCACCTCAGGCAGCAAACAGGGCAGGTAGCACCAGCAGGGTCTCTATTTTTCACAATTTTTGATTCTTCATGGCTTTCTTTGCTCTCCAGCTTGCAAACAAGAGCTTGTCAGGCAGGAAAACACACCAGGGAAGCTGAAAGAGATGGTAACAAGCTTGGCAAACTCAGCTTTCCACTGCAGCACACCAAGGCAAGAGGGAGAACATCTGATATAAACCCTAAATTAAGCTACCCGTAAGGTGCTCTCAAAGCAGCCTCAAACCTTCTTCCTTAGCAAAACCCACAACTTTCTACCCAGTGAGCAGCTGGGGGCTGGGGTGTTCAGCTCAGAGCTGGTAAAACTGCTCCACCAGCAGCTGGAGAGAGGCCAAAGGCTAAGAGCAGTAATATTTAGCTTTATATATTCCTGCAAAGAAACCAGGATCATTTAGACCAGACAACGCTAACGCCTCCCCAGCTCCCTCTGCGGGCTGGCACTCGCTCCCAGCCTGCAATTTCCCATGTGAAAAAGGTTAATTCAGAATTAGCATCCCTTTATAATAAGCCTCCAGGGCCAAAGCTTAGCCCAACTGCAATGAACCTGTGGCTTCAGGGGCCAGCTGCAGATCTTTCTCTTTGCTTCCTAATCAGAAAGAAACCTCCCTCACATTCCACAGCTGAGACCTATAAAAGGGATGGGGCTGAGGCATTCTTGTTTTTCCTTGAATACTTGAGGGGAGGGGTTTTGTTTGTTTGTTTGTTTGTTTTACACCTGCAGCCCTCAAGAGCATGGAGGGCACTTGGAGGATTTGCGTTTGCTTGTACTGCTGCTTGCCGTGGCTCTCTCCTGGCACGCAGTGCTCGCCGCGCTCCGGGGGCCGGGGTGGCTCTGGGGGGGTGCCCGGGTTTGTGGCAGCCCCGGGGGATGCTGGCAGCTCTCTCCGTGCAGCTGAGGTGCTGCGGCTGCCCCAGGCTAGCCCGGCCCCGCTGCCCGCCCTGCTCCGGGTGCTGCAGGAGCGCGGGGCCCGCGGCTGGCAGGGCGAGGCGCCGCGGCCGCAGCCCGACTCCAGGGCGCTGCGCTACATGAAGAGGCTGTACAGGATGTCTGCCACCAGCGAGGGCATCCCCAAGGCACGGCGGGGCCGCCTCTACAACACCGTGCGGCTCTTCACGCCCTGCGGGGAGTGCGGGCACAGCCGCGGGCACCCGGGGACAGGTAGGTGTGCCTGCGCCGGGCACGGTACGCGGGTTTCTGTGCCGGATAAAAATACCGCCTTTCTTTAGAGCTGTTGCTATTTTAGTCCTGGAGGCTCTTCTCCTAAACTGGGGGAGTTTTTTATAGCCTGCTTCTCCTTGAGTGGCGTTATGTACAGACTTCACAGGCTGGGAGCACAACACAAGTGGTATGTACAAGACATGCCGATGTTTCGGGCTGACTCATCTCCTCATGAGTCAGAAAAAGCCACAAGCACATCTAAGTGAAGTAAGAAAAGTGGGGAAAAAAGGTTGAGACATAATGGGCAGCACATTTCCTTCTAGAGCCTATCTTGGTTTTGCTTTTTTCAAAAAACCACAGCACTGGTATGAGATTTGTACCAAACTGCCAGAGACTCCTCTCCTTGCCTGGCACACTTGCTAGAGAAGAATCATGACCAAAACCTGAAGGGAAGAGTAGAATTACTTTGAAATCAGGCTGAGACCAGGGATAGCTGGGCACACTGTAACTTAATGTGCTTCCATGGCTTTCTTAAATGTGGGCTGATCACAACAACAGCACCTAGAAGTCATTGGCTGTAAATCCTACTGATGTGACCTGAGTTCTCCTGGCTCGGGTTTTTCACTAGCAAGGCAAACACAAGCACTGCACTGCTGCACAGGAACAGCCCTTTGAGGCGGAGTTCATGGTTTGTATCATCTGGAGTGTTTGCTCCTGTAACCCCATAGCAGCACTAAAGAGGCAACAGCTGACTTCCTCCTGTGCTGGTTCTTTTAAAGAAATTAATCCTAGTAACTGTTAAAATCAGGGTTTTTCTTCAGTTTGTTTTAATTTCTGCATTTTTAACTCTTATGTCCCTGACCAAAGTAGAAATTTTATATAGTAAATGTAAGGGAGGGCATATAGATTGTTTTCTTCTGCTGCTGAATTATTTTTACTTATCCATTACGACAGCATTTATGTTTAGGTGGAAAAATAAGACACACTAACAGTACAGGAATCTGTTTCCCTTTCCAGGAGATGTTCACTCGGTGGATTTACTCTTCAACTTGGATCGTGTTACTGCTCTGGAGCACTTACTCAAGTCTGTCTTGCTCTATTCCTTTGACACATCTGTTCCCACTTCCTCTTCCATTACCTGCATATGCCATTTATCCCTTAAGGAACATGATTTTTCCAGCCAAGTTTGTTCCAGCATTTCCCACTCTCTAGCTTTTAGCCTGCACTTTGACGTTAGGAAACGCAAATGGGTGGAGATGGACGTGACTTCTTTCCTCCAGCCTCTGATTGCTACGAACAGGAGGAACGTCCACATGGCTCTGAACTTCACGTGTCTGATGGGTGACCCACAAGGGAGCACGAAACAGGAAAACACCATTAACGTAACACTGGTTCCCCCTTCCCTTCTGCTGTACCTGAACGACACCAGCGAGCAAGCTTATCACCGGGGTAGCTCACCGGGGCACGGCAGGAAAAGCAGCAGCCCGCCCGCGGATCCTCCGCAGGGTGACAGAGGACAAGGCGCTCCCCGGGGTACAAGGGCCTCTCGCCAGCGAAGGAGCGACAATCCGAAAGCGGCCCCGGGCGCTTCAGCCGGTGAGCTCCTGCAGGAGCTGGCGGTGCCGCAGCACGAGTGCGAGCTGCACACCTTCCGCCTGAGCTTCAGCCAGCTGCGCTGGGACCGCTGGATCATCGCCCCGCACCGCTACAGCCCGCAGTTCTGCCGGGGCGACTGTCCCCGCGCCCTGGGCCACCGCTACGGCTCGCCCGTGCACACCATGGTGCAGACGCTCATCTACGAGCGGCTGGACCCGTCCGTGCCGCGGCCGTCGTGCGTGCCGGCCGCCTACAGCCCGCTCAGCGTGCTCACCATCGAGCCCGACGGCTCCATCGCCTACAAGGAGTACGAGGACATGATCGCCACCAGGTGCACCTGCCGCTAGCGGGGACCCTGGGCTCGCCCTCCCAAACTCAGGTTTTAGGTTTGAGTTCTCCAGATCTGCAATCGGCTGAGCAGCGCCGCTGTAACTCCGGGAGTTGGGATTTATTTAGCACGGGGTTAGCAGAAGGGGGTTCACAGCAGAGCACTGGTTTTTGTACTCACTCAGCCTTTCTAGAATGTGCAATTAAATGTAAATAGTGTCTTTTTATCGGGAGAATTTTGCATTTAAAATGGGGGAAAGGTTTCAACTACTAAATGTCTATTTTAAGCTGCTTTATTACAGATAAAAAAAAAGATATTTAAAATAAATGGCTATCACACATACCCTGACATGCAGTGCCTGCTACTCTGCCTCTACAGAAACCTTGTGTATGGCACCTCCAGCAATGACTAGGAAGAGAAAAAAGTCTTCAATGTTAGAATTATTTCTTCAGTTTTTCATTCTCTTTCCCCATCACACTGCAGCTCTTCCAAGGAGGATGACAAAACCCTTCCTCACGGTTCTATAAAGAGTTACCAGGTTATTTTTTGCTTCTCTTGCACTTTTTGGGCTTTCTCAGCTAAAAGAAGGGTAAGAATTTAAGGGCAGCTGTGGGTAGTTTGTGAGCACTTAAATCAAGGCACTATGTTGGTAACAATTGGCATCAGGTGAGGCTTCCTTTGACTCAAGAACAAGGAGCAGCAATCCATGGGGTGAGGGCAGAGGATTGTCCACTGGAGCCACACTGCCACTGGCTTCTCAAGTAGGAAGAATTGTTTAAAAAGCTTAATCCCCAAAAATGCCTTCTAAAAGCCTTAAGTGTGTTGATGTAAATGTTGTTCAATGAGTTTAATATTCTGAAATGTGGGGCCACAGCTTTGTTTCCCCTCACAATGAAACTGTAGGTAACAAGTGCCTCAACTCTAGATGCTTTCACACCAGATTTTTACTGTAATTCATTTATTATTATTTATTTTCTCCTCCTAGACTTGGGGTTCATACACAAAACCTCTCAGCTTTAGTGGGGATTTTTCTTGTTGGTTTGTTAATTAAAGGCTGTGGAGCAGCACTATCTTGTAAAACTTGTTCAGAACATCCTTTAAGGTGGACTTGCTAATAGATTAATAAATAAATGCTGTAACTTTCTGCACTCTACCCTACCTTAGATGCTGAGCAATTTCAGAGGCTGGGAGCTCAGCCTGGCAGGGCAGAGGCTGCTGTGGTGTCACTGATGCTTCCCCTGGTCACTGAGCCCACGGGTGTCAGGCACAAATCTGCCCTAAAAGTGAGGATCCCGCTCCAGGTTTCAGTCTCTGAGTGCTGAAATCAAAGTGGTTGACACCAAAAGCTCAAAAGGGAACCTTGGTGCCACATGGAACCATCCTGGCTGCAGCTCTGTGGGCACTTGGGTGGTTTGGGTTGTATCGCTGCTGCTCCTCCCTTCACACTCTGGGAACTTGGCTTTGCTCACCTGCCAGAGGAGAAAATAAATGGAATTATTGTTCCATTATTAAGTTATTAAATCTCATTGTTTCCTGAGATAAATCCTTCTAATTATGGTGAGATGTCTAATGTAGTCCAATAATTCTAATATTCCATTAATGGGGATCATCTTTAATATAGTCTAATAATTCCAATAATAATATATTAAACATGTGTAATATAGTGTAATAATTCCAATAATGTTGAACCTATCTAATATATTCTAATAATAATTCCAACAATGTTGAAGATGTTTAACATATTCTAACAAACCTGATATATTGTAGTATTAGTTTAAATAATGGCAAATATGTCTAATATAGCATAATGATTCAAATAAAGTTGAAAATGTCTAAGACAGTAATAATTCTACTATAATTAAAATAATGGTGAAAATGTCTAATATTCTAACCATTCTCATCTATTCTAATAATTGTTCCAATAATGTTAAATATGCCTAATAATTCTAATATCTTCTAATAATTTCAATTATGTGGAAGATGATTAATTATATTATGGTGATATTTATCTATTGATGTGGAAACTGATGTATAATTCTAATATATTCTAATTATAATTACAATAATGTTGAAGATCTCAAATATATTTTATAATTCCAATAATATAGAATATATCTAATATAGTCTAATAATTATAGACTGCATTAATCCAGTAATATTGAAGATATCTAATGTAGTCTAATAGTAATTTCAATTATGTGGTAGAAGTCTTATACATTCTAATAATAATTGCAATATTGTGTACGATGC
>VWZP01004159.1:678282-732337 GCA_013396995.1 Dicaeum eximium | reverse complement strand
GGGGGGGGGTGTGGTGGGATATTTAACCTTTAAAACCCTTTGCCAGCGCAAACTATTCCATAATTCCACGATTTTCTGCTTCAGACACTCCCGCTGTTCATCGGAACTCCACAATCGCCACAAGAAAAGTGGGTTTTTCCTCAGACCGTTATTTATTTTTCATCGGAACTCCACAATCGCCACAGAAAAGTGGGTTTTTTTTTTCTGTATTATTTATTTTTGGCGGGTTTTCCGCGCTGAGGGGGGGCGGCGCCTCAGGGCCCCCTCAGGGCGCAGGTGCCTCGCGTGACCCCCCCCCCCTCCCCTCAGAGCAGGGCGCGTTTATGGCGCACATCATTTATCGCAAATCGCCCGTTAAAAACACACTTTAGTACAACTGTGATTTATCACACACATTTCACCGCCTCTGCCGTTTATTCCAAGCGGAAAGCGCCGCTCGCGGTGCCCCGGAAGGCGCCGCCGAGGCAGTTCCAGTTCCGGGGGGGCGGCGGCCATTGCGCGGTGACCGAGGGGACGCCGCGGCCATGGGGAAGCACTTCGGGCAGCTGGCGCGGGTGCGCCATGTCATCACCTACAGCCTGTCGCCCTTCGAGCAGCAGGCCCTCCCCGATGTCGTGGCCAAAGGCGTCCCCAATGTGGGCCGCCGCTTCGCCTCCCAGGTGTTGAAGGTGGTGCCCCGTAAGTACAGGGAGATGCCCTCTTTTTGTACCCCCTTCGTAGTGTGAATTTGGGGAGGGGGGGTTTGTGGGGTGTTGTTGTGTCGCAGGAGGTAGGTGATGTGCGCGGTGCAGTGTCCCCTCACTGCGGTGTCTCCATATTGTGAATATCCCCTTTGCCCAGTGTCCTTGTGTTGTGAAATCCCCTTATTCCAGTGTCCTCTCCCTGCAGTGTCCTTTTATAGGTGTCCCGTCACTGCATCGTACGCTACTTTATTGTGAATGTCCCCTTACTGTGCAAGTCCCCTTATTGTGCGTGTCCCCTCACTGAGCACTGACAGTCCCCATCCCCTTAGAGCAGTGTTCCCTCATTCCACTGTCCCTTTATGGACAGTGTCCCCTCACTCCGGTGTCCCCTGACCGTGCCTGTCCTCTGTCCCTGCCAGCCCTGGCCATCGGTTACCTCATTTATGCCTGGGGGACGGACGAGTTCGAGCGGCTCAAGAGGAAGAACCCGGCTGACTACGAGCACGACCAGTGACCACGAGCGTGACCAGTGACCACGAGCAGTGCCCACGTGGCTCCGGAGCTCCCTGGGGACCTGCTGTGCTTGTTCCCATGGCCGGACGGGATTAACAGGGAGATAAGCCTTGGCTAATAAACTGTAACTTTGCCCCATGACTCTGTGTGAAATCTGTGTCTTGAGCTGTTTGAGGTGAGGAGCATCAAATCCCTTGTCTGGTTCTCTCTGTACAGGTAGATAATCAGGCTGAAGTTCCATGTGCTCGGATGTTTTATCTTGGAGCACTTCCAGCCTTCGTCATTCCTGTTTCTTAGAAATATTCCTGAATATAAAGTGCAGCAAGGGCTGGTTTGAAATTGTTCCTTGTCCCCTTTATTTTTCCCATCACTGGCTGCTGGTTTTCCTCCAGCCTTGAGATCTGTGAAAAACAAACACTCCCTGGTTTGGTATTGATTAAAGCTGGATGGGCTGGCTGGTGGCCTGGGATTTGGGATGGACCCTGACCTCTGGCCGGAGGCTCTTCACAGGAGCTCCGGGCAGAGGATGAAGGGGAACAGGTACAGGCTGCACCAGGAGAGGTTCCATCTCTGTGTAACAATGGAATTTTTTCCAGTGAGAACAATCCGTCCCTGGAACAGCCTGGGGGTTTCAGGAGGTGACTGGACGGGGTGCCAGGTAACTCCTCTGGGCTCCTTTCCCACCAACACCTGCACCAGCTGATCTGCCAGGGCCCCTTCCAACCTGGGCTGTTCTCTGGGCCTGTGATTCTAATTACCTAGTTATACTAATGTTAATTGGGTGATTAACTGCATTCTGATACCTGATCAGTGCTAAGAGGCTGCATTAGAACCTTCTTGAAAACTGCTGGGAGAAGTAAGACTATTTAATGCCTGAAGATGATTAAAAAATCAGCTGCTGGTAGTAAAGTTGCTTAAATATGTGACAAATTCACCCTGTGTCTCTGAGTATAGAAACACCTTCACTGTTGGAAGCTCAGGTGGTTCCTTTATCCTAATTTTTTCCTCCCAGTGTTCCACTGAGTGCCTCCAGCTCCCAGCCCATGCAGAGCAACACATTGGTGTTCTGTGCTATTCCTGTAGCTGTCCTGGGAGTTTATCTTATCTGCAGGGCAGGAATGACGTTTCCCTGTGTGCTCAGGGCTGGGCTGTCAGGAAGACAATGATGCTCAGGCTCTCACTTCAGGAAGCTGAGGCAATGCAATTTTTATGACTCAATGCTAGAGTATTTTGGGGCTTACTCAGAGCACACCAGACTGAGCTCAGCCTCTTGTGTTTCCTCCAAAGCACAGCCTGAGCTTGGCATAAACATCAATAAAATCAATCAGCCAGTGCCCCCAAGTTGTGCCAAAAATATTCCATGCTTAACTGCATTTTGGGTCGCTGGTATTTTCTAAGCAGCTTAAGCAAGCGGGGAGCAACAAACTGGCTGCTGTGGCTGTGAGCTGGCAGAGATGTATAGAGGCAAATTGATCCCAGAAGAGACCTCAAAGCCCATCCAGTGCCACCCCTGCCATGGCAGGGCCACCTTCCACTGTCCCAGCCTGCTTTGAGCCCCGGTGTGCAGCCTGGCCTTGGGCACAGCCAGGGATGCAGGGAAATGTGTCAGGGCCTCAGGAACAATTCCTTCCCAATATCCCATCTAACCCTGCCCTCTGGCAGCTTTAAGCCATTGCCCCTTGTCTGTCACTGTGTCTGTGTAAGAGCCCCTGTCCCTCAGAAGAAGGAAACAGAGCTGTTTCCCTCAGAAGGTGGTGTCCTGCTCACGGTGCCTCGAGAGCCCCACAGCTGGTGGCCTCAGCGACAGCCCCTGTGCAGCTCTGCCCTGGTGCTGTCCCAGCAGCTGTGCTGGAGGGCGGCAGCTGCCCGGGCTCTCACGAGGTCCCTGCTCCTGCTCTCAGACGGCTGAACTGTGCCTGGCCCAGGGGCCAGACTAACGCAAACAGAGGGGCAGCGGCACCGCGGCCACGCGCCGGCCCCGGGACAGGGCCAGCCGCGCCACGGGGCCGGCACGGAGGGACAGGGTCAGCGCCGGGGGACAGGGTCAGCGCCCAGCTGCTCCACAGCAGCCTGCTGCTACCCTGCCCTGCCCATCCCCTGCCCCTGCCCCATCCCACGCCTTCCCAGCCATCCCAACCCTGCCCTGCCAACCTCACCTCGGATGCAGGTCCCATTCCCAGCTGGGATGGCTCCTGCTGGACCTGTGGCAGTGGGAGTTTGACCCAGGGGCATTTCAGAATCTGAGCAAGGTGCTTGAGAAGTTTTCACTCATTTATTTCTGTTCTCCTTTGGGCAATTATTAGAAGTGGCAACAGAGCAACATTTCGCATTTCTTTTCTCACATCTCTGCTTTGGCATCTTAGGGGCCTGTGGGTATTGTGGGCATGGAAAGGACCAGCTCAGTTATACTCTTTTTTTCCTCAGTTTGCTGCCTGACAGGGACAGTCTGATCTGTTAGTGACCCAGAAGGACACACAACCATTCTGATATATCATCACAAAGTACCAGCCTTCCCCAGCCAAAAAAGCTGAGAGATGATGACTTACAGAGGGCTCTGCTGCTCTTCCTGTGCTTCATGGAAGAAGTCAGGGCTCCCACTGCTGCCTTGTCCTCCTTTGTGTTCTACACTAGTGCCTGATGGAAACAGCAGAAGTTAGAACTCAGACACATGAAAAGGAAGGACTCCATGCGAAAAACAATTGAGAAATTCCCAGCCAAATATAAAGTAAACTTTTTAAGTTTAGCTACTTGTCTGCCATGATTTACTGTCCCAGTTCCCTCCCTTCTTAAGATCCAAGAATGTGAAATAATGAGAATTTTGCTTCTTCCTCCCAGAGAAGCAAAACAAATAGGGCAGAAGAAGGTGTGCAAGAACCATCCTAGGATGAAGAAGGCGGTGTGCAAGAACCATCCTAGGATGGGAATGACTGAATAGTGGTTGTACACTGTGCTGGGAAGGTTTTTCTTTTAATTCCAGTGAAATTTGGGCTAAGGGGTAATAATCTGACATCACAGCATTACCTTAATCTAAGTCACTTTCCCTCCACGCTGGCACTTGTGCCTTCAAATTAAGCAATCAGAGAAAACAGAGCCTATGACACCAGATCTGTATTTAAAATTCAGCTAAAACACAGTTCATTATACACTTACTATTTTATAAAATATTTTCTTCAATTAAAACAGTGTGTTCCAAAACCCGCACAGAGAGACACAAGTTGGAATTCTGTATGCCACTCTGCAGTCTCAGATGTCTTGACCTGCCTGACAGAAGCACAGCGTGGTTTGGGTTGGAAAGGCCCTTAAAGCCCTTGCAGCTCTCCCCACCTTCACCAGCCCAGGTTGCTCCAAGCCCCATCCAACAAGATCCACAGGGTCCCCTAGGTGAGGAGCCATGAGACACAAACACTGGGACAAGCACAAGTGTGAAAGCAGAGGGGAGAGGAGAAGAGAGGTACCAGCTCTGCTCACACTTCTCTCTGCTGCTGCCATCTCACTCCACCATGGAAAAACTGACGTTTCCTCTCAATGACAAGGAGCCCCTCCACCCCCATGGCAGCTGCTGGCACTTTTGGCAGCCTGATGGTGAGTGACATGGCTTGGGGCAGAGATGGCTCATCCATGAAACCACAGTCTGCACACGGAGCTCCTCGGCTCCAGACAAGCCCTGAGCAGCCTCTTCCATTATCTACCTAGAGATGATTATCTTGGACACCTTTGGATTCCTGGGGGAATGTGTGAGTTATCACACATTTTACATTTCCAAACCCAGCTGGGAAGTGTTACATCTGCTTTTTCAGCACTGTGTGCCTGGAAATAAAGGTTAAGCAACTTCCTTATGGTTCTTTCATGTACCAAGAGTGAGAAACAAATCAAAAGCGTAATTCTCTGCTCCAAATTAGCTTGGCAAGACAACCCCTGCCCCTGTTTGACTAACCCAGAGCTACAGAAGTTAAATTAGGGTTTTGATCTTGACCATAATAATTTGGGCCACCCCCCCTTCTGCTTACAAACAGACTATGGAGTTCTGGTAACATCTTAGGAGGGCTTTAAAAAAAGGAACAGCTGTCACAAGGGGTCAGCACAACTGGCCAGACAAAGTACAAGTGGAAGGAGAGTAAATCATTAACTCGAGGCAGGCCTTGAACCAGATCACTGCAGCAGATGTAGACTTAGCAATTCCCTCTTGCTCCAAAGCGAACTTTGGTCCTGTAATACCTGGCAGCTGATGCAACGATAAGAGAATGAAGTCTATAAAAATGTAGCTGAAAGCCTGGGAAGTCCTGACTGGAGCTCTTTGTGCCTCCTCTGCCCACAGCTGCTCCAAGTGACAGCTCCCACCGGGAAGATGCACTGGTGGAAAGTGATGGCTGCCCTTCTGCTCTGCTCACTGCTGCTCAGCCAGGTAAACAGATCATACTGAAATAAACTACTTAAAGGGCTAATTCAAAGGACAGGCAGTTCATAAAAGCTGTTATGATTTGGATAGACAACTGGCAGGAGTTAAGAGGTGACAGCAGGGCTTTTTAGAGGATTCAGCCTCATAAAAATGTAGAGTTACTGCCTAGTGAATATTGGGCTACTCTGAGCCACAGCTCAGCCAGTGATTCTGCCTTCCCTCTCAAGAAGATTAAAACCATCATTAATTTTGGTGGATATTTCTTTGGGGTTGGGCTGCAAGCCTTGCTTTACCCAGAGGGTGCTGCGATCTGAAAACCAGAAAGATTTCAAGCGCTTCGCTTAAAATGAAGCCTGTTGAGCTCAGCAGCAGAACAAGGGAGTGCTGCAGCTGCCACGTGTCCTGACGGTCACCCTGCTGTTTCAGAGCCAGGGCGTGTCCCTGTCCCTGGGCCAGCCCCAGCCCCAGCCCCGCAGTCCCCGGCAGCGGCGGATGACGCCCTTCTGGAGAGGGGTGTCCCTGAGACCCATCGGAGCCTCGTGCAGGGACAACAGCGAGTGCCTCACCATGCTCTGCAGGTAACTTCCCACCTGGGCTCGTCCCAACGGGGTCCAGAGGTCACCCTGTGCATAAAAAAAGATACCAGGAATAGGAATGGGGCAACAGAGTCAGACTCTTTAGTAAGCAGAGCAAACAGAGCAGAGTCCAGGTCTCCTTAGTGCCAGCCCCAGTCCTTTCACTGCAACCCCAAATAACCTGGCTGGGCTAAGGGAACAAAGGGCTCCAGACAGCTTTTAGGTAACTTATAGACCTTCCCATTGATCCTTCCTTTTAAAGCATGTACTAACAAAAAGTGAAAAAGCTTTTATTAATAGCTCACCCTAAATTAATCACTTTAAGGTCATGATTTAAGCTCATAGTTTAAAAAGCAACTACAATATCAAAAGCTATTTAGTTCTCATTAGGCATGAGCAAATTGTTCAACTACTATAAACTGTTTAGTTAAAATTATTACTTAATGACTGAAAGGTGATTTTATATGGCACTTGTTGTACACATACACCAGCACTCAGAGACAAGAGAGAAAAGTCATTTTCTACTATAATGGATAAGTATATCCTATTGTTAATGAATATAGTATATCCTATAATTAATTAATATAATTATAAGCAAGCTTATTTTATATTATAAATTATTAGGATAAGTAAGTAAATAGGACAGGGTGGTTGGGCTGCTATGCTATGTTTGGAATTCTGATGGAAAGCAAAGACCAAAACATGAACCAAGACTGAATAGCTGAGGGGAATACAGTGTGCCTGAACCCAGCACTGCTGGCTCAGGGGCACAGAGATGTTCCTGGGAGCCTTGGCTGAGCCTGGCAGGGCAGCCCCAGCCCTCAGTGCCTCATGATGGATTTTTATCCCAGGAAAAACCGCTGCCTCCTCTCCACGGCCTCGGCGTGACCTGGCACCAAGCACAGCCTGCACTGTTACTGCTGACCATGCTCCACACACTTGGGATGTATTTATTGACTGCTCAGGAGCTGCAAGGGCCTCGAGCAATCAGGATATTTAATATTTCTTTCACGTGTGCTGATAAAAGGACTTCAAAGAGCTCGAGAGCATCTCCTCCCACAGCCACGCCTCAGGAGGCCTCTGGCCAAGCTCAATAAAAGGGCTCTGCATCTCCTGCTCGTTTGGTTTTTTTGTAATGCTTCCTATTATTTATTTGAAGGTGTGAATTAAAATATATATTGAGCAAAGCAGCTTGGTTTTCCTTGTATCTTGAGCAGAGTGGACGGTGAGCACAGAGCTGGGGCTGAGCTCCAGCCAGACCTGGGACATTGATCCCTCCCCCTGGCAAGAGCAGAAAGTAGAGCAGCCCCCATCTCCTCCCAGTCTAGCCCTTAACCAGCCCTCTGATAAGGCCTGCTGGAAAGGGGGAGCCAAACTGATAACGCTGATAGCAATTCCAGTATCCCAAATATATCCAGCAGTAAGTGGAATGAGAACTATTTACTTTTAATTACTTCTAATACTGATTTATTTAAATATATGAGCCCCAAATTTACTTAAATACATGGCCTAGACTGACTTTTGACTGACCTTATCTCCTGTCTTAAAATGAATTGATCAAAATGCTGTTTTGATGTGTTGGATGTCGACCTGGAGGCTGAAAGACAAAAAAAAATATCAACAAGTCTGGACACACACACTGGGTGCTACTTATCTTTTGTTTCACAGAGCAATGGGATCAAGGAAAGAAAATTCTGCCTAAAAATGCACATCCAGGGAAGAGAGGGACCCACAAAACAGATACAAGCACAGGGGGTTGGAAGTTTAATACAGAAAATCTATTTGATATTTATTAAACTTAGTTTCTCCAGTTACAGTTTTGCATTGTACAAAGCATTTTAATGACACAGTAGTTAAAAAGATCTTTACAAATTGAAATGTGATACCCTTTTCTCCAAATATTTTAATTGCCATAAATTTGTTTAAAAATACACATTAAACGCATGTTTCAGACACTAAACTTTCTATAATCTCAATACCACAAAATACATAGAATATACTATACAGATGTGGAAAAAATCTAGTTAGTATATAATACTTTGCTCACCATTAACAGCTTTATTACGTGAAATGCACATACTGACTTAGAAATCCTAATTTTGAGCCCCAAAGTACCCTTTGAAATTTCAAATGTATTGCAACAAATAAAATCACAGTTTGTTTCTCTTTTTCTGGTTTTGGTTGAAGACAGATGCCCAAATCTTTTGATAGAAAACAAAATGTAACACATGGACTTGTCATGTACAAAGCATAAAACAGAGACATCCCATTAGTTACTAATAGTACCTTTCTGTAGGATTAATCAGGGCTTCATTTATAAGTGACAGGTTAAAAGTTACCTCCCCTCCCCAGCCCTCCCCCAAAAGAAAAACCCCTTCTTCACCAAATAATAATTTCAAATAAGATAAAGGATTTTTAATAAATATATAAGCACTTTATCCTCCATATACAAAATTTTTTTAAAACAATTTAAAAGGGGGACCAGATACAAATGTCAGGAACTGTGCTTGGAAAGTCATGCCTGGTCCTTGGAGTAGAGTTTGGGATGTGGAATGCCAAGGCAGCGCCCGGAGCTGGGACAGGGCTGGAGCCTGGAGCCAGGAGCTGCCCCAGGAACGGGCACACGGCCACGGGAATTCAGTGCCCAGGTGGAATTAACAGAGGGGAGGCTCAGCCAGGCAGCTGGAATTGCTCCCCCAGGATCCAGAACCGAGCCTGAGGGCAGCCTGGCTGCCCTGGAACCCTGGGACACACCTGGGACACACCCAGGACACACCTGCACCCCAGGGACACTGCCTGCCTGGGAAGCCCCTCCTGGAACAGCTCTGCACCTGGGTGAGCAGAGCTCTGGCTCCTCTCTGTCCTTCAGGATGCCCAGCACTGACCTCACTGCTCGGGAACAGGGGTTTTCCACAACACTGACACATCAGAGGGAGAAGTTTCAACCCTGACCCAAGGATTTGTCGTGAAGGTAAGAATTTGGAAGTTGTTTACTCCCCAATGGGTAATTCAAACTTGACTTGCTCAGGCCCTTGTGGATCTGCCTCAATGGAAACACTGCAGTGACAGCAAAGGTCTGTTCAGAAAATGACATTAAATACAGCAAAGGTAGTTTCTCTCTCTTTCCAGCAGTCTGCCTTTTGGGCAAACTCCATAATTCTCTGCCTACGGCTTTAATTTACTTGCCCCAGGCAAGTGCTACATCATTCCCATAAATTCTGACTCTCTGTGTGTTGGGGCCATTCATAAATACGTTTCAGGGCATTTTTTGTTACCACAGCAATCAAGCCTCAGCAATCTAAAGGAATATACATTGCACTCCTGGATAATATGCAATATTTATCACCAATAAGATGGTGACTCAGCACTCAATAAATAATATATCAATATAGTCAGTTGCACCATAATCTAAAAACAAGTATAACATATACTTTGGACAGACTGAGTCATATATATATACATATATATTAAAAGACACATACAATACAAATTGCATACTGCCATCGAAGCCAAGGAGAGCCATCCATCTGCTCTGCTTTATGGCTGAGATTCAAATCAAAACAAAACTCTTGGGCTGGTTTACTCTGGTGTCCTGAAGATTTGTTTGGAATTATAAATGGTTTGCACCTTTATCACCTGGAACCTGCAAGTCTGAGAGCAAAGTCAAACAGCACAGACAGCTGAGCAAGCCTAGTCTGATTGAGCCATTTTTAAGATTCACCAACTGGGGCCATGATCAGCAAGGGAATTAAAATTACAGCATTGATATGTATTGATATATATTCCCTGTCCAGGGAATCATCTGGGAAGCCAGGATTGGGGAGTCCCTCCTTAGTCACTCCCCCTGTGGTGCTGGGAGCTGCCCAGGACAGGGACAGAGCCCTCCGACTTGGGCAGAGGGATGGAAGCCTAGGACTTTATTTGCTTTTCTTTTTCTTTTTTTTTTTTTTTTTTTGGCTATAAAATCTGATCAAGTACAGAACTTTACACTCAAAAACCAGGGTCAATCCCAAATGAAGATATGCTTCTGGAACTGTGAGGTTTGAACTGATCTGTTTGCATCAGCCCCAGCTGCACAAGGCATTTCCTGTCCATCCCCAAGCGCGCTGCGGATCCCCCGCAGGGACACAACGCCTGGGACAGCACTCCAGAGGATGTGCCACCAGAGTTCACCCTTCAGCTGGGACACTTCCAACCAGCTCAGGTCCACATTTTGACATGATGCAAAAAAAACCTTCTGGTTGTTTGAAGCCAATTTCTAAGATCCACTGCTCTAGGGATAAGCGATGCGTTTTTGAGGGGCCGATTTCGCGTGACACCAAAAGGTATTTGTGGGACTCTAGTTAAGGACAAAGAATTCCCCGAGATGACACCATTCCTGCTGACAGCAATGGTGACTGTGCACAAAGGAGCAAGCCAAGAACAGCCACGCTGGCTAGTGCAGCACTACACACAAACCCACCCACGAATGCGACTTCTACCAAGGGATTTCTCAGCGTCAGAGGTGTGCGAGGCACTTCAGAGGAGGAAAGGAAACACAGCTGACAGTGTCCCATGCCCACGGCGGGAAGTTTGAGGGTACAGAGTTCTGTCTCCAACAGCAAAGACTAACAGAAAGGTGACCTTGCACAGTGATTCCATAGAAAGGATGCTCCCACAGACCTGAAGAGGCGAGTCAGGGAGAGCCCCGGGTCTGTTCCCCGTTTATCAATCCGGACGTAGCAAAGCTTTTCTGGAAGTACAAAACACGCTGGGACGCAAAGGAAGCTCTACGAAGATGCAGCTACCTTGTAGTAGGTTACTAATTTGCAAAACTTCTAAACTCTTAAAGCCCATAGGACATACTGCAGTACTAAGGAGCATAGAATTCTATTCCTTCTCTCGAGGTTGCCGTGATTTTGGCACTTAACTACACCTACACAAAAAATTTAGTGCAATAATTTTCCTGAACATGCACGTTCATATCTGGTACAGAATAAAGGGTTCAATGGGAGAGAAAACAAAGCAGCATTCCACAATCTCACTCCAAAGGATTCAGAGTTGGACTCTGGGGAAGGAGACCACCACGATGAGTCAGTTTGTGTGACAGACACCAGGACTTTGAAAAAGGAAATGGAATTTTACCCAAGTACTGCAGAAGACCACTGCATACAGTATACCTGGTCCTGCTGTAAAACATCTTGTAAACAGTTCATAAAATCTTCATCTAAAAGTAAGGCATAAGGCACACCAGACATGTTGGGGGCACTAAGCAATACTGAAAGCAGTAGCATTTGAAACCTTTAACTCAGACAAGCACCTCACATGGAAAGGTACTTTGGTTTGCACTCGGAGAGGGCCACCTGCAGCTCCACCACTCCTCTGTGGCACCCAGCAGCCCCCTCGGGAGTGGACGTTACGTGACATGAACGGGACCTTCATTAGCACGGGGTAAAGCCAAGTTTGCCACCCATCCTGCACAGAGCAGTGCTTCCTGCAGGAGAGCTCTGCTCCCACCCCACGGTGGCTGCTGCACTGCCAGCCTGTAGTGTCCATCACCCAGCAGACCCTAAGAGAACAACATGGACCTAGAGTTCTACTAAAGATTCCTGGTTTCTCAGTCAATGGAAAAGATGCAAATGACAGTTCTGGTAGGAACTGAACTACTCTTGGGTTTGGAACCACAAAGTTCCCCAATTTCGTAACTGTCAAAAAGTGACAAGCACGGAAACAAAAGGTATTTGAAATGAAGAGATGCAAAAAAGCACGAGATTGTCCTTTTCCAAAGCCTTTCCTGTTTGCATCGCACCCATCGGACCGAAGGTCATTCCTACACCATTGCCTGGACGTTACATTAAATGCAAATTACTGTAATGTTTTGTGATTGTTATAGTGTTAATCGATGGCTTGAAGCTGCCGTGGAAACAATCCAAGGCAGATCCAGCTAAATATTTTTCCATATAAATTTCTTTATAATTCATTTAAATGAAGTATCTCAATACGTAGAAGAATATCTGGAACTTTTCTATTTAGTACAAATTCTGCAATAATAAATCTGTAGTTGTCATTTATTAGTCGACTCATAGGCATTAGGCATGAGAAGTATGGTGTCCCTACTCATTAGAACCTATCAACCCTAATTCCTTTTACAGGCTCTACCACCACAAGACATTACAGAGTAACAAAGCTCACAAAGTACTTAAATAAAGTGTCTAGGTTTAATTTCTAAGTACTCAAATGGGGAAATTTAGGGAAGAAGAAATAGCTAAAACCAGCCCCAAATGAGGCTTTTCAAAATTAAAATTAAAAAAATTAAAATAAATACGATTTAAACTGACTATTCATGTATTGTGACTGGAATTCCAATGATCTATCCATGACAGATCAGCAAGACTACAACTTTTACGTAGCAGATTTTCAAATATTTAAATAACTTAAACTGGGAATACTGGAGAAGTCCACGAACCAGCTGATTTAGGGTTAAACACAAAACACAAATGAGCATGGGAGACATGGGCAAGCATTCCTTGCTCTTAGTGTCAACTAAGCAATGTGTTATGGCAGTCTTCCTTATTGACATGACACAGTGTTGTGGAGAGGAATCAGAGGCAGCTGAGGAGGGCTGGGCTGGGCTCTCACTTGGCGTCCAGGCGCAGCCAGTGCAGGCCCTGCCGCGTGTAGCGCACCAGCTCCGTCATGATGCTCGTGTTGAACACCAGCGGCCCCATCACCTTGTCCAGTTCAGCAAAGAACTCTAGAACAGCACAAACACACGTTAAAGGAGAGCACTGGGCAACCACACCCAACCCCAGTTCCCAGCATCGATCCTGGGGTGGAGAGAAGGGGAATGAGGAGAGGTGAGGGAAGTTGGGACTCAAGGAGAAAGGCCCTTCCTAACCCATTGCTTTAC
Organism: Dicaeum eximium; assembly: GCA_013396995.1. Classification (NCBI taxonomy): domain Eukaryota; kingdom Metazoa; phylum Chordata; class Aves; order Passeriformes; family Dicaeidae; genus Dicaeum; species Dicaeum eximium. The sequence goes on along the minus strand of VWZP01004159.1, from coordinate 719,281 downwards.
TCTTCTGCACAAGACTGCTTGGAAACAACTAAACCATTGCCAAACTTCTTGGTTTTCCTCTAAAACTTACATTTCACTAGTTGAAAATAATTAAACTGCTGCCAAACTTCCTTAAGAAGTCTTCACTAAGGAATTTCAGAAAGGCAAATGCACCAAGTTCCTCTTCCTACACTGAACATTTTACAGGAAACACAACAAAGATTTTTATGTCCCAGCTCCAACACCACCTTGACAATCACAACACCCAGCCTGGGGTATCCCTGCAACCCAAGGTGGTGTCACTTTCCCTCGATTTTGCAGAGGTTCAGCACCAACAAAATGAAAGCCTGGGAGTGCATTGGGAGTGCCCCAGCCCCCTCTGGAGGTCTCAGTCCCCCTGAGGCAGCCCTTACCTTTCTGCTCTCTCGAGAGCTGTTCTGCTTGTTCCCAGATTTCAGTGGCATAGAGGAAGTTGGAGGTGACCTGGACGTAGCTGGCAGCCATCTGGTGGATGCGCTGCGGGATCGTCACCGAGGACCCGCTCCCTGAAGGGTTGGCTGCCCCGGAAGAGTAATTTCCTGAATTCCCTGGAGACAGCTTTGGAGAGACTGGAGATGGCATCCCCACAGGTTTGCTGCTCACCCAGAGGGCAAGATGGAATTGGAAAAGCAGAAATGCACCAGCTTTAGACACATTATGCTCTGAGATGTCCCCTAAGATCCCCCTGCCCACACTCAGGGTGTGGGATGGGGACACTCCCACTTTACACACCAAAAAACAACAAATGGAAATCTCGAGCTGGGAACTGCTGAGGATCCTCCCCAAAAACTAATTACCAAACTTCAGCATCTCAGCATTCAATAAGATCTTAAATTCATTGTTTAAATGAACTTTAAAGAATAAGAACAAAAAAATTACAGCTACCTGGTAACTCCACTGCCAGAATATTGCATTATATAACATGACTGCAGATAACACCATGGAAATCTGAAGTGTCCTCCCCTTAAACTCATTGAATAATTTATCAAAGGTCCGTTATTGGGTTTAAAAGAGCAGAAGTAATTGCTAAACTATGGAACAGAGAATCCTGCAAGTGCTGGTAACCTCTGGCCTTGCAGCACTAATGAAGCTCTTTTTTGGGGAGAGAAGCATTAAACACCAAAACTCCCTGGGATAAATGGTTTGTGGGTTAGTGGCACACTGCCCCTTTTTTAGCCTGACAAACCCTGCAGAGCTGCAGCACCTCCCTCCACCATGGTAACTACACAAAAAATGGATCAAAATCCACACCCTTTAAATAACCACCACAAAAGCTGCTCCCTGAGCCCCCCTGGCACACAGACAATGGAGAAAACATCCTTTAAGTTGAAAAATAGAGGTAACAGCTTTTACCACTCACCTTCCCATACCCGGTGATGGTGCTTGAGAATTATTGTAGCAATTCTGTGGGGGAAAAAGACACATTTCACCTGATTTGTGTCGATACTTTCACTAGTTACATTTTATCTGGATGTTTAATTGGCCGTTTTAACCAAGTTCTTTTTTCATAGTTGTACTTCCAGGTAATGCTCTCAGTAATATCACAGTAAACTGAAATTTAGGGAAATACCATTTTTTACTGGATGGATAAGAAACAAATTAAGGGGTTATTTTAGCAAAAAAAAAAACAAGTATTAGTACCATTATGTTTGAATGTTCTAAGAAAATACAGATGCAATTACCTTCAGATGTTCAGTCAGAGTTTTTGAGTATTTCAATGCACTTTCCTTTTTCAGTTTGAAAAGCCTCAGGTACAGCAGAGCTTGGCACCGAAGGCTGCCCAAAGACAGGACAAATCAGTCACAGTTCAAGTCAGGTTTATCTCAACTCAGTGAATTAAAAAAATCTAATAGCTGTGGTCTTGATGTTCTCTCTGCCAACTCAGCTCTCAAGTCCTAACTCAACCAGAAAATCCACAACCACTCTGAAATTCTGAAGGGAACTGAAACAGCTCTGTGTGCCCCAAGCTGGAACTGGAAGTCCCAGTGCTGCTGCTGGGCTTGGGAGCCACCCTGCAGTGACTTCTCAGCAAGGGTTCATTCAGTGCCCACCTGTGCCAGGACACCCCGAGCCTGCCAGAGCTGTCCCTCTGCTCTCCCCTGAACCAAAGGGTTCTGCTACACCCTCTGCAGCCACTCCCTCTGCCTCAGGGCTCCTGCCAGTCCCCACAGCCAGTCCAAGTCTGATTTATCCCTGGCTCAGGAGGCACCTCCTGCTCTCTCTCCAATGTTGCAAAGCCTTGGCCCTTGCTGGCAACATCCCCATTTACAGCAATCAGACACAGCTAAATTTTTGTGTACAGCCAAGTGGAAATCTCCTGTGTTTGGTTCAGGAACACCCAAGAGCTCAGTGCAAACCAGCATTTTGTGTTAATTCCAGGTGTGAAATGCACAAGGGCACTGCAGGAGTGCCAGCACTCACCAAAGCACTGCCAGCCTTTTGTCTGCAGCCGTCGCATCCGGGGCCAAGTAATTCTTCAGTTTCATAGTGTATCTGCAGAGAAAGGCAGCAGGTCAGCCCCAAAACAAAAACTACCTCCATGTATCATTCACAAAACACTCGTGTTCTCATGACTTTCCAGTTTCAGCTGTCTCCACTCTTTTAGGAACATCTCTCAGCCCCGAATAAAGCATTGACTCAGCAGTAACCAGAGTAATTCTGCTCCCTGTGGGTCACTCATTGTAGAGGGACTTGAAGCCTCAGCAGGAAGCACCTCACCCTTCCTGGGAATGCTTTAAACCCCAGCAACTGGAATCAACTGGTCACTGCTCCAGTGTTACTGGGATTGACACTAGATCTCAAGAAGTGGGGGCAAAACCTCTGCACACCTCCCAGCTCTGATTCCCAGAGCTTCCCCCACCCACCTGCCCCTGCAGGAGCTCTGCAAAGCTTACTTGATTAATTCCACAGTTTCTGAATACATAGGGAACGGGGACTTGGATTCCTGAGCATTTTTCTCCAATGCATTCCCACACTCGATGAAGGACACGACAGCATCCAGGTAGTACACGGCCTTCTCGAACCTGTCCGACTGCAGGGAGGGAGAGCAGCCACAGCTCAGAACAGAAACCACAGCAGTGCAAGGAAATCCCAGCACAGGAGGGCAGGAGCATGGCAAGGGCAGCAAACCAACCCCAGGATCAGGGCCACACACTGGGTGGGCACTGGAGATCCACTCACCAAAGCATCTGCATTGTGTTTCAGCTTCTTTGCTTCCTGCAAGTAATGATCAGCTGAGTAAGTCCTGCAGGAGAGGACATGGATTTAGGGACTGGAGCCACCCATTCACACAGCCTTTTGTAACTGCAGCTTCTTCATACTGCCACATTCCAGGGCTTTTTCTGCTCTAACTCAAGCTACGATAAAACTCTTGAAAGGAATCTGTTCGTTAACTACTATAATAAAATTGCTAGAAGTAATTTCAAGTTAATTCTCTAGCTTCAGGTAATTCCAACAGTATTTCAAGCTAGTTCCTAAGCAGAGAGTTATTTTACATTTGCAAACACAGTTTACATGGTGCAAACATAGTTTCATCTGTGCTTCTGTGGAGCAAAATGCCAACTCTGCTCCATGAGGAGCTGCCTGTGTTCAAGATCCAGAGCCCCCCAGAGGGAAAGGGAATTTTCTGTCCTTACCTATCATCAAAAACAAGCTTTGCTCTCCTCGACTTCACACTTTCCGTGGCCTGAGCAGAGGCAGGAGGGCAGCTGGAGGAGTTGTTCAGGATCTTTTCCTGGAAGGGAAATCCATGCCATGATTACAAGCAGAGCATTTGTTGTATGAATTCCCCCATTCCATCCAGGAAGGACAGGCTGCAGGAGCACTGGGAATAACTCAGCTCCCAGGACTCTCCCACAGGGCTGGGCTGGGGCTCCTCACTGCAGAGGGGAGGGTGCAGCCAAGGCTTTCCACATACACCCAGGGTCAGGAACTCCCTCCCTCCATCTCACCTGTCACTGTTTCTAAATCCTGTTTTTCTACTCTAACACAGATGAGGAGGATTTGGAGGATTTCTATCAACAACTCTCTCTGAATGCCTTTGCCTTGAAAAACTCACACAGGAGTAGTTACTCCTCTGAGAAAGACATGAGTAATCACACCTGAAGTATAAAACAACAAACATATCAGAAATTAACAGCTGGCTTGGGGATATTTATATTTTTAAATTCCATCACATTGATCTTCCCAACCTAAATGTCTCACAAACCATTTTCTGCACCATCTCCATAACCATGTTTTCTCCCCTCCAACCATGGGGAGCTCTGTAAATTGCTGAGCTGGAGTTGAAAAAATCTTTCTACCATGTCATAAAATGAGAGCCAGAGCTTGCCATGCCAGCACTGAGCATGGACTGAGCTCCTGCTGTCCTCTGAAACCAGGACAAGTTCTGTATCTGCTCTGAGGAGACAAGAGCAGCCCCACAGCTCCATTTCCAGCTTTCTGGAGATGTTCTTATTAACCACTTAAACAATGAACAAGCAGCACCAGTCACCAGGGGATGACTGAACCCATTCCTCTATTAACACAGGAATTTGCCAGGAAAAGCATTTGTATTCCATGATCTTTCCATGTTCTCTTCTCATTTATGGCCTCCCAAGGCACTTGAGCTCTATGTCAGGAAACAACGCACATCCCAAATTAATGGTATTTGAAACTGAACTGGAAATGATTGTTTAGATCAAACCAAATAAAACAAGAGGCAGGGACAGAACCAGCCCTTTACCTTGGCTTCCTTGGCACTGCTGGACCCCTTCCCCTCTGTCTTCTTCTGCTTGGAAGAGGAGCTGCTCTTGCTGCCACTGCTGCTCTCCTTGCCCGGGTTGCTGCTGGATTTTAGGGATGAGGACTGACTGACTGTTCTCTTCCTGGAGCTGTGTTCCTGCTTGGAATCCTTCTGCAGGGCTGGGGCAGCAGGGGAGGGCAGCAAATCCTTCTCTTTCACAGCACTTGGCTTTGAAGACCTGGAAAACAGGAACAAATTCAGGGTTTGGGTTTCTTCCTTAACAAACAAAACCAAAACCAACAAAAACAACCCCAAAAAACAACACACAGAAGTTTGATTTTTAAATCTCTAACTAAACACCTTTTTCCCCCCAAGATTTTACAGTCAGACCCAGCTTTGGAGAAAAGCAGAATAATCCTCTCAGTGAGTAGGTTTCTCCAAAGCCAGACTGAGCTTGTTTTCACCATTTTATTTGTTCTGACCTGAAAACACATGCAAACCCAGACAAGTTCTAACCATAAAACCACACCCCTGCACCATTTCTGCACAAAAACCACCCCAAACCCTCCCAATTTCAGCAGTGGGAGCCAATGCCAGCGCCAGGCTGTCTGTGCTCAGCAGCCAGCCAACAGCTCCAGGGAAAGATGCTCCAGATAAACCTCTGGAAGCAGGGAATGGCAAACTTCCCCAGCACAGCCTTTCAGGACACTCTCACCTGGTTCCTGAGGAATTCTGTTGGCTATTCCTGCCCTCCCACCATTATTATTTTTATACATTATTTCTAGAAAATCTTAGTTTCAGTAAATTAAATGTCCTTCAGAGAACTGCACTGGCAATCAAGTAAACATAAGAAAAAAAAAAATCAAATATGAGGTAAAAATCAAACTGGTAATGTATCCATTCATTCTACAGCTGCTCCCTAGCACAGTCAGACACTTTAATTCAGAGGGGGCAAACAGAAGTTGTAGCATCCAAACTGCTGCAGTTTCTCACATTTTGTAATTTGGCAATTACTCACTGGACAGGAATATTTTCTGTGACACAATTATACCAGTTTTCATTGCTTGAACTGAAATAGAAGTTTCAAAATGCAGTGCAAAAAAACTTAATCTCTCCTGGGGATTAACAATGATCAAGAAATCAGTCAAACAAAGGCATAACAGGTGTTGCAAAAAGCATAGGGAATCCAGAAATAACATCTTAAACAACGGGACTGCTCTGCTCATTCTGTATTACTTTGTTTTGGTATCACTGACACTTTTCTTGCACTAACAGATCAAGGAGATGGGAGGTAAATCCATGGATCCAAAGCTCAATGCCAGCAGCTTCCCAAAGAAAGCCAGTTCAGGAGTTTATCTCCAGTTTAAAACTTACTAAACAGAGAATGACCAGATGGGGTTAATTTAAAAGCACAGGTTTTGATTTCTAGACCAAACCTAAGCCCCACTGGGTATCAGAGAAAACCAGGAAGGAAATATTCCCTTCACAGGAGGGGTGACCTCACTTTGTTAAGGAGCACAACTGCCCTTGGCAAGTGCTCTTGGGGATGGAAATTAATTTCCACCAATTGCTTGTGGAATCTCTGAAATAAATTTGTTTGAAGGGTAAGAAAAAATGAAATGTTACCAATTATTTGAGGAAAACTTGGGGTGGGAGAGAGGAGAAGAGGGGGAAGATGAGCACCATTGTCTCCACGGCCACCCTGACCCTCAGAGCAGGGAAGAGCAGAGATACTCACTCCCTGCTGCTGGAATTCTTGTGTCCTGAGGGAGCTTTTTCTTCCAGTTTCGTTTTCTTGCTTTCACTGGCTCTGTTTTCATCCTCGTTCTGAGCAAAGCAAATGAGAAAAACATCCAGCAAAGATCCACATTTACACACACTGAGAGTGGCAGAATTTCACACTGCTATCCCTCAGCAGGTGTTTCACAGTCAACACAGACCCAAAACCATGGAATACAGCACCTTATCCTTACCAGACCCTGATATTGCAACAAAATGAAAATCCCAGTCTGGCTACTAAATTACAACCTGATCAAAGCAGCAACAGCCAAGCTGTTCATTTCAGCACAGATAAATGATAACCAGGAAATCTCAGGAAAATCTGCCAAAGCCTTTGGCATGATCAGGAGACAGATTTGATGTTGTGGGGTCTAAAGAGGCGCCTGATGAATGCCAGGAAAGGGTAAAAATCTAATCAGTCTATTAAAGTCAGCTCAGAGATGCTGAAGACTAAGTATTTATATCAATTTAATCCTTAAGTCACAGGGTCTTGAAGGTAAATTTCTAAGATGTCTTCACTGAGCACTGGAGGGATCAATACAGTGAATAAGAGGGAAAATGAGGCCTCACAGAATAAATCATCTGGTAACAAACCCCAGATTGAAACCCCTAAGGTTTTTGGTTTTGTTACTGATGCTGCAACTTGAGAATTGTGATCAAGGAAACCCAGAAATGTAGAAAATCAAGTAGGTGCCCCTTGGGTTTGGAGCACAAATTTAAAACTGCAGGGGTGGGGAAAGGGGGTCCTGTCCTTGCCTCCCCCAGCTTTCCATCCTCAGAGTGATCTGAGGCTTCACAACATTTATCCACCACTATCTCCTGGGATAAAGCCTAAATTTAACTGGTCTCACCAAAGCCTTGTGGTTTGGATGTGAGAGCACAGATCTTTAACACTGTAATTCCAAATGTGTGGTTAAGGGCAAAACTGGCCAAAGAGAGAGAAATCAGGGAGTTCTGGAACCCAGGGAATCCAGACCCATTGGAACATGTGAATGCATTCCCAGGAACATCAGCAGTTACACAGTAACACCTGCAAAAAGTAATTGCTCACTGTAGTGGTCAGGGTTATTCCCTTTTTACAAAAGAAGCTCCTTTTCTCACTTCACTTCCTCAGCCAGAGAAAACAGGAATCTCAGTTAGGAGCAGTGCAGGATAAATCTGTTTGCAGTTACATGTCAGGGCTCCTGCACAACACTGACTTCAGCAAGTGATCCAGCTTGCTTTGGTTGCTCAGGAGGAAACTGGTGAAACTGAAATGCTCCATCTCCTCAAATGACTGGGAATGACCTCCCAGAACCCTGGGACTGCAGATGGACACAAAGTCTCCAAGCTCTTTGACAGCCAGATCCCTTTGACACGGCAAAATGAAATTTTCAGAGGCCATCCAGAGCAGCACAGGGATTTCTGAATCCCTGCCCCAGGGCCTCATAGCCCTGCACTCTTGGAAACCAGACTCCCTGGGTCACTGAGCCCATCTGACAGCCCCAGGTTTGCCCTTTATACACTGTCCCTGTGCTGAGCTTTCAAAAAGCAGTTTAAAATTACACCAGCATTGACTTCTCACATTCCCCCCTCCAAGAGTATCCCTTCTATTCATTCCCCCACTGACTCCTGCCCATATTACTGCCTCCCAGCCAATCCTGTTTTTTACTTCTAGCTGGAAAGATGAAATGCTTTTGGAAAAGATTCAGTATTATTACTGAACAGAGATCCCTCTGCTCCCAGTAAAGCAGCACCTGAGATGTTTTCTGCTGCTGCCATGCCCCAGGCCCAGTCCTGCCCCATCCCTTATCCTGGCAATGGGTAATTCCCTGACTCAGGGAGCTGATCCAGCTGAAAACTGACTTTTGGGGTTTTTTTCCCAGGTGGATTTCCCATTGGATCAGCTGCCTGAGCTGGCCTGCAGAGCCCCAGGGCTGGTTCCAGGGAGGCAGGAGAGGGCTGGATGCAGAGCTCAGAGGCACAGGATCTGTGACCTCCCTGGGCTCTGGCTGACACTCCTCCAGGTGTTTCTGTAAGACAATCCCAACAGTCTCCTGGGATCAGGAGATCTCCTGGCACAGGGATGATCCAGGTGTTCCCCACAAGGCAGCAAAGCCACTCCTGCACAGCTCAGCCCCTACCCTGAGGTGCCACCTGCATTCTGGGCTGCTCAGTGCTCTGAGAGAGCAGGGAGATGTCCCCAGAGCTCACCTGTTTGTGTTTCCTTTTGCCCTTGGTGGAGCTCTTGTCCGAGGGCTGTTTCTGGGAGTCCCGCGCGTGTTTCTCCGGAGCGCTTTTCTTCTCCGCCTTGGCAGCCTCGGCGTCCTTGTAAGGCTTCCCTGGAATCCTGGACAGCAGGCTCAGGTCAATCTTCACAATCAGGGGGTACCTCTCATCAGGATCACTCAGTGGGGACAGAAGCTCTTTCTCTTCCATAGGAGAGAACATTCTTTGCCGAAAAAAGCTGTCATCCTCCTCCATGGAAGATTTAACAGGAGTCCTATTGCTCTCAGAGTATTTGGGTGTTTGTGAGGAAGGAGGCAGACTCTCATTTTCATCAGAATCAGAGGATGAGGTATCTGTTTCGATGAATTCCCTGGATTTCTGGGCAGATTTGCTCGAAGCCTTGTATTTCTTTTTCTCTGTTGTAGGTCGAGGGGAAGACTTGGGCTCCTTCTTTATATTGGGTTTCCTGGAGCCTTTGGTGGCTGCCTTGTGCCTGTTTGAAGGGATATTTGTTGCCATGTCTACTGGGGTTTCACTTTCTATTTTAAGACCTCCTCTGGGCTCTTCCACAGATGTCTTTTCCGCTTTCTTGGGCTGTTTTTTCCCTACAGTCCTCCTCTGAGTCGAGCTGTCGCTCTGGGCAGGTGATTTCTGCCTCCCACGACTGCTCTCCGAGCCCTTCTGGGTGGGTTTGGAATCTCTCCCTGGTGTAGAAGAAATGGAGTCCTTGGATCCACCTTGATCAGTGTACCCACTCCCTGTACCCTGATCCCGTCCCTCTTTCTTGTAGCCTTGGGAAGAAGGGATATTGCTGTCCACGGAAGAAGCTGGTGACACTTTATGGGAATTAACTTTGTTCAACCAGTTATCCAGTTGCCACTTGTTTGTGGGTGGTGGCTCTGGCTAAAAACAAAGTAAAACACAGACTTAGATAAAACATTTCCCATTTCTTCCATCTTTTCCATGTGGCAGCTGTATGATGCTGCACACCAAAGCACGAGGTACATCCAAAACCTGAGATAAATAAATGAGGTACAGGCCCAAATAACACAAATTTTCCCCTCGTCTGCCACCAACAGGCAGTATTTGATGCCATGGTTTTTTAGGGTTCTGATACTATATTTAACTCTGCTCTCCAACAGACAACTGCTGGTAAAAACCACCTGAAATCAAACATCAAATGTGGGTTTATCTAGAGCAGTGTCACATCCCCCACAGGACCTGCAGCAGAACAGCCCAGCCTGACAGCGAGCCCATGTTGGTGGGTCTAGCTTTTCTTGAACAGAGGAGAATTGAGAGAAATTCAGTGCTGTTAAATGGCAGGATTAGCCCAGGTGCTGAAGGGCAGCCCTACCTCGGGGGATGCACTCTGGGAGGGCTCGTTGGCCTCGCTGTCACTGGAGCTGCTCTCGCTCTCCGAGTCGGAGCCGGAGCTGCTCTCGGAGCCGCTGTGGCTGCTCGAGTCATCCCTGGAGTTATCTGCTCCTTCACTGTTGTGCTGGGAAGGCTCAGAGTTACTGCAACAGAAAGGAGGGAAACCAAGCATTACCCAAGGCAGAGGCGCATCCTTCAAATCCTTTCATTAGGAGTAACCAAATGTAACATTTTAGTCAACGTTCAGGAGAAAATTCAGTGTAAGTGAACACAGTTCAGCCTGGAAACAAACAGCCTTTGGGTGGTGCCCCTTCCCAAAGTGGCCAGTCTCATTTGCAGGAAATATTAAATATTATATTTATGACTGTTTAATAACTGATTAAATTCTCATCACTTTTGCTTTAGTACAAGCCGAAGGGCAAAGATGAATTTTGGAAAGGAGACCAAGCCAGGAGTGCTGAGTGAGCTGAACATCCCCACTGTGCTGCCTATGCTGCAATCCCCCAGGAATTCCTACCTTCCAGGTGTGCTCCTTGGCACTGTCTTATCGCAGTCCTGCAATTAAAAAAAAGAGCATGAAGCTTCTAGAAGCTATTTTAGGCTGGTATATACAATTAAGTTGCAAAACATCAGTTTAGAGCCTTTAGTTTTTAAACAAATTCATTATTTGCAGTAGTTTAAATTTATCTGCATTTTCCTTATACAGGAAGAGAAGCAGCTTTATTTTCTCCAAGTTTTCAGCACAAATCTCTATATTCTGACTCCATTTGTGAGAGTCCCCATTTCTACCACTAATTAATATTCTGTTTCCACCTTTTTGAATCAGATGATTCAGCATTTCACAATGATTTTCCTGAGATGCCCTGGGTAAGTGGAGTTCACCAACTCAAAGTTTTCCACTTGAAGAAAATCCAGTACCAGAACTGGGAACAGGAATAGAAGAAACCCCAGAGCAGTGGGGGTTACTGGGCAGCTCAAAAACATCTCTTATTTTTATTTAGCATGTTAAATGCCAGTCTGGCAGAAGCTGCACAAAGTTAACCCTGAGAAGAGTAAAAAAGAGATTTTTTTTGATAAATATAAAGGTGCAGCTGTACTCCCAGGGACAGATACAGCCCCTTGTCACCCCAAACAACCCAGGGCACCAATGCACAGATGTTCACACCATGAGCTCTGTAGCTGGGATGGCAGAACACAAAGTGGTTTATCTTTAATTAAGGAACCATTATATAAGTTTTAAAGTGCACTATTGCCATTTGATGTTCAGAGAAGGCCCATGTGAAATCAGTTAATAAAAATTTCTAGATAAAAGCAAACTGTTTTCACAAAACACAGCATTTCAATTTGTTTGCACAAAATTTCCCCCAAGATTACATTTGGGAATACCTGAGGTTTGTCTAAAAACGCTGCATGAGATTTCAGTTCCACAGATCTGCTGAACTGCCCAGTTTGCTGCTGGGCCACTGATCCCTGCCCAGGGCTGCCCCATGGATGAGTGCAGTGGTTTTTGGAAGGCATTTAAGGAACGTACCTGCTCTCCATCGCTGTCTTCACTACTGCTAAGTTTTAAGTCATCTTTCAACATACTAAGGGAAAAGGGAGAAAGTGAGACAAGTTTTTCCAAGTGCTTTAATTACTTCCAAAGCATTCTGCTGGATTTCAACAGGGCACTGTTTATCCTGCAGAGGCTGCGTGGGTGAGAGCCACCAGACACCACTCACACATTTCATGGTTAGGAATGGTGACCTGAGTCATTCTTAAGAGAAGAATGAGGACTCAGGTACTTTGGCTCCTGAGTCCATTCTGTTAAATTCAGAAAGGAAATCTGATACAATTTACTGCTGTGGGAAGAGGTAACTTGTGTTATGTTCAACTTCTTACACACAGTGGCCAAGAATTGTGTGTGAAATGGAGGAAAGAAAGCCAACCCCAGTGGCTGCTTCCTGTCTCGTGGCAGCAGTGCAACTGCCCTAAGCCATCATTAATTACTATTATTCAAAGCCATAATTACTTCTGGTAGTCACACACACACAGTTTCACATACTGAGAATACATGAGCACAATGAAAACACACAGCAGGGCCTTTGTGATTATTGGAAACATCTGATTATAAAAATAAAACATCTTACTCTGTCTGGTTCGATTCACATCTGTGGAGAAAAAATGAGAAAGAATTAAGAGTCTGACTCTCCTGAGTTTCCCAGTGAGCTGCTCTACTGATGATCTGAACAGGAACATCAACCTCTAGGAGCTCATTCCTGAACTACTGGTCATTGCTATAATTTTATAAATTATGCATTTATCTCCTTTTTAAGGGTTTTCTTTACCAGACCATAATCAGTTAAAAAAAAATTTAAAGTTGTTTTGTCACAGTAAACATCATTTCAGCTTCCTTCTCCTGCATCCCAGCTCAGCAGGTGTCCAGGGCTGCCTCTTGTTCTCAGGGGTTCTCCCATCCCCAGCTTTGGCAACAGCACAGTTCCCTCTCAGCCCCTCCCTGAACTGCCTGATTTTGGGACACTGACTCTAGGTTTGTATGACCTGAAGGGGATTTCTTTTGTTTTATTTCTGTCTCATAGGTCAGGTGCTTTTTCCTCTTGCCAATTCTGTGGCAGAAGCACCAGACTGCATCCAGCAACAAAAGTTAACTGAGGAATGTTACTAACCCAGCTTTCAGAGTCTGCAACTTTCATTAACACACAATTAGCTGGTAAATATTTCTTTTTATGGGCATATTTATTTGGAAACCATCTTTTAGTTGCATATCATTGATTTTAAAGTCTGAGGAAGGTGGACTACAGCCATGCAGAACATTCCAGCTGCCTCTGAGTTTTCCTGTGTTGCTGGGTCTGTGTGCAAAACATCTGTCAGGGACTTAAAGGGGGAGCAGAACAAACCCCACAAGATCCCAGACCCAGCTTTCTGCCTCCTCCAGTGCAAAACCCTTCCTCCAGCTGCCAGCCCTGTTAGGTCCCATCCCATCTGATGCCCTTGCTGATTCCCAAGCAAATTCCAAGGTCCAAACTCCTGTTCCTCTCCTGGCAGCTGACAGGAAAATAAAAGAGCAGAAAGGCAGCTCAAGGTATTTCTTACTCACTCCAGTGAGCAATATTTGGTTTATAGTCCCAAAAAACCTCTTCCTGCCAGCCAAGGAGAAGGACGCTGGAGTGTCACTCACATTCTACTGAACACTATTTCCTAAATCTCTTAACACACAAATACTGCTTGTGAAATGTTTTCTCAGCAGCCACTTACGATTTGGATTGATGACCATTGGATGTTTTGGATGAGGGATTGTATCGTTCTAGGAGAGGAAAAGAAGAAAAGCACAGCTGAAAACTCAGGCACAGCAGCAGAAGTCACCCCAAAGCTGCCACAAGATGCAGTGATGGACAAACAAGGCCATGTGAGGGGACAGGAGGGAGCAGCACCCAGGTGACACCAGGTACCACCTCCCTCACCCAGGCTGAGGGAAGGAGGAATGCAGAGGCAAAACACCAAATACAGCAAATCATTTAACCAAGAAAATAGAGAAAATCATTTAAATCATTGCTGTGTAAACCAATACACACCTGATTTGTTATTAATGGTGTGGAAAACTGTTCTGCTCCTAGCAAGAGGAAACTCTTGCCTTTTAGTGCAGGATATGGGATAGAGATCCATCTGCTGAGCTCTGACTGCTCCAGCATCCCCACACAGCTTCTGAGGGATGAGAACATCCCAAAATCCAACTCACACACTAATTCTGACAGCAGGAATACACCCTGACAAAATCTGCTTCTTACTTTGGGGTTTCTTCCCTTCCCTTTTCTTTAATTCTGGTAAATAACTGAGTGCAGCTCAACAAAAACAAGAACTGAAGCTGTTAAAAGCTCTCCAGAAAATCCAAACAGGCACAGGAAACTGGCTCTGTGTTTAATTAACCTTGGCTCTTCTTTTCCACACCTAAAGATCAGCTGCTCCTATAACGTGAGCCTATGGTGAAGCATTATGGAATTAAGCTTGAATTTGTTTCCTTAATTCCCCACTGTATCAGATCTTCAGATTAAGCTGCTTGTGAATATCCAAGAATAAACAATTCTTCTTTTACTATTTAAGCTGTTTAATCACTTTAAGAGGGAGTGGAAGGACTTTTGAAAGGTAACAGCACTAATTTAATTTAACTTTACCTCGTTATTTACCTGAGTTTTGTGTTCATTTCAGTAATATTCAAAATAATGACAGTTAAAAGAAATAAAAGCTAAAAGTCCAAAAGTGCAAGAAACTCAAGGATAATAGCATGTGATATAAGTTCTTGACCAGTTCCCTCCCTTGACTTTAAAATGTCAAAGTAAAAGTAAACTGTGAAACTGCCATGTGCTATTTCTAGTGAAATAAAAGCAAAAGCACTCTCTTGGTTTCTAATATGTCCCTAAGCAGGGAGTTGGGTTTTTTAAGGTGTTTTGGTTTAGTACTCAGTTATTTTCAAGTCAATCAACCATAAAGGCATTTTGTATAGAATTGGATCAATTAAAATATATCTTTTTCCTCCAACACACCACCCTTCCACTCAGTGATAACCTGCAAGGTCTGAACAAGAAATGCAAAAGAAAATCAAGCAACTGTTGAACAGCTGAAAATTTGAGAAAGCAGAGAAAATCTGCAGTCAGACTCCATCCTGTGAGCAGTCTGGAAAACCTCATTTCCTAAAAGCCCTGACATCTTAGGAGATGCTGAGAACACCGAAAGACAACAAAAACATTCAACACATTCCAGGAAGTTTCATGTACTCACTCTGTTCTCCAGTGCCAAAACTGGACTGCTGAGACTCCTGGGGGAATAAAAGATCACAAGTGGGTTTTTTTCAGTGGGAACTTTAAGGTCCTAGAAACCAGGCTGTAAGTAAAATATTCTTTCTACCTAATGGATGGCACTTAATCTCTGGAAAAAGGGAAAAAAATAACAACAAGCAAAAAAAAGAGATTCATTCTCTGGGCCCTGGGGCACCCCAGGTGAGGTCTTCCCACTCCTCTTCCTCAGCCACTTCCTGCTGCTCCCAAGGGCACATCAGGGCTGAAACTCCCAAATCCCTGTGTGACTTCCCTGAATCCCCTCCTCCTCTGTGTTTAGGATGGAGAGGAACTGTTCAGGATGTTTGTTTATGCTCCTTATACACACACAACCTTTGCTGCTGTTTGAAGTGTTTTCCTTCCAACTCTTCTCCTCATTTTCCTTCTCCAGGCACGCACAGCAATTGGAACAGAGAAAACCTCTCAACAAAAAATATTCTTCAGCCACAAAGGAGCCTCAGGGACAAGGTGAGGTTTCAAATGGGATCAGCTCTGCACACTCTGCCCCAAAGGCTCCACGTGGGTCCCTGGTAAACCCAGCCTGGGTGGGCAGCACAGCATCCCAGCCTGCAACACCACATCTGGCAGAAAAGCCAATTAAATGCTATTTTAGATTCACAGGATGGGCTGGCCTGGAAGGGACCTCAGAGCCCACCCAGAGCCACCCCTGCCATGGCAGGGACACCTTCCCCTGTCCCAGGCTGCTCCCAGCCCTGCCCAGCCTGGCCTTGGGCACTGCCAGGGATCCAGGGGCAGCCACAGCTGCTCTGGGCACCTGTGCCAGGGCCTGCCCACCCTCCCAGGGAGGGATTTCTTCCCAATATCCCATAAAACCAGCCGGGAAAGAAGAAGCCTTGCAGATTTTAGCACTTGTATAATCCTCAGTATTCCCATTTCAGAAACTGCAGTTCTGACTCCCAAGACACAGCAGATTATGAAATGTTTTGAAACCCTAAACCATTGTTTCAACAAATACACAGAGGCTACTGAGACACTGCAACTCCCTTCCAGGCTTGAGTGCCTTTTTAAAATAGGACCTTCCTGACCTCATTTCAAAATGAGGACAACTGATGGCCCCAGAAAAATAAATTGAGTCCAATATTTTCAATTTCTAGTTCCATACACACATTTACTTACATGCTCTAGCAATGGCAAACCAGAACTACAATTCAACAGTGAGTTCCATTTTTCCTGGTACACCTGTGACCTGGTTTTCCCTCACACCAAGCCAGGGCCAGGCAGTGGTTACAGAGGCAATTTACAGAATGAAGTTTCTAAACAACAGAAGCTTTACACAGCAAAGCACCCTTGAGATGTTTTCAATTTCCCTCAGCTTCGTATTTCAAAATGGAACAATGCATTGAACAAGAATTTTGTGGATGGAGAACTTCATAAGGAGCTTGCTTTGGGAGGTGTTTCAAATACCTCTATCTTTACTAACTGAAAGGAAGGGACAATAAAAACAATAATAAAGAAAATTAGGAAAGAATTCAAGAGCAAAGCAAAGATGGAGAGAAATCTTGCCACACTTCCTTCAAAATAAATCCATTTCTTATCATTTGCACAGGCAGGTGTGAATCCCTGGTTGTCTTTTGCCACTGGCAACTCAGCCAAGCCAACAAACTGAGTGAAAAAAAGAAAATAAAGACCACAAACTCTACATTTCCAAAGCCACAGTACTGGGAGAGCACAGGATGGGGAACTGGCACCCCTACAGCAGCACATGGGTTGGGAATTCTGCAGAACACACCTGCCTAATTCCTCACTTGAGTCAACTTCCTATTTCAGAGGCAAAGCACTGGCTCTCAGCTAAGTGCACTTTAATGAGGTGTTATGGTTCAATGTGCAACTTTTTCCAGCTCCCTTGCCATCTACTGGATACATACTTCTTTAAGAAACTCAGAGACTTAAAAAAAAAAGCTCTACTTTCAACTCCCAGGTTATTTAGAGCAGCAGCTTCTAAAGGTCTGCTTCAGGAAGAAATTGCAAACAACTGAAAGGAAGGAAACTCTTTAAAGCAAAATATAATGGACTGAGGTTACACAGGGAAGACACCGGAGCAGGAAACAAAAACTCTGACAAAAAAACCTGCAAGAGGAATTCTGGAGCTGGGCAGGAGCCAGCAGGGCTGGATTCCCACCCCACAGCCCTGGCTGAGGGGAACACCTCACACCTCAGGTCAGATCCCATTCCCCTCCTCAGGAGGAAGTTTGTGCACCCCAGCAGGGACTGGGTGCTGGAGGATCCTGCTGGCCCCAGCTCTGCAGAGGTACAGGCACAGCCCTGGAGCCAGCCCTTCCCTCCCAGCCAGCAGCTGGGCTGCTCAAGGCATTTCACAAGCACTGCCAGCATTTCTGGAGTGTCTGACTGTGAGCCCATGGATAAAATTATAGAGTGCTAGGTCACAGGATAACAGTTTTTATCAAGACACAGCAATCTGCATTTTTCCATAGCATCCATAAAACTTTCCCTGACCTATTTTCATGGAGTTTTCTACTCTGATCCAAAGACTTCCTGGGAACTATTGGATATATTTATAGTAATCAGAGAGGCCCCAGCCAGAAGGTTGGGTTCCTTTGAGTTACTCACTCCCTACACACAGGGAAAGTGATCCCATCCCAAGAGTCTGACAAATAAAATCAAGTGGTCCACCAAGGGCAGCATCATTTTATGTGAGCAGGAAGAAGACACCAAGCTCTGCCCACAAGGGCAATGCTGTGAAACACTTCAGCAGATGATAAATGGCAATAAATGGAGCACAGTGTTAAGGAGAAGGACCTTTCCTCCAACAGAACTGCTTGAGTAAAGTAAACCACTGTTGTGTTTTGTTTGGTGGATTCTGCTCTGGGCCCAGACTGCACAAGCCTATGGCTCACTAACTCCCTGGAATTCTGCAGAGCTGCTGCTGCCAAGAATGACAGAGGGGAGAAGGCAGAGGAAATTATAGGCTTTGGATGCAGAGGGAGAATTTGACAGAGTTCCATGGCTAAGATGTGCAGCCACAAAATAAAAAAGCTGGCAAAAAGTCAAAAAGACTCGGAGCAGCCATAAATGGAATTTTTTGCAAACTGGGTGAAGAGACACAATCCAGGTTGAGAGGTTCAAAAAGCCCCACAAGCCACACTTTTTGTTCAACCATTTCCAGAGCTGTGCAGTGTTACGTGGCCTCTGTGTCACAGCCACACAGATTTCTGCACACCTTCCTCTTCCCAAACTCAGTCAAATGCCAGGGAAACTAAAACCAAGCAGCCCCACTGCCAAGTGTGCTCAAAATGCAAAGGGAAAATATCTCCCTAAAATTTCAGCAATGAACTCAAAGCAGTGGAATAAGGACCTTTGTGGATGAGGAAAGGTGTGGAATTTCTTTCCTTATAAGAAAAGGTATGAATTATTTCCAGGCTGACAGTTTTATGTAACACACAAATAAACCCTGACTAAAAGTAATATTTGCTAGATTAATATTGATCTAACACTAGGAAAACAGAAAACAGGATTTATTTCTAGGTATGCCTTCCAAGGTAAAGCTGAGAACTGAATGGTAAATTCTGCATTTTCTGATACTGAAGAGAAGCAAAATGCAGTGAGCCAGGGCCAGGTCACACAGAGGTGGTGACAGCAGCACTGCCCCTGGCTCTGGGATATCAGCCAGGATGAGAACCTGAACGTGGACCAGGCTGGGGGAGGTTTGTGGATGTGCCCTTCCAACAGGCACTGAAACCTTTGGCTGAAGGAAGGTCATCTCAAAGCATTCACATGAAAGGATGGGATTAGAGAGATGGCAGTAGAAACCTCAGTAAGAAAGTCTTCCTAAAGTTATTCTCTCAGATGTTCTGTTTTGGGGAGCAATTTGGATCAAACAGGAAATTAAGACACCACCAATTAAGTGGTGTCTAGAACAGCAGCTGGTCAGAGAGAGCATGGTCTGAATTATTACATAGGTAACTTTTGAAAGAAACAGTGCAATTTCTTCACTCTGAAGCTCTGCCAAGTTAGGGGAGGAGCACCCCAATTCATCCCAGAGAGATGTTGAGTCTGGAGGAAAATCCCATTGTTGAGTTGAATCTTTCACTGGGAATCAGCAGATCCAGGAACCAGACCATGAATTCCTGGGTGAGTCAGCTCCCCATGCTGGGTTTTACCCACAGCTGCCTGTCCTGGGTTTCCAGGATCCTGCAGAGCTGCTCCTCGAGGCAAACAATTCCCAGGGCCCTGGAGCTGCCAGGCCCAGCTCAGGGGAATTCTGCAGCAGCACAACTCCTTCCTCAGAGGTGTCAGCTCCAGCAGCTCCCCTGGACACGTGCCCTGTGCTGTCAGCAGCAGCAGAGGTGGATTTCTCTCTGGAATTAATTGCTTAATCTCTTCAGCAGTTCTTAAGAACACAGGAGGCTGAGAAGAGGATATTTTGGAACGAGTGATTTCTTCAGCAAAACATGTGATTCCTTAACTGTCTTAATTTTTTGTAATTGAAAATGCAAAAAAACCCTCATACAACTATTAATGGACTTCAAACTAAGAGGAAAATTCAGTTTATGCAGAAAAGCCCATCTAAATTTCTCAGCATTTACCATTCAGCCTCTGTTTTGCTACATGGAGGGAAACTCACTTGGTTCTACACAAAATGGTGCAGAGCATTTCCCTGTTAGGGAAAGGGCTCAAAGGCATTTTCAAGCTTCAGAAGTTTGAAAGTTTGAATTTATCCAACAAAAGTTAAAAAGGTAAGCTGTATCTTAGATAACTTTGCAGACTGTCTGTGCAAAGCAGAGGAAAACTAAGGACATTTTTCATAAGGCCACTGCTGACAGATGAGGTGAAGAAAAATAAAGAGGGACAAAGCACTGAAACAAACCCAGAGTATACAGAACTGAATGTAGGAGTGCCAAAATCCTGATCTCTAACAGGAGATACTTTTTCAACAGCATCCACTGTTTGATTCAGCACTGACCTTTGTTGGAAAGGGGAATTTGGAGGGTTCAGTTTTGCAGGGGGTGTGGATGGCAGTCAGTGGAGGAGGCCAGGAGTGGGTCATCTCCTAAAACACAACAAAAACTAAAGTTATTAACAAAATAAATCACATTTCAACTTGCAATCTGGATTCTCTCAATTTTCAGTTCATTGTTCACCCTTCACTAAGCTTTATATTCAAATCTTAATTTCCCAAATGTGCAACAAAGATTTTGCATGTAAACCTGAATGTTAAATTGCTACCCACGAGAAGAGGGAGTTATGACATAATAACAAGCAGCAAGGCACAAATCAATCAGCTGGGTTGGCCTGAAGATAAACTGCAGTGCAAGTTAGAGTCTGATCCTTTCAGAGTGTGTGGGAAGAAGAATCCTAGGAGAGGGAAGCCTGCAGAGTTTGAGGAAAAGGGGCAAATCAAATGCCTGCAGCTGGAAAGTGCCTCCTATTCTCTCTGAGAACCTCCAAGGCCCTGTGGAGCACTGAAGGTCACAGGAAATAATAAGCCATGGAAATGCTCCAGAGGGACCTGATGATCCTTTTGTGAGAGTGGACATAGGACAGGGGATCACAGGAAGGGTAAAAGGACTTGGGAAAATAACCCAGGTAGAGAGGGAAAGTGCTGCCATGAGGCAGCAAAGCTTTTACTAGAGTCTAAAATATCAGGATTAAAAAGTGTATCTTGGTGGAAGAAATGTAGGTCTGGTTATCAGGGAGGAGGAATGCAGTGAGGACCTCCAGGAGATGATGTGCACACCACAACACCCAGTGTGCAGCTCTGCCCCCAGTTTGGCCCAGTCTCCCTGTGCTGGAGGAGCACCTGGAGAGCCCTCCTGCACTTGGACAGGCTCTGAGAACTGCAGAGTCCTTCCCCCTCCTTGGGAATGGCTGTATTTTCAACAAAGTTGGGAACAAGAACACTAAGAACTTACTTTGAGGATTTCATCCACGCAGCTCACCTCACCAGAGGCTGATGCCTACAAATCAAAACTCAAAATTAACGTCTCCCAGATTTTCCAGGGACTACAAACAGTTAAAAACAAACTTCAATCCTTATTGTGACTCATATGGACTCTACAAAGACACAAACAGCCCTTGCTAACTCTTTTCATCAATTCCAATATCAGATAGATCCATGTTTTTATGGCATGAGTCACAGTTATGAAACGCAAATACATGACATCCATAAAATTGTGATAATAATCTCTCACTTTTCACTTGACAGTTAAAGTGATCACAGGCAGTCAGTGATATTAAAAACTTGTAGAGAGGGGAAAGAGAATCACAGCTTTCAATCATTTCCTGGAAGCAGCCCCAGGATAATATCTGAACTCAAGTGCAGGACCGTGAATGCACAGGAATGACAAACTGCATTCCCAAATAAAACACTCGTCACAGAAACAGCAATAATTACAAACTATGAATCTTCTGCATCCCTGGCTGCCACAAACAGAAAGTGGCAAAGCTGCTAAAGGATTCACTGCATCAGCATTGATGTGGCAAGTCTTCACAAGTAATTTCTGATTTCCTTACCTGTGTGCTGGATCTTACTTTGCTACCTGTTGCAATCCCAGGAACAAGGACTTTTCTCTGGCTACCATGATTCCAGCAGTCAGACAGGAGATGAAATGAGACTTTATTACTAGGAAAGGCACTCTCCTTGTGAGCTGGAGTCAGAGTCTGTGTCCTAATGGTTCGGGAATTACCAAACTCCTCCAAGTTAACCCAATAGTATTTTATACCCAGCACAGCTGATAAAAGTTCTGCACCCTGTTCAATTTGGTGTGAAGGTATAATAATCACATCTGGTAATTGCTACTCACTTCAAAAGAAAATCTGATACAGGCAGATTGTATCAACAACTCTAAGTCAATTCAGCTCCCAGGAACAACAATGTATTTACCCAGCTTGTCAAAATATTTGTGGATATGCTACAATTTCCCTAACTCCTGACTAGAGAAATACTTTGTGAAAATTGGCCTCTTGGGGTTAAGTAAGCCCTTCTGAATGCCTCAGCCTTTATTTAATAAAAATCTCAGAATCCCCACCAAAGAAGCAGAAGACAAAAATAATTACTTTTGCACGCTCCCCATTGAAAATACAACTTAGGTGAAGCTGCTTTGAGTAACAAAAACTCAGTGTTTACTAAAAACTCCATTTGGGTTGGGCAAATTGGGATTTTGGAGACGCTGGAAAACCCCGGGCCGGGCGGATTTACATTTAAGAAGGCAGGACACAGCCAGCAACTTACATCCAGCGGCTGAGAGGGAATTTTCAGCTTGGTCAGGTGCGCTTTGCTGCTGGGCTTCAGCTCGTTGACGCCGCCGCCGTGGCTCTGGCCGCTGTAGTGTTCCGAGGGAAGCTTTGGCTCCATGGACTCCTGCCCGTCCATGGGCCTGACGTAGGCGGTGGGTTTCTGTAACATGGAACTGGACTTGGACATCAGCGAGGGTGGGAAGGACTGGTTGGAGTGCTGCCCGCTGGCGAACGAGGGCACGCGGGAGGGAGAGTCCCAGCTGGGCTCGGGGTCCCGGGGCGACTTGGAGCGCTGGTGCTCCTTGCCGTGGTGCTCGCTGCCGTGGGCTCTCGAGTGGCCGGAGGCCAGCGAGGACACGGCGGGCGGCTTGGCGGGGCTGGCGGAGCGGCCCTTGGAGTGCTCGGAGCCGTGCTNCTGCCCGTGCCCCCCCAGCCCCGCCGAGCGCTTCTGCGACTGGGCCGAGGTGCTGGGGGCCGGCCCCACCGGGGTCCATTTGCTGCTCTGGTGCGAGCCCGAGCCGTGCCGCTGCTCGCCGAAGAAGCCGGCCGGGGGTTTGTCATCGGGACAAACTGCTGCGGGAACCGAGGGCTTGGGAATGGCCACGATCTTCTGCAGCGGCCGGTCCCCGATCAGATCCGTCATCTCGTCATAGTTGCCGAGCATGCTCTGGATGCGGCTGGACAGCTTGTCTTCTTTGCTGGTCTGCGACAAGGAGCCACAAACACCGGGATTTAGAACCATCCCGCTTCACCGCAGGTAAACGATCCGATAACTACAGCACTTAACCTGAATTCCAGCTAGAATACACCCCTTTCTTTGCCAGCGTTTCCAATCCTGAATTTTAGTTCTTAAAACAGCAATTTGACTCCCTCAAATATATCAAAAATATGTAATAATACATATTGAACTCCCTAAAACATACTAAAGATTCAGGAGCAGGAAGAGCTGAACCAGCAACAATCAAATAATGCATTGCAGAGCTGGATTCAAGTCCCAAAGTTGCAGATGCCTCCTGTCACCCTACAGACTGTAATTTCTCTAATACAGAATGCATCAGTCCTAAAAGGTTTTAATTAGCAGTAAAATCAAATCAACTTAACCTCACCCCCGTAAGTAATTTTTAATTACTATTTATATTGGCACAGTGCTTGTTGCACACAGTTAAAAGGGTTCTTTCTTCTATAACCATTTTGTTTTCCAAATCTGGGATCTTGGATCATTCCCCCATGCATCCCAACCAGCTCCAGTTAACTTCAAACATGTGGAATTTGGTTATCAAGGACAGGAACAAAAAAAGCACCAGGTATTTCTCAACTTTCCTCCTGCAGGAAGAGTTTTCAGTCTGCAAACCAGCTGAAATTACAAGAGAAGGGTTTGCTTTCAAAGTGAGTTTTGAACTACGTAATTAACTAATATTTTATTAGTTATTCCAGAATTAGGTTATTTTTTCCAGTTCTGTTCAGCAAAGCAACCTGGAAGGAAACCCAGCACAGGCTGAAAGCTGTGCAAGACGACAAACAGAATCAGCTCCTTCAAAACTAACTAAAACATCAGATACAAACTACTGGAGCACTAGAGCTGATAATTCATATCAAACATTCCAGCATTTTAAATTAACCTCTTGATTAAACATTCTCTTCCTGAACTTATCCAGGTCTGGATTACGTTGATGAAAGGTTAGGAAGTTTAGCAACAGGCTAAAGCACCCCAAAAATGGCAATTTGGCATCACACAATGGACAGTTTAATTGTTTTGAGTCACTGTATAGAAGGAGAAGGAAGGAAAAAAATTGGATAGTTTTATTTTCCTTTTTCTCACTCCCTATAAAGGTTCCTCTCCTTCCCAAGCATTATAAATCTGCCAGTGGAGCTGTGACTGTCCAGTTTTATTTTCAAGCCCTGCTTAAACACTTGGTTGCCCTGAGAGCTTTCTATTTAACAAGAACGCAGATAAAAATAAAGTATGAATTTGCACATGATTTCTGTTATAAAACCTGCATTTTTCCGAGGTGCAGGAACTCACCACTTTGTATGGTTCAGCAAAGAGAGGAGAGTTGGGTGGGAAGGCTTCGTCACCCTGCTGAATTTCTTGATTTCGCCTTTCCCTTTCTTTCATACGCAGCACATTCCGGTCTTCACGGTTCATGTTGCTACGAGCAAAAAGATCAATCCTGATCACACAGGGAACAGGAGGGATGTGAGGGCCCAGGGAGGGATGAGAGTGCCCAAATGAACTGTAATTAATATATGATTTGGAATAATTCCTGCTTCTGTGAAATACACATGTTAGAAGTTATGTTTGTATGAAAAATTCTTAAAGTTTTAAACTGGGGAGATTGAACTGCGAAATCACAGCTGGCAGCGGAGAGAAAAACCTAATTAACAAACTAAAAGATGTGGGTCCACAGGGAGATGGGCCCTTTCAGGAAACACCCAAGCGATTAATACACGATAAGTATCTATGACAGATAACCAAAGTCGTCAGGGACAGCATCCCAATAATTCGATGATCAGCATCCATCGCTTCCCAGAAATGGTTTTGTCCAGCCCAGCACAGAGAAAGAAGACTACATGAATATGTGAAGCCGTGAAAAGAATGGAAGAAACTCTGCCCCAGGCGAAAAAAACTGTATAAAACCTGCCCGGACAGAGAGAGCTGTGTGAGCAGAGGGGATCCAGAGCAAGAGTTGGGATCAGAGCTCAGCCAGCGCCGATCCTGCCCCTTGGATTGTGGCTGTCAGAGACTGAATCTCGGTGGCGAAATAAGATCTATTTTTTATTATTAATTATGAATTCGGCTTTACCATTGATTACCCATAGCACAGGGAAGCAGGAGGGATGAGAGTGCCCGAAGGAGGGATCTCAGTGCCCCCAAGCAGCCCTGGCCCTGTCTGGCCACAGAATGATCTGTGTTGAGAACCCTCTGAGGGCCACAATTCCTCACAACTGCCCAATTCCAGCCCCCTCCAAAGGGCTGTAACTCTCAACCCACAGCTGGCTTCTAACAGGGAAACTTTATGCAGCAATAAAAAAAATAAAATTGAAAAAAAATCCACCAGGTCCTCAGGCAAGTAACTATTTCAAACCACTTCAACAGCTCAAATCCTCTCGGTTCCAGCCCACGCCAAATCTCCCATTCATTTCTAAAATACCTTTTCTCCCCCACATTCCCCAGATGTTCTGCCATCCCCCCACCCATTCAGTGCTTGACTTCTCCTGTAGATTAGGGTTATTTTTGGTGCTGACATACCTTTTTTTGGCACCCATTCTCCAACATATTCTAACCTCAAGCTTTGATGTGGTTTCCAGGTCTCTCTCCCCCCGATTCCCAAAAGGCATTTCAGCTCAAAGCAGTAATTTCAAGGAAGTTCTGGCAATAATGCACCTTTTGCCTTGGACCATATCCTCTTACTGCAAAAATGCAGATTAGAAACCTGCCAATCCCCCTTCTTAACAAACTTTCCTTTGCAGTTTGGTCTTGCTGCTTGTGTAAACAAAAATACATCAAATTCTTGCAAAACACACACAAGTTGGAAAGGATTCCCTCTGAGCTTGACACAGCATTGGGACATAAAGGGGTAAGCAAAATGAGATGATAAATAAGGTGCCACTAACTCCTTTAACATCAAACCCCAGAATGGATTGGGCTGGGAGGGGCCTTAAATCCCACCCAGTGCCACCCCTGCCATGGCAGGGACACCTTCCCCTGTCCCAGGCTGCTCCCAGCCCTGTCCAGCCTGGCCTTGGGCACTGCCAGGGATCCAGGGGCAGCCCAGTATGTGCTAAACCTTGCATCAGGAGATTTAGAAATGTTCTTTACTGATCTGCACAAAGTACAGTAGGTGCATCCAGGAAAGAAACTGATGTTCCACCACATAATTTGCAGTCTAAATTGAAAACACTGGCTGCTTAGAGAATCATTATTTCATGTCTTTAGACAGCTGTCTAATTATTAAAAATAATAAATGACTTACTGGACCATGACTCTGAAGCTGTGCAAACCCACCTATTGCATTCTCAACAAGCAAACTTCAACCCATCACTCAGTTTTTAAAACATGAGTCTTTTCACATCAGGAACATTTTAGCCTCTTACATTTCCTCCCCACTTGGCTTCCCTTTGCCTACTGCTCTGAAAGCAGTGACATCTCAGAGGCTGCCCAAAGCAGACCAAACCCAGGCTGTAAGTTGAGATCTTTGATGCTTTCTAAGGCACCAGGTTTGTTCTTTGTCCCTGCCTTGCAAACAAGGTACAAGCACTGGCATAACCCAGCTCTGTGCTGATACCAAACCCATGAATAAAGCTGACATTTTATATGAAAAATCACTTATTTCTCCAGTTCTCCTGTAACCTGCTGAACTCATGTAACCACAGGTGGCCATGGAGGCTGAGAGAGGGACCTGTGCTCTGGAATGGGGCCAGCAAAATCCTGGGAACATTCTGGCATTGATGACAAACTTGTTTTAGAAGTTTGAGGCTTAAAAAGCTCATTCTTGAGACTGCAGCCCAATTTTTAACATATGGAGTATTTCAACACAGATAAATATCAGATTTAATTACAGACACTGATCAGTGAAAGCCAACTAGAACAGTCTGAGTCCTTGGCATTTACTATTAAAGCCAAATTTTGAGGCAGGGAGTAGGAATGCTCTGGTTCTGGGTGGTTCATTCCCACTAATACACTAAGATCAGGAATTATATACAGCTATATATCCAGAATATTTAAAGTTTAACAAAGAATTTTACATCTCTGTTTTCCAAATAGAGGGTTAAATACTTGCAAAGACCTCCACTATTTTTTTACAGAGACATGCATCATCTTTTAAAATTGCATCAACATTTCCTGTAACTCTTAGAGCTGAAGAAAAACCATCATTTGTACCAACACTGTCACACAAAAGGAACATTTCAGCAAAGATTCACTTGAGATCTGAGCTGGTGCAAAACCAGAGCTGCTCTGGCTGTACCTGCCCAGGTCAATGTAAAATTAGTCATCAGAAAGAAACCAGTTAATGACACTTTTAACCACTCCTCCCCAGCCTTTTGTAATAGGGAATGATAAACACCCTCATGGGGAGTCACCTTGACTGTATGGGGATTTAGTCTAGGTTTCTTTAACTCTTTTACATTTTTTATTAGAGCAAATAGTTTGACTGTGATACAAGTTAGACTTGTTGGTATCTAATCATCCAATCTCCACACTGAGCTATTTTAAGTGCCTGTAATGTGTTCAAGGGCATTAAAATAACACCAGCATTAAATGTGTAAATAGAGGAAGTTCATGGGGCTTCCTTAGCTCTGTACTTCAGACAACTTCCCACTCAAACCCACACCTTCCACAGGCACGAGCCCAGCAGAAGGGAGATGTTCCCATGCTCAGGAAAAGCCAGGATACTTTGGAAGGCAGATGACCAAGGCCTGTCTGCTGATGAGCATGGCTGGCATTTAACTCCAGCAGGTAGGAAACTGCAGGAGTGCAGTTTTCAGACCACTGAAGTTGTAACAAACCTTTAATATCCACCAAAATGTACTGCTCCCAGCACTCCTACCCCATCCCATCCTCTGGGAACAACGACAGCACCTCTGCTCCCTCCCTGCCCAGGCCTGGAAGTGGAAGATGTAGAACCTGTTGCCTTGTACCCAGTACTACCAAGATGATCCCACTAAAATTCCCCTTTTCCCAGGTGGCCTGAGCTAAAGTGTGAAGGAGGAGCAGAGCCAGGCTGAGAGAGCCAGAACAATGTCCCTGCAGCAAGGGCCAAAGTCCTCTTAGTTTCCACATCTGGGAAAAGAGAAGTTCAAAAATGTAAAAAAAAAATTCAGAGAACAGGCCTCAAGCACAGCAGAGTATTTCCATTTTTAGGAAGTTGAGCTCCACATGGCTTGAGTCACTCCTGCAGTGTCCCTGTGCTCTGAGCAGTCCCTGTGTGTGAGACTTCCCTGCACAACCAGCCCTTCACATCTCACGCCTCTGCTCCAGCTCAACAGAAGAGTTGAAAGCAAGCAGGAAATCCAGCAGGGAATTCACAGAGACTCCTGACCCAGCCTCCCCTGTGTGTGTTCCTGAGCCACCATTCATTCACTGCTGCTGCAGGGACCAAGCACATCAACAGCCAGCATCTCTGCAGCCCCAGACACAGCTTTCATTTCTCCTTCCAACCTCTTCCTGAATCCATCTGGCATTTCTGTTCATCCCTAATCCAGCAAGGGCATGGCTTTGGTTTGAGATCATCACCTCAATGTGTAACTTGTGGTATGAAATGGCAGTGCTGGTGCTGCCTTCTGCTTCCCACCTCCCGCTCCCCCAGCTCGGGGCAGGGGGCACATCCCAGCTCTGGGGCTTTTGGACCACAACTCCAGATAAAGATAAACCCCAACCAGCACACCCACACTGCCTGAGTTTTCCTGGCAATGCTGTTAAAAGAAAGAGGACCTTGGCCAAACCCCTCTCACCCCCCTGAAGCACATCAGGCACCCAAGCCCTTGCTCCAGCTCAGCACCAGCAGCATCTCTTCATCTTCCCAGACAGCAAAACCATCAAAGGGGAGGGTTGGCCCAGGAACCCCCCACACAGCCCATCCAAAGGGACTGACCCACCACACCTCACCCAGCCAGCAGTGCACCTTCAAAGCCTGCTTCCAACACCTCCACTTCCTTCCAGACATCCTCATTTACTCCAGGGCTTCTTCCACCTCAATTGGTTTCGTGAGCAAGAGGAATCAAACAGTTAATTGGTTAATTGGCTGCGATGAAACCCCAATTTTGTTTGACAACTTTTGGCGAAGGACACGAAGGATAAACAGGCTGAGAGGGAACGTGCAGGATCTCATCTCCGTGTGGGGCACACCCAGCTGCAGGGCCACACCCGGCTCCCATGATTTCATCTCTTTTTCTTAAAAGGAAGGGGAAAGAGCTGGAGAGCCTGCCTGTGACAAGGAAGATGTTTTCAGAAGGCATTTAAAAATACCTGAAGCTGCCTTAATGCTGCATCCAAAGATGCCTGTTGGTTATTTTAAATATTCTTTTTACCATGGGCAAGGGGCATCTCAGGAGCTGGCACAGGACACTTCTCCCAGCCTGTGCATCAAGTGGGGCATCACCACAAATCCTGCCCTGAAATCATGTGCATGAGGCTAAAATGCTACTCTGTCAGCTTTTAATATAACACACTCCCAGAGGAGCTGTTTAAAAGGGGAGGCATTGAAAAATAACGGCCCTGCAACAACAAAATTAACACAAAAACACCGACACACAAAGAGGAACATGTCCTGGTGTCACCAAGGGCTACTTATAGAAGTGTACATATAATCTTAACTTTCATGTTCTATGTGATGGTGAAGAAGAAAAACACAGAAAAAATATAACATTTCCTACTGAAACAATACAGCTTTGCCCAAAAAAGCACAACCAGGGTGATTCTCCTGGACAGGTTTAGGGGATAAAGTGATGGTGCAAATACAGAAGCAGCAGAGTCATCTTCAGAGTTTTATAACTGAAATAAGGAACACAACTAAAAACAAGAGTTTACACAGAATTCAAGTAGTTTTTAAATGTCTCCAGACAGAGAAAAAACCCAAACTTCTCAAAAGCATGAGTTTTCTGTTTCTGTCCCTCACCTTCTGACACAAAGGCTCCGTGCCAAGGGAGGGGGGTTTGGTTTGGGATGGCTCCTGGTGCACATGGGATCTGCTCTGCCAAAGGAAGGGTTGTGATAGCAGCAGTATCCCAAAATTCTATCCCAGGAACTCGGTATCACAGGGGGGAGGCTGCACAGGTGAACACAGGAAACCCTGAGCCATCATCTTGCTCAGCTATTTTGATGAGAATGAACTTTTCCACAGCTCCATCTCTCTCTTTCCATGGTTTCATTTGAGCTCTTGGGAATACAATTCAAATCCAATTGTACTGGTAATATGATGCAAATATAAATCAGATTCACTACTAACTGAAACATAAATGTTTATCATTCCTACAATACAAACACAAATGCTTCTATCCCACCTTTCACATCAGGAACTCCCACTGCTCATTCAACAGGGAGAACATAAAGTGCCCCAAGAGCTGTCTGGGAACACCTTTGTACGTACTGGGGGTGGGAGAGCCTTAAATAAAAATAATGGAAAAGTGAGTTGGCTTAGGTCTGGTTAATGTTTGACAAGAACTCCCAGGGAGGGCAGAGCCAGCACTTTGCTGCAGGCACTTCTCCTTCCCACTCAGCTCTGGAGCACCCAGAAATCCCCAGCAAGCACAATGTGCCTGGGCTTGTGCTGCTCCCCAGACAGAGCAGCACAAATCCTTCACCACCGTTAGCTGAGAGAATTCCACAGCCCCTTCTGTGGGAGCAGACCTCAATTCCAGCCTCTCAGTCAAGTGATGGTGCAAGTAATTACATCCTGCTTTTGAGTTTTAGCTGCCAGAGTCCCCTTCATCCCTCAAATATCAGGTTACCTGAGAATCAGGCAGCATCTTCCACCTGAGAAGCCAAGACACAGCAATGGTGGATAAAAGAATTACAGTGATCATTTGTAACTCAACACTAACCACTGGAAAAGGACTCTGGGATCCTTTAGAAAGAGGCTCTGTAAGTGTAACATTTCATTTAACAAGTCCAGATGAGAATTGGGTGCATCATTCACCATACATGAGATTCAGCACACAGAAGCAAGGGAGAAATGGAGTTTGGGTTGGAAGAGACTTTAAAAATCATCCAGTTCCACTTCTCCCAAGGTAAGGTGAAAGAACTAAGGTAAAAGTGAACCCCCAGCAACTGGATTTTAGAAGCCAAGTCAAGGAGGACACTTGTAAATTCAGCACTTGCAGTGCAGCTCATTTAAAACCATTTTAAAGTCCATTTTAAAATCATACTACTAAAATAGCTTAAAATTGTTTGTATCCAAGAATTTGCAAGACTGGTTTGATGTAATTCACTCAAGGGACCTTAAAAATGCACAACCACACATCTTAAATGTCTCACTTTTGTGCAGAAATACTACCCAGGAGGGAAAACGTCTGGTCCCCCCTCCCTGATGAACACAGAAATTAATTCTCACCCCTTTTCCTTCACAGGCAGCAGAGCTGTTCAGAGGACATCAGTCCCTCCTCGCTGTCCTGTCCCTTCAGGAACGGGAGAGGAACAGGGAAGGCCAGCAGTGCCAGCACAGAGCCCTGCTCCCTCCTCCACCCCCTGGGAGACAGCCCGGGTGCCACAGTGCCACCCCTGACTCTGAGCAGAACCTCGGGGATTGGCACCAGGAGACCACAAGGCACTAAAATTGTCATTTTCTGCACCTACCCCACGGCCAGGTCAGGATTCCAGGTCAGATGAGGCACAGGAGCCTCGATGAGCTCCTGGCACACGAACCAGCCCGAGCCAGGAGAGGGAAGTGAAGCTGCTGCTGCTCAGCAAAGCTGAATTCTACTTTGCCTTCCCAAGCCTTTGCATTTTTATTTGCTTCATCCTGCAGTATCTGCTCTGAGGATCAGGGAACTTTGTTAAGCACGCAGTGAAATCCCTGCCACAGCTGAGGAGATCAGCACTCAGCAGCCCAGCAGTGCACACTGACCTCGAGCTCAGCCATCCAAAGGAGCACTTTTCTTTCTCACTTCCATCTCTTCCCAGCCAACTTCAGCCCAATTCCATCTGCCACTCAGCCAAGCACATCCCCCCCATCTTTTCCACTCTCCATTGCTGGGAGTCTTTAATTCCCCCAGTGCAAAGATGGACCATCACAAATTCAGCATTTCTACATGCAGTTCTTTCATGTCCACACAGGCTAACCAAAGCATATTCCAACACAGTTTCCCAACAAATTTCTGCCCTTTAATTGGGCAGAAACTTAATAACCCAATTCCTGTGCCTACATGTTCATCTGCTTCAACCTTGAAGCCAAGACAATTGGCATTTAGATTTTATTAAGCAATAGTTATTCAGACATCTAACATTAATCTGGCTATTATCATTCTGACTTCCTCCCAATAATTTACTTTCATAAAAGACATCATTACATTTGAGTGCTATGAACTCTGGCATTAGGATTAAGAAAGGATTCACTTGACAGAAATTCTCTGATAAATCTGCTCTGTGTAAGATTTGACAGAGCAGACAAGGTTTTAATGAGGTGCCAATCTAAACCAGGAGTGAAAAGGCAAAAGGGAAAATCACATTCGAGGTTCACATCCTTCTCCCATCTCAACTACAGAAAGAGAAAGGAGAGAAAAGTTTATCAGACACTTTACCCTGGTTTAACTGTCACTTCCTCCAGCCCAGTGTAAGATCATCTGTCTGCACTGACAAGACATTTATCTTGGACTTCCCATGGTCACCAAGGTTCACCCACTGTGCTGCACCCCTCACTGAACACCAGGGTTTGAGACAATAATTCTGCAATGTGGGGGTGAGGGATGGAGGAAGAGCAAGAGCATGCTGGGGAGCAGGTCAGCACAGCAACCAGAGTTAAAAACTTCATTGTTCAGTGATTTAATTCTCCTCAGAACCATGGGAAACCACTCGGGGTGAGCCACAGAACAACTGAGAGGCCAAAAGGGAAATCTGTGTCCAGGCTGTTCCCAGAACAGGGGAAGCACCAAAACCACTGGGGTGGATCCATGTCAGCATCAATATATTTTCTAAATTACCATCAATTTATTATTATCAGTATCTTTTCAAAAGTGGTGGCTTGAACTCCCACAGGGCCAGTGCTCCCCCCTGGCACCTGCAGCATTTCTAGGATTGCTTTACAGCTCAAAGATTCCACAAAACCCACAATTCTGGGTACAGAAAAGTGAGAATAGGAGTTTTCTCTCCCAGTTTTCAGCCCTAACTTGTATGCAAAATGTTTACCAAACTCAGCATAATTTCCTACTTGTCTAAATTCTGCTGTCAGAACATGACAGCTTTGAGACCTGGTAGCTTCAAACTTTGTTTTTAAATTTGAACACACTGAAAATGAGAGCAAAGAGTAGTTAAAACTCTGGAAAAACCTAGGGAAGGGGAGCATTTAAGATTTGCAGGCAGAGCAAAAAAAATTGGAAGCGAGAGGAAGGGCCCAGAACTACCTACAGAGGGAAGCTGAAATGCAGCAGGAAAGGCACAGCTTTGATGTGCTGTGCTTCCAAACAAACACTGCTGAAAAACTTGGAAAGTTTTCACTTTTCATCCTACCTACTAAATGCCACCTGTACTTTATAATCCCCCTGGGCACACTGAGAAAACATTCACATTTCTGCCCCCATGGAGTAACAAGGCATTTAGTGAGGTATCTTCTACCTCAGGAAAACAGTTGATAAATGTCAATTTAGCTGTACAAGCTCTTTTAATATAAATGACATCATATTTTCCCATAATAATGATGTTTGGGTTTTTTCCCTGCTAAGTTCTTAAAACATTTTGCACTTTTCTTGATGTGGCCATGAACCAAAAGACACGGAACTACAAAACACAGAATTCTACCAACACATTTCACTTCCAGCCAGGGAGACTCAGTGAGTTTTGCCACCAGAAAGAGAAGTTCAGCCTTTTGTGGCACAAAGTTAAAGGCAAACACAAGAACCATTGCAAAAGCTGTGTCAAAATTCTGTTGGGTTTCAAAACCCTTCATGCAAGAGGCCACTTCACACCGAGCTGGGTCAGAGCTGGAGCCTGGAAATGTCTCTGGAAGAGCCAAAAGTGCTCCAGGTGCCACAGAAATTCCATGGTGGGAACTGCTACAGCTCCCAGGCTGTGCTGGGCAAAGCAGCTGCACCAGGACTCCCCGAGCTGGGGGTTCAATTAATGACATTATTCTAAGCACAAGTCCAAATTAATTTTTTTTTGAGGTATGATTCACTATTTATAGTGAGAGTCACACATAGTAATTTTTTTAAAATTGAATAATGCATTGAAATAAATTGTACAGCAAGGAATCAGCCCTTTAGAGCAGCTAATGAGATCCAAATTTCATACTCTAAAATAGCCATGAAGACTAAAGCACACCCATTTCTGACCATCTGGAGCTTCAGGTTTGTCAGCAAATCATGACTGGATGGATTTGAACATTCCTCTGAATAAATAAGAAAAAACAAACAAAAACGGTTTTGAATGCCAATTCAGCATGGACCTTGCTTCACATGGCCAGGAAATAATGCAACTTTTTCCACTAAAAAAAAAAAGAAAGCTGAAGAAGAAAAAAAACCCTGAAGAAAGTAGTTTTTAGGAGGCTATTAGTGATTAAAAGGAGTTTTTTAGGAGGTTATTAGTGATTAACAAATTTAAGCTGAAGACTACTTGTTAAAACTCTCTCCTATTAAAACATATTTCTGGTAATTATTGGCTAAGAATGTGTCACAGTGCAAAGTCCTTACTTGTGTTTTTTCCTCATTAAATATAATTAGCGGAGCTCTTTCAGCACGAGCAACTGCTCCAGGAAAAGCCTTTACACCCTTTATCTTTTAAAGGCTGGTTTACACCAAACACCAGTTTCCACCATGGCAAATCAATGCTATAATATGATGCTAATTTATCCTATCAGCATCAGAAGGCTCAATTAAATCTAAATTAATTAATTTTAAAATAAATTCATTAACTAGAAATCCCAAACTTCAGCAGGCAGTGTAAGCCAATATTCCATGTGGCCACAGTGCTTTTCACCCACAGCCAGGGGGATTCCAGTAGCTCCACCCCAGTAAGAGTCAGAGGTGAACTGGAAGGTTTAATGGAAAATGTCAAACAAACACAGCACCTCACTCCAAAATATAAAAACCTCCTCAAAACACACAAACAAACTCTCAGGAAGCTCTATGCCACAGAGGACAACTCAGAACATAAAAAAAACCCCAGGAGAAAGGCAAAATATCAGTACATCAATCCATTTAACCTCCTCTTGGCCAATCTTTGTGATTCAGGGCCTCCTGAAGTTACAAAAACACAATATTATTAGGAGATCTTTGTGAAACCAAGCATTTTTCACACAGCAATTTCCATTGGGCTAATTTTATTTATGCCACAGCACAGGACAACTTGCTGAAGTTACAACATGTTCCTTTAAGTTCTTCAACTGTTTCCCATATTCAATTTTCTGAAATTTCCATCTCAATGTTTTCAAATCTGGATTTTGACCAAACAATTTTTAAATTATCTTTAAATAAGGAAATGCTTATGTTAATTGTAATGCAACACTGGAAAGTTACGTTGGCAGATCTCTCAAATTATTCTTTTTTTCCACAGAAACTCTGGTTATTCCTCTGCCCACGAAATGCACGACATCACACAAACTAATTCCAAATTAATTATAATTCCCATTTTAATGTAGCTTTTTATGGTTTGCTGTTCCCCTTCCCTGTGGGAGAAACAGAATTATAGAATTGTTTAGGCTGGAAAAGCCCTCCCAGTCCCCAGTGCCACCTCCCCACTCCCACCCAGGCAGGGATGGGGACCCCAGCAGCGCCCTGGGCAGTCTGTGGGACACTGGACAACCCTTTCCATGCAGGAATTTTCCCAGTTTCCAGCCTGAAGCTCCCCTGGCACAGCTCGAGGCCGTTCTCCCTTGTCCTGTGGCTGCTGCTGCGCCTTTGGGATTTCCTGATTTCCTCCTGCCCCGAGTTCCTCTGCAGCCAAACCACACAAAGGGAATCGGGGACTCTTATCTCTTCATCCTCCTCGCTTTAATGATTTGTGCACATCAAAGCCTGATTAAAACCATTTAAGCACTTCCATCACTGAAATCTCTTTAACGTCTTTTGGAAATTAAATTAAACGCAGGAACAAAAAATCTCCATGTGAGTGCACAAAGCTGGACAATTATGATCAGGTTTGAGCTTTTATGGTCATGTCAGCAGGAATGGGGAAATACAGGGGAGCACAGAGTTCCTGAAGCCTAATTTATATAAAAACATAGCAGATACCCAATATAAATATTCAATACTCATTTAAAATCAGACACCTTCAAAAAGATCACACCAAGGAAAGTGAGCATTAGGAATTTCAAAGGAAATTAAAAACTGAATGACTGTTCAATGGCATGAAACTTCCACAGGAACCAATTGTTGAGGGAAATATCTACTCTGGAACAATTTACCTCTGTGAAATCTTAGAATCCTAGCTAAGGACAAGTGGAAACAGTTTCCTCTGTCTCAGGAGTTTAACTTGTCACTGATCCTCTGTCTCAGG
The DNA here is from genome assembly GCA_013396995.1 of Dicaeum eximium. NCBI lineage: Eukaryota > Metazoa > Chordata > Aves > Passeriformes > Dicaeidae > Dicaeum > Dicaeum eximium. Next base: position 682,992 of record VWZP01004159.1, on the reverse strand, counting down.
AGTTTAACTTGTCACTGTTCTCCCAGTGTCTGGTTCCGCAAATTAAACATTCTTTATTTTCTTCTTAAACTGGAAAATGTCTGTCAATAAAGTTATGTATGACCCAACCACAGTGAGGCACCAAGGCCTGCCCCCACTTCCAGGAGGTGACAAAGTGACACCAAAACCTGGCTGCCCTCTCATTTTAACACCAAAGGTTACAGAGCTGGAAAAGCTCGAAGGTTTGGGATCTGCTTTGGTTTGAGACCTTTTCTGACACTTCCAACCCTCAGCCCCCCAAGGAGCTGCAGAGGAGCACAACCACTCCAGGGCTCATTTCTGCCCCTCCATGAGGAACCCACTGAGCTGAAAAGCTCAGGGAAGTTTCCAGCTTAAAGCTGCTCTTGGAAACTGCAAATAATGTGGGAACATCCATCCTTCAGAAACAAACACACTGCAAGAACCACACCACCTTCCTGCCTCTGGTCTCCCACCTCTTCATGCTCCCAGTGTGGTACTGGGAACAGTGGGAAACTGCTGTGGGGCTGCAGAGGAGCACACCTACCCACAGGGAGATGTGCAATGATAAACCAGCCTCTCCTGGAAAACATGGGCACTACAGGATCACACATCAGTAAAAGTACACTCCATTTGTTTAATTATAAAATGTGAAAGCAGCACGTTCAAGTAATTTATCAATAAATGTTGTGATGTGAATAAAAACTAAGATGAACTGTAAAAAAAAACCAAAAAAGGCAGTAAAAGGGGGCTCTGAGCTGCCTCATGAGGTGTTGTTTTCCATAAAAAGATGAGCAGGAAGATTTCTCTTAATGAGCTGTTAATGGCAGAAAATTAGTTCAAGACTTCAGGGCAAGAACTTCCCTTATTCCAGGTTTGTACAGTATGGAGTATAAGGAGAATTTTTTTCCTGCTGGTACCTGGTGCTACTGGCAGTTCATAACCCAGGTTTTACATTCATCAGCAAGAATTAATGAACCAAGCAAGAACAAGAGAACCTGAGGAACTCCAAGCAGTGGGGAGAAAAGACAGAATTAGGGGAAAGAAGGGTTTGAAACACAGAGCAGAAGAAAGAAATTTGGAAAGAAGTAGAAGTCTGAGAGCCTGGGGAGATGGCAGACACAGAATGAGCCATGGTGCATGAGGCAAACAAGCTCCCAGCTCAGGGAACACAGAATTTTGGCCGGCACGTCCAGAGCTGGCCCGGCCCCAGGGAGCTCTGAGCACGGCACAGGTCACCTCAGGGAGCACTGCTCCAAACTGGGAAGTGTTAATTCAGCTGGGCATCTCGTGCAAGCAGCTGAGAAGGGAATAAAGCTGGGTTCCTGCAGGAGAGAGGCACAGGCAGAGAGGAGAAAGGCAGTAAAACTCGGGCTGCCGGCGCTCAGAGCGGCTCGGTGACAGCGAGAGCAGGGGCTGCACTGGGGTGGCCCAAGCAGGGACAGCAGCCCTGCCATCTCACAAGCTGCAGAGCATCTCCTTAGGCATTAGTGACTGCAGAGGAGGAACCATCCTGCAAGAGAAGAGTAACTGCCACACAAGTTCTTTCATCTTGAGTTTTGCAATTCTATGAACTTGATGGCTTATGTTCTTAGTTTAACACAGTTAGTGAGATATTTTACATACATCTAACCCTGCTCTAAGTAAATGTCATCTGTTAAAGTTTCTTGACTGGTTTCCAGACAGTCCCTCTTCATCTTACAGCCTCTCCATCTCCCCACAGCTCAGGGTGTTCTGTTCTCCCAGTTCAGAGAAGGTGACACCAACCTCATTTTGGTTTTGTACATACTCTGAGGTAGACACTGAAGGTGAAGGAGGACAGGGGGTCTTGGTAGGAAGGGGCCTTAAATCCCACCCAGTGCCACCCCTGCCATGGCAGGGACACCTTCCCCTGTCCCAGGCTGCTCCCAGCCCTGTCCAGCCTGGCCTTGGGCACTGCCAGGGATCCAGGGGCAGCCACAGCTGCTCTGGGCTCCTGTGCCAGGGCCTGCCCACCCTCCCAGGGAAGGATTTCTTCTGTGGATCTAATCTAAACTGAAGTTTAAGTATCTAATCTCAAACTTAGTTATTTGTGAGGCTCTGCTGAAGATAACTGTGACATAGTAGCAAGAGAAAGGAAATGGGCCTGTAGAACAAACCACAGGTGAGTAACATACTGAAATTATGTGGCCAAGAACAATTATTGTCACAGAAAAGAAAGCTCAGTCACCAAAAACTCCAGACTATTCGTCCATCCTCACCCAGGGGGACTCCAAACACGACACTGTGACTCACACTCCTCCAGCTCAGCACACACGTTGCTGTGGCCTCTTGGAAGCTGCTCAAGCTCTCTCCACGTGCCTGAATCTGCCCATGGCAGAGGTGCTGCTTTCCTGGCTCAGCTCTCAAGACTCAACTCTCAGTATTTCTGCCCTCAACACTGCAAATTTCTGATGATCTGGAGCAAGGAGTAAGAGCAGTGATGATGAGAAAACTCCCTTACCAAGAGGATGAGCAGGAAGGGGAGAGAGGGAGGCATCATGAACAGTCAGGAGCAGCTTTGGCACCTGTGCCAAGCACTGAAAATGCAGTGAGGGACACGGTGACAGCAGTTCCACCATCACCTGGTGCCAGAGTCCCTGCTGGCAGGCATCAGAGGGTGAAGGAGCTGCTGTGTCAGTCAGGAAGGTCACGCATGTCCTTAGTCACATCCGACACGGGAGCAGCCACACACCCACAGCAGGCACACAGCCCCTGCTGGGCCACAGCCACCCTGCCCTGGGCCAGCTGCAGCTCCAGCACACACTGCTGCTGCTGCTCTTCACCTACAGAGCCCCCAGGAAGTGAACCCTATGGTTTGTGCAGGCAGAAACGTGGCATCTTCTCATTAAAGAACTGGGTTGTAACCATGCAAAAGCACGTTCCAACTTCCTAAAAAAAATCCTAGAAATCCAAGTCATATCTCACTGGAGTTTTATTGTGTTTTGTCAAGTTCGGGTCACTAGAACTGGCAAGAATGCTACACATATAAATATGAATTATTTTCTGGGTTGCTGTGTGGCTTCTCACACAGAAACTGACCCCAGGGGCTCAGTCTGACTCGCTCAATGCTTGAGACAAGGAGAAAGTCATGAAACAAGAACTGCAAAGGTGATAAGAGGAAATATCAGGGACCTGAGACAGCTTTTGAGATCAGAGTTGAAATTCACTGTTTTCCTTCATTGCTGTTAAACTGTTCTGGAGTCCTGGGGGCACTTTTGGGTGCCACAATATAAAAAAGATAAAAAAGCTGAGAGCATCCAAAGAAGGGACACGGGGATGGGGAAGGGTGTGGAAGGATCATGAAGGAGCTGCTGAGGGCACTTGGTTTGTTCTGCTGGAGAAGAGGAGCCTGAGGTCAGAGCTCACTGGGGGCTACAGCTCTGATCTCTGCTCTGGGCCAGGGACAGCACCCAGGGAAGGGCTGGGGCTGTGCCAGGGCAGGCTCAGGCTGGATTTTGGGAAAGGTTCTTCCCCCAGAGGGTGCTGGCACTGCCCAGGCTCCCCAGGGAATGCCAGAGCTCCAGGAGGATTTGGACACCCAGGCTGGGATTTTGGGGCTGGATGATCCTGTGGGAACTCAGGATATTCCAGGGTTGTGTCACTCCTGAACAAAGGAGAGTCTGCTCTCACACACAGCTGCAAACACACAGTGCAGGAGGCAGCAAATGCCATAAATTGATACTGATACATTACTAAAGCCAAGATATTAATAATACCAAAAGATCAATTCTCTCTTTTGCTCCTGACCAACAAGACCTGCCCCAGTCCCAGTGCAGCCACTGAGTAACCCCAGTGTGACATTGGCACTGTCCCACAGCTCCTGGCTGACACACAACAGCAGCACCGGGAGTTTAATCACGTTTCCCTCATTAGAGGAGACACAAAACGAGCGATCAGGTGCACAACCACTCCTGCAAAGCACTTCACTAGACCCTGTTTTGCAATAACCCCCCCAGGCTGCAAATCCCCATTTGCCAGGGACCTGAGAGAAGAATTCTGTAGTTTTAAAGGAATGTCAGGAACTAGAAATCCACCTGGGAGATCAGTAGCTGGAAGGGAGCCCAGGTGACAAACAAACACACAGAGCTGAGCAGAACCAGCTCATTCCCCAGAGGGACACTGAGGAAGGGGACACTGAGGCACGGCCTGCTCAGCCCCACAGGGGCAGGTGGGGGCCTGGTGCCACGACTGGGAACGTGACAATGTTTAAAACCAGCGGTATTCCTGAGAAAACGATCAAACAAGGCCGTGACAAGGTGAGATGTGAGCTGGGGGCACAGCAGGTCCCAGCCCTGCCCCTTTTCAGGCTCCCTTTCCATCGCACAGCACCTGCCCAGGCTGTGAGGGCGGTGTGGGCACAAGCACCCAGCTCTCCCCCAAATTCAGTGAAACACCTGCTCATTTCCACAAGAGAACCAGCACTGAACGTACCAACACCCGGGCTACACACCTCAACCCCTCCTTGCTTTGTGTTGTTCATCGGAAAACGGGAAAAAAAAGGGAAAGAGTCAGCGCAGAGCCCAGGAACGCTGAGCGACCGCTCCTTCACAAAGTGCAATCCCAGCCCGCAGCAGGGATGAGCTTTACATAACAGCCACCCACTCACCCCGGGCCGGGCTGTGGCCGGAGCCGCTCCCGCTGACCCCGGCAGGGTCCGGAGCCACCCACGGGGGAACCGGCCCGAGCCCCGAG